>VZTM01039289.1:1976-244058 GCA_013400555.1 Jacana jacana
GGGCCGCCTCGAGTGGTCTGCGGAGAGGAGCAGCGCGGCGGCGGGCGGGCTCCTCGAACGGCCTCAGCGTCCCGCTGGTGTCGAGCTGCGCCAGCGGAGGGCGGCCGGGGATCTGCAGAGATCGCACCCGCGGTTAAAGGCCCTTCGAACAGACAGCCCGATCTTATCATTTTATTCTTTCGAATCACGGGCGCTGTCTGCATGACCGCTGTCCGGCCGGTCACGGGAGCGTAGTGCGGCAGGTCGGTTGGTACAGAGGCACGCTAGAGGAGGGCTGGTGGCTAGAGCAGATTATTTCCGGTTAAAACCTTTAAATCATGTGATTTAGGATTGCTCGGGTAAATGCAGAGGGTTAGTGTCGGTATCTGAAGCACGGCAGTACCATACCTGTGCCTTCAAACACGGTACCCGTGACCTTTACCGCTCACAACACCCACTCAGACACCTTGCTCCTGCCTCCTGGCCCCGGCACCCGGGGCTGCCAGCTTTGCCCCGGCACCCGGGGCTGCCAGCTTTGCCCTGGCAGGAGGTGTTTCTGCCTTGATCCCTTCCCTCAGGGCTCCCCTGCAGCATCTCACCCGCTCCTGCCCGGCAGGTCCCAGCGCTCGCCCTCATGGGCTGCCAGACCCGTGGCTGTGGGGTGATCTGTTCCTTTCCCCAAGGCAGGATTTGCCAATTTCCAGAAGTCAGCTCTAGTTTAAACTGAGTAACTGGGGGGAAAATAAGGAGGAAAAATATTTACAAAACAAACGAGGCTTGAAAAAACTACTTCAAAAAGTCGTAGTTCAGGTTTGAATTTTGCTTTGTTAGGTTGCAGAGGACACAGCTGTGTGCCCTCATGTCATTTCAGGTCATTACTGTGCCTCTTGCCTCCTCTGTTCTCCAAACTGTGTCTTTGTTTTTCTTTGAGATATCGGCCTTGCCTTTGTTTTATGGCTGTTATTATTCAGGGAGCTTCGATCTTTCTGATCCGCAGGTGTTGAGTTGGCTGATGTGGTGTTGGGTCACAGATGTGTCCTTTTCTCGTATAGAAAATGGCTTTTATTACAGTCCTTCACAGAACAGAAAGCAGTTTGTAAGCACACGGTGCAGTATATTCCTTTGCACGCTCCAAGCTCCAGTGTATAATTCACAGGGAACAAGCAGCACCCGATTCTGGGAGGAACTGGAGAAGTTGGCTTTTCTATTGCCCTTGGCAGAAGCCGAGGTTTCACTCCACAAATATTGACTGCGCTGCTTCTCTGAGCGGTAGCTGTGACCCTTCACGGCCTGCGGTGCCATCTGCCCGCTTCCCAGCTGCAGCAGATGACACGCGTCCTGTGCAGCCGAGCAAGGTGCTCCTTGTCTATTCCAGCACGGCTTTTACTCTGAAAGAAAGCACCTCGAGATACAGAAAGAGCAATGGGCAAATGTCAGCAAGGGGGAAAAGAAAGCTTGAATTTTTGGAGACTGTAACAGAAAGGAGAATTCAAGTCTTCTGCAAGTGTATGAGCTGTGGGCAAGGAAATTCCGCTCAGCTGTGCTACGGTGAGCAGGACAGAGAATATAGAGGCATGAAAGAACACATGGAGGACAATAAATAAGTGATTTCTTCCCTCTTCCCCCCCCACCTTCCTGGCTCATTTCTCACAGTAAATTGTATCACTTGAGTCTGTCTTCATTATTTTATTCATTTTTCAGCTTCTAAAGTTGGTGGTACATAGTGCATCCGGGAAATGCTTGTTTCTTCATTCCCCAGAGAAGAAGTCCGCTGTACCCAGCAGAACCTGAAGGTCTGACTAGGGAACCTTAACCTTGCCTGGCGCTTCTGACATTGGTTAGTACACCAGCTGATGTGTCTCTGCAAATATAAAATGATATAAAATGTGGCTTTACCTCCTGTAAAACAAATGATGGGGAGGTTTTCCACCTGGTTAGTAACATGCTCTGTAGTCTCTCTTCTTAAAGCAAGTAGTCTATGATGTCGATGTCCCAGAACAGAAGCACGTTTATCTGAAAGCATAAACGTAGTGGAAGCTGGAATTGATTTGGGTTTATTTGCAGCCCAAGAGTCAGATCTTAAAAATCCTTGCCTCTTTTCATGTTTTCATAGTATTTTTGATTTTATAAGTCCAGGCAAGACTATGATTATCTCACTGCTGTATTGCATTAAATGGGCCAGTGAATCTTAAAATATGCCCTGATGTGTTTGGGTATGTGAGAGTCTGTATTTATACAAAAAGACAATGCTAAACTAACTTATTTTCTTCATCTTTTTTAGGCTTCTTCTATAAAATGGGAATATTTATTGTGGTCCTTGGAATCTGGTTCAGCTCTTCACTTGTAAAAGGAGATTCTAAGGCTGTGACAACATCTCTAACTACAAAGTGGTCTTCAACTCCTTTACTGCTTGAAACCAGGTAAGTGCATTGTGATTTTTCTGTTGACAATTCGGTATATGCTTAGAAGATAAATGAATGTATTCTCTCTTTCATTTGTTCTGGGGTGTTTTGGATTCTGGTCGTTACTGATTCATGGGCAGGAATGACACTTGGTTGGCCATGGTCACTGCTGTGCTTGGGGAGGTGGCAATTATTATTTCAAAGGAGAGAACAGTAGCTTTTTGCATGGCAGATTCTTTCATCGTGCACCAGAACAAAGATTAATAATAAAGCCATAGTATGGATTTCTTGCCTTATGAATTCTACTCAAGGCAGTAGATAAACAGGTTTAGCTCAGTTGTAGGATTCCACAGTAAAAGGTTTTTTACTGGAGTGATGCACACCTGGGTTTGCCAGGTACTAAATACCCTGACAAAGGGAGATGTTTGCTGTGGAAAAGCTCACCCTAAGAGACTGTGAAGTAGTAAGCAAATAAAATAATGTGCTAAAGGCCTGATATATAACCTAACCCTTAAATTCAAAGACTCTGAGCAAGTAGGATTGTTCCTCGGGGTGAACTGCAGAGTGATACGGCACCGCAGTGTAACATCATCCCTTACCCCAGCACTGCAATTCATTACTCAATTGTTCAAGAAGTAGGATCACAGAATAATTTGGTTCGGAAGGGACCTTTAAAGGTCACCTACTCCAGTCCCCTGCAGTGAGCAGGGATGGCTTCGACTGCATCAAGTCACTCAGAGCCCTGTCCGACCTGACCTTTCTAGGGATGGGGCACCTACCACCACTCCAGGCAATGTGTTCCAGTGCTTCACCACCCTCACTGTGAAAAATGTCTTACTTCTGTCTAGTTAACTATTACCCCTTGCCCTATCACGACAAACCCTATGATAAAACAGTCCCTCCCCATCTCTCCTGTAGCCCCCTTTGAGTACTGGAAGGCTGCTATAAGGTCTTTCTGGAGCCTTCTCTTCTCCAGGATGAACCACTCCAACTCTCTCAGCCTGTCTTCACAGCAGAGGCGCTCCAGCCCTCTGAGCATATTTGTGGCCCTCCTCTGGACCCATTCCAGCAGGTCCATCTCCTTCTGGTGCTGAGGGCTCTAGAGCTCAACAGAGTACTCCAGGTGGGGTCTCACCAGAGCAGGGAAGGAGGGCAGAATCACCCCCCTCGACCTGCTGGCTGTGCTGCTTTTGATGCAGCCCCACATACGTTTGTTCCTCATCAAAGCTAGGTAGGCAAGGAATGCATCAGGGAGGAGAGGTCCCAGCTGGTACCTTGCTGGTTTGTTTGTTAGCTTTCCTGGTCTGCTTTTTCTAGTAACATATGGGTTTCTGATGTAGGTAAACACAGGGTAGGGAGCAACTTTCTGTAAAGCTTTACAAAGTATTAGAATTATAACATGATATTCATAGATTTAACTCTTCTTACTCAGTGAATTTTTATCAGAAGAAGGTCAAGAAAAATTCTGGAATTTTGTTGAAGCCAGTCAAAATATTAAGACATCTGAACAGGATGGTAAGTTCTCGTGATCTTCTCCTTGATGATGCCTGATAGTTGACATGGTTGATAAATGAAGTAAAACATTTTGTCCTGCGTGGTGTTAGCACTGTACTGACCTCAGTAATGTTTCTACTGCAAAGTGCTGAAAGCTTTGGGATCTCAGACCAAAGCTGTGGTGCATGAGTCTGAAACATGATTTACTTGCCAGTTTCTGTTTCAACATGAAGTATAAAATAGTATAAATGCTTTTTCTGTGTTTCTGTTTCTCAACTGAAATGAAATGGGAGCTTTTTAACTGTTTCTCTCCTCCTGGAGCCTGTGTTTGCATGCTCGGGAACGTGTATAACTGTACTCCCGTGGGCCTCTATTGAAGCTCTCTCTTGTCCATCTGTAAACTGGCTGTAATGAACACCGAGAAGGAAGGGTCATGTGCATACTTACAATTAATGCCATGGGATTCTGTTAGTATAAACTGCAATTAAGATAATAAGTCCTTCTCCAGTGAGAATACGGTGAATCGAAAGATAACTGCTTGTATTTTGACTTTGCAGGTAGCAGTTATTACCATGAAATGCTGAAAGTGGCCTGCCAGAGTCTGTCCCCTTTGCAGCAGAACTTGTTGAAATTTTCCTTGTCTTTACGGTCTTATTCTGCAACAGTTCAAGCTTTCCAGCAGGTCAGTACAGGAAATCTCACATGATTTGTAGGGCTTTACCTAAGGCTCAGGAAGGAGCGAACTGCGTGAGGAGATGTTTGGGAGCATAATAAATGCTGAACTGATGAGTGCTCCACACAGCTGAGCCAAAGAGCATTTGGATAAACTAATTTAAATGAGTGCCAAAGTTGAGTCCATCTGTTTAGAGTAGACTAGAGAGCTGGGATTTCACTCTGTCCGTGTACCTTTGCTCGCTGCACACGGCAATAGATGTGTGACGGCTTTTTACGAGGAAGATCCCCGTGCTTCCGCTGGTACCTGTGATCCTGCGGCTGTTCCCGATACTCACTTGTACTTGAAGAGAAGAACCCATGAGCTACAGCTCTAATGGCTAGAAACCATCAGAGGATGTTCATTGTACTCTGTTTTTTTTCCAAACTCGGGGTATCGTCCAGTTCATTGCAAACTGTCTCACACTGTAATGTGCTTCATTTCAGTGATACTAGAAGGTATCTTCCTTTCTCATCTGGAATCATTTTATCATTTGATGTTTAACCGATGTAGAGGTTTCTGATGGGTAATGTAAAAAACCTCAACCAAAACCCCTACAGTTGCTAGCCTTGCTTTTTTTATATAAAAACTAATATTACAATTAATAGACTGGAAAAATATTTATAGTAAGTTAACTCTCAATTTTGCAGTTTTCACTGTGCATTTAAGTAATAAAGAGAGAAGCACTAGTTTAGAATTTAGAAAATTGAAGATGACCAATTGCTGCAGAGCTACACTGTTACCATTTTCACTTGTTCTATGGGCAAAACCTGAGCCTACTTTCTTACAAATACTGTAATACAGATAGCGGCAGATGAACCCCCACCAACGGGCTGTACCCTGTTTTTTGCTGTGCACGGGGAGAAGACCTGTGAATTTGACTCTCTTGGAAACCTTTTACAGGCAGCTTCAGAAAGGTATTTGCTTAATTTCCAATCATTGGATTAGCTCTTAAAACATCACCTGGTTAGACTTACTGCTGTAAAGAGACTGCAGTACACCAGTGGTTTCTGTGTTCTTCAGTGCTAATTGACCCTGGCCATTGAATGTGCAGAAGCAGCACTCTCTTATTAATCCAGACTGGAATGATTGGTTTAGAGTCATAGAAACACAAGGTTGGAAAGGGCCTACAAGATCATCTAGTCCAACCGTCCTCCTGTCACCAGTCCTACCCACTGAGCTGCTAAATCATGGCTCACAGCATCTTGTCCAGATGCTTCTTAAACACCCCCAGGGAGGGTGACTCCCCCAGCTCCCTGGACAGGCCACTCCAGTGCCTGAGCACTCTTGGGGAGAAAACGGTTTTCCTGACATCTCATCTAAATCTCCCCTGGCACAACTTGTGGCCATTCCCTCGAGTCCTACCATTAGTAATCTGGGAGAAGAGGCTGCTCCCTTCAGGAAGGTGTAGAGTGGGCTGAGGTCCCCCCTGAGCCTCCTCTTCTCCAGACTAAACAGTCCCAGCTCCCTCAGCCCTTCCTCAGGAGTCTTGTGCTGCAGATCCCTTTTATCCCTTGTGCTTGGAATTCTGCTGGGGGGAGGAAAGCTTTCAAAGTGCAAGGGGGGGAAAAAAGTTGGAAACAATGTGTTGAAGGACAGTAGGAATTCTCAGGAGTATGTGAAGCCTTTAGCACGTGGGGAGAACAGAGCTGGGCTGCACATTGTAGTAATGTGAGAGATCATTTGGTGCATGGCTTGAAGCATACATAGGATTTTTTCCCTGTGTAATTTTCTCAGCATTAACAAAGAGAACTATCACCACAGAATATATTTCAAATTCAGATTTCTTTCCCAGAACAGAACTCGACTGTAACTTCTAGTAACAGAAAGAAATTATAAAATATACATCTTTAGGTAAAAAAAAACCACCAAAACCCAGCCCCAAACTTAATTTTTGCTTTGTCTTCAAAGTAATCTTGGTAGTTGAGTTTTTAGTAGGCATAAAGGTGTGTTTTGTCCATGTGCAGACATTTGGCATCTATAGCCCACATGCTGTTCTTCTGACTCACTGGGAATATTTTAGGTATTCCATTGTACTTTAGACAAAATTTAAGAAGAGAGATTGAAAATAGTCTTTTCATTCACTTTTTCGTTTGTCCACTAAGCCAAGGGTCAGGGTCCCTTGAATTCAAGTTCCTGGACCATTTCTTCTGTTAGCCTTTTTTGGTTTTTAATCCAGAATTTACAAATCCCCGTTGGGGAAAGCGAAGGAGTTAACTGAGAATTTAAGGGAAGTGGTTAATTTTAAAAATAAGGATTGTATTGGGCTCAAAGTAGCACTTGTTTCATTTTCATATGTGCATCTTTAACAAAGCTTTACCAACAGGCATCGAGTGCTGCCAACCTTGATAGAATGTGGGAACAGCTTGACACACAATCAGTGAAGGCAGGAACAGCTCTTAAATACCAGAACAGGAAATTTTACATCTGGTGTTGAATGAGGAAATGTTAGGAGTTGCAGTGTGATAATCTGCAGTGTTTATACTCTTAGGCCAAAGCCCTTTTTGTTCAAAGGGGACCACAAGTACCCAGTGTCAAACCCTGCAAGTCCTGTTGTCATACTTTACGCTGAGGTTGGCTCAGAGGAGTTCTACAGAGACCACAAGAGGCTCGTTTCAAAGGCTGAGGCAGGAGAAATCACTTACGTGCTGAGGCACTATATTGCTGTAAGTATATTTCTGCATTCTAACAGAGGTGTTTGACATGGAAACAGTAACTGGCCTGGATTTTAAAAAAATGGCCTAACTTTGTTCCCTTTGTTTGCATAATGGGTTGCTGCCTGATACCAGTTTGGAAATCTCAAAGTTTATTTCTTCTTGCATGTAGCTGGGGCATACAGAATACCTGACTCGTGACTGTTTAAATTCTACAGTCATTTGATTTTACAAATGTAGAGTTAAACTCCAGATGAATTACAGTTTAATTTTTAAAAAATTATCATTTTTATTTTTACCAGTTTATCCTGGTTTCCATCTCCCTCCCCTAAATTGCTGATAACCACTGGGTTAGTGTTTGACTCTACATTTCTAAAGCTCTGTGAATCTGAGTTGACTTCACAGGTGAAGTTCCTTTCCCTCCCCTGTCTGATTTGATGACATGAGTCTATCCTGCTCTGCTTGGCTTACACGTCGAGTCCTGAAAACATCGGTTTGTGCTCCTTTTTGGGTGGTGGTTTTCAGTGGTGGTTGGGTTTTTTTGATCATAGAGATACATCTGTCCTCTGAGCTCCAAAGAGTTTTGTGGAAATACATCAGGAAATACGGTAATTGCAGTACGTTACTGCAGAATCCCTCACTGTATTTATTTCTGTGTACTAGCTTGAGATTTCTGAGCTTTGGGAAATGGCAGCTTTTCATTTGTACGTCAAAACAAGGGCTGGCAATGTTGTACTGTTGCTTTCCCTTACAGAATCCCAGTAAAGAAAAAGTCTACCTCTCTGGCTATGGTGTGGAACTGGCCATTAAGAGTACAGAATATAAGGCTAAGGATGACACACAGGTGAAAGGTGAATTCAGATCTTAACTCTTTTAATTTTGTAAAGATAATTTTGTACTTCTTTTTATATGAATGACTGTTTTTCTGAATTGCAGATATTCCTCAGCTCTGAAATCCCTTCCCTTCCTGTCTCTTTTGGGATTGTGTTCTTTATGAAACCTGTCATTGCCACGGCTCTTGTCGTCTCTCTGTGCCATGCTGAGCACACTGGAATCATGACTCTGGACTAGATCTTAGCAATGGCACTATTAATGCAACTGATTTTTTCCAGATAACCAGATTCTCTACCTTAATTTGTCTTATCCATGCCCAGAGTAGAATGCATTTCCTGTTCTTGTTCTTTGGGAAAAGAGAACTTAGAAATCTGGAGGATGTTAGAGCACTGACCTGTGTTTTGACAACTCTCATGCACTCAGAATCATAGAATCACAGAATCATTCAGGTTGGAAGAGACCCTTGGGATCATCAAGTCCAACCATCAGCCCTACTCTACAAGTTCTCCCCTACACCAGATCCCTCAACACCACATCCAATCTACTCTGAAACACAGTCAGGGATGCCCAAACTAATTTTGTCAGGGACTTGTGTGTGTTTGTACTTGTTATTTACACAGTTTTTAGATACAGATCTAAGGTCTGACTCTGAATATTTTGCCATCATCTAGAATACACACACATAAAAGCTTTGGTCTGTATTTGTAAAAGTATATAATTTTAAGAGAAACTAACATTCTACAGGAGGTGATCCTTTTTTTTTTTATTATTATTACTGTGTGAGAATTTCCATTAATCAGTCATCAAAAAGAAATGCAGAAGCCCTGATATTGTTTGTAGAATAGGACATTGGAAGCCTTTGTCTCTTCAGGGGGAAAAAATAATTCTGGGGCAGATTTGTTATTTGTAAACTTGTGAAGTTTTATATCAGCATTGATCTAAAACATTTTACAAAATGGCTAAGAGCTACACACGGCTCAGGGATAGGAAAGTCTGCACTGGAGGTCTCTGATTCTCCTCCAGCTCCTCTGGATTCTGTGTATGTTCTGGCTGTGCAGGCCTTTATTTGTGCTGCTTGGGCTTGTCCAGAAGCACACGCTCATCTGAAAGGTGAGACTTCAGCATAAACCACCTCGACTGGAGCTGGCTTGTGTCCAGTTAGTGAGGAGATTGTGTGAGGATTTTACACGGGTTTTATTTTTGGTTTTGATGTTTAAGCCCAGAATTGGACTTTACTCAGATGCTATCTTTTCTCACTTATTTCGGGGCTAAAATCAGAGTTGTGTTCACAATTGAAGTTTAAGCACTTTAATCTACAAAGCTGGCGTGTCCTGATGGCTCTCAGATTTCCACTCACTTCCCGCTCTTCCTTCTCAGTCATCCGACCTGGCTTTATTTCACCTCTTCCTGTGTTCATTTGTACAAGTAATGTCTCTTGGATACAGGTTTGAAAGTAAGCCTGAAACTTGCCCGCCCTTCTTTTTGGTTACTGCAGTGCAGTTCAACTAACCAAAACGGGTGTTGAGATCTGATTCTGAATAGCTTGGTCACAGTGTTCTCTGTGTGTTTACAGGCACAGACGTGAATGCTACAGTCATCGATGAAAATGACCCCATTGATGAAGTGCAGGGATTTCTGTTTGGAAAACTGAGGTAAAGCTCATCTGCAAGTTTTTGGTCTTTGTCATCTCAAAAAGCTTGATGCCAAGATGCTTGTATTTTGCTTTGTTGTTATTTTTCACATGTCTCAGTTATCCAGAAGTGTTAGCAGCATAGTTTTCATATGCTTAATTTCTTTGACTGCTCACAGTCACACTTGCTCACAGGAAACCACAGAAGTTCTTTTATCTTCATACCCTTTTAGGCAGCTGTATCCTGACTTGACAGAAGAGCTGAAAGAGCTTCGAAAACACCTCGTGGAAAGTACCAATGAAATGGCACCGTTGAAAGTGTGGCAGCTACAAGGTAATCCCCGCGAAGCCTTTCGGTGTCCTACTGCAAAGGCTTAATGTAAATGTATTTTCTTGTGCTCTACACAAATGAGGTGGTGAGTGGCTGTGGAGAGGGGAGAGTTTGACTGGAAATTCCTGGACTTTCTGAAGCTCCCTGGCAGTGTCCTACTGAAACAGCTTTTAGAAAGATTGTTTCACGGTGCCTCTGAAGAGGAGTTTGCTCCCTCTATTGTGCAGTACAGTAAGCCCTTAAACAGAGAGCTTGTGTGAGCTGCTGAATGCAGCAATGAAAAGGAAATGTCAGCTTTCTTTCCACGGTCACGTTTCTGGTGTGGAAAGCTGGTATTTCTCAAGACCAAAAGACAACTATTTCAAAAGCATCTGCATGCAACTCTGACCTGTTTTCCTGGAAGTCGTCTGTTAGAGGTCTGTGGAAAGGCTTTTCATCCTCTGGAAAAAAAACCAAAACAAAAAAGAGAGTCATTCCAAATGCTGAACACACGTTGTAGCCACAGAGAATCTACCTGTATCCAGCAGATGGCTGTTCCTATTGCTAGCTCCTGAGACAAGCACCCAGACACCTTTCTGAAGGGCATGTCCTCCCAGCACTGCCAGAAACCAAAGCGATGGTCCGCAGAGCCGGACTCACTGGAGCACCCTGCAGACGGGCCATGTTGGTTAAGCTACAGTTAAGATGACTCCACGTTGGCTTGTTTTCAGAGACCCTGACTTCTCTTCTGTCACTTTTAGATTTAAGTTTTCAAACGGCTGCCCGCATTTTGACTGCTCCCCCTGTGGATGCTTTGATGGTCATGAAGGATCTCAGTCAGAACTTCCCTACAAAGGCCAGGTAACCTTAAATTCTAGAGAGTTTTCCTGCTTTTTTTATTTTTTTAAATGTCTTTTTCTGAGCAGAAGATGAGACAGGCAGACCTGGTTGGGTTAATGTCCGAGGTTCCGCTCAGCTGGAAGCACATACTGGGGAATGTTTATGCAGAGAAGTTCTCCAGCCCATGGGTACAAAGAGGATCTTACAGTGTTTCTCTTGGGTGGCAGCTGGTGCAGACTGGTGGAAAATTTGACAGAATTATCCCTGCTATTTATTCTGCTGTGAAATGCTCTGAACCTTTTGCATCAAGTCCTCAAGAATTTATTGGATAGGTTTTCTGTTCAGTGGTGTTAAACCTTATCTATTCCCTGGATCCCACTCTTCTTTGGCAAACAGCCCAGTCAGTCACATGTCAGAGACTGATGGGCAATTCTGCTGGTTTTTGCACTTCGTCAATGACTGCCTTGAGCATTTTTAAATCAATTTCAGGAAATTTGGTCATTCTAGAAATCTATTTCTTTTGATAAATTCCATGACCTGGGTCATGATATGGTATTACAGGAGCTTTTCCTGTGTGAGTAGGTGGAAATATAACAGATTAAAAAAAAATCAAGAATTCTGGTCTTAATTCCCACTAACTGGTATTAAGATTGTGCTATTTCTATTTTCTTAAGGCAGTCATTGCACTCTTAATCCATTTTCAGTCAGATCTGTGAGCTGTATTTGCCCATTCTTTTTATTGTTTAATGGTACCACAAAGTGATTGCAGCACTTCATAGTAGGAGACTAAATCTCTTCATATATAAGGTACACCAGTAGGGTAAGCAGGTATGTAATCTGTCCATTAGATAAGAGACAGGATTCACAATGTGATGTTTTTATTTCTATAGAGCCATAACAAAAACAGTTGTTTCTTCGGAACTCAGAGCAGAAATTGAAGAGAACCAAAAGGTAATGCTTCTAGAAAGCAATGTAGTGCTTTTGCACTTCTGCTTTAAGTATAAAGCCAAGCTTTCAAAATAATTATTCTATTAAGAAGCTTACATTTTGCTCAAAATAACAACCTAATATTTTCACACACAACTTTGTCATAGTAAGCATCTACGAAGTAAAGAAGTGGGGGGTTTTCAAAGATGGAATGTATGCTTTTTTATATATACAATTATTATATGTGGAACATAATTTAGCTTGTTTGCTCAAATGTGAAAATAGTGGTGAGAAATGGAGTGAGATCAGTGTGTTTGGGCATGATGATAGGGGGTTGTTCACAGAGCTGCCCTTACAATGGGCTCTGGTAGGTACCTGGCAAGCACTTGTCAGTGAATATGAAAGGGATCTCCTGTTCAGTATCTGACCACAGCATCTGTTAACTGTATTTACTTATCTTTCTAAAAATACTTTTAACTACAGTGAAAGTACTATGCTGTTAACCCTGGAAAATGTTTATTTACAAAAAACATAACAATGCAGGTGTTCCTAATCTGTGTTCATCTGGTCTACAGGGTAGGACTGTGCCAAAAACAGAGGAGTAGAATTTGTGACGTTTATGTCACGTCAGTTTTCACTTGGTTTCTGAGTTACAGGGTTGTAGCAATGGCTCCCCAGCACTGGTGGGTTTTGTGTAGGACTGTGCCTGCTGCGTGGCTGCCTTTCAGACTCTGACCGTATTTGAGTGGTGCAACTGGTGTGTGAGGTCTGAACGTCACAGCACCAGTTGTCTGGGTAATAGTTAAAAAGGGGCTGACATCAAGTTCCTGACTTTAGGTTTTGATTGTATTCTGAACTTCTCAAAAGCAACTAGATATTAAAAGCCTGAGTGCTTTTTAGCAGAAGCTGTTGAAGAGTCAAAATGTAGTTACATTTTTAGATTATTTAAAATGTGTTTGGCCTCAGTGTAACACAGCTTGTTAGAAATGTAATATTTGAAAAGCAAATATATTAAGCATCTTCTTACAGTTTTAAGGATACAGAAGAAATTTTGTTCCTGTTACCCAATTTGAGATGGTACTTAGATACCTAAAATCAGCAGTGTTTATAAGGAGGTCACAGAATAAACTCAATAACACAGAAATAACTCAATAAACATACTCCTCCATACAATGTGGAGGAAATAGCAGGTCCAGTGTTGGTGATTTGAGGTGAAACTAGTAAAGGAGTAAAATTTAACAGCTGGCCAAGTAAGTCTACATTGCTTTGGAACAGAACCATAACCCCTCCAGCCCAGGTTGTGAGGGAGCTCTGCAGGTTTCTGAGTGGGCTCTGGCGTTTGCAGGACAATGTTTCATCAGCTCTGGGGAGCATTTGGCATTAGCAAAACCTTGAGAAAACCCAGAGCCACATGGGGGTTTTGTACAGGCTTCTGTGCAATTAAAATACACCCCACGGTGCAGTTAGGATAGAGTGCAAAACAGACAGGTAATAAACCCAAACAACAGCTTTTGTTACGTGATCTATCCTGATATATCTCTCTAGGGGAGATAAAAATCTCTAATTTGACATAATAAACTCTTCAGTAATTTTCTTCTGTGCAGACCATTCCTCTAACAGCCTTCTGCTTTCTCGCAGTACTTCAAAGGAACCCTAGGACTGCAACCGGGGGATTCTGCCCTCTTCATCAACGGGTTGCTTATTGATTTAGACACTCAGGACATATTTAGGTAGGAATGTTTTATCTTTCAGAGTAATTGTATCCAGTTTGGGAGCCTGCATCCTGCTTGTGTGTGGATGATGAACTCATTTAGGCAGGCTTGAACCTTCTTCATGACTCTATTTAACTGTTAAGTGCTGGCAAAAAGCAAATCATGGTTCCTTCTCTTATGCAAGTGCATTTCTAACAAAAAAGCTGATGTGAAATGTGGAATACCCTTGAAGATCAGAATGGGAAGTCACCTCTGTTCTGTTCTTTTGCTCTGTGCCGTGACTAGCAAGGTTATGGTCTCCAAGATACAGGTTTTACTCTGAGACAGTGGACTGATTCTCAAAGGATAACTAACTGTAAAGTTTTCATCTAAAACCACCCTGTATCTTTGCCTAGATTTGTTTCAGTAACGGGGAACTGAAATGACATACATATATCATGCTTCAGTTACCTTGATTTAAGGTAGTTTTTCCTAGAAATATAATGCAATCGAGTAAGTTTAAGTAATCACAAGTTTCTTACCACAGTTAGAAAAAGGTGATAAGTAAGAAGTAATGCACAGGCACAGCAGACTTGTTTATACCTTCCATCTATTAACCCTTAGGATACGAGCAAGCTATTTGTTGTGTCTCTACAATTAAACAACTTCTTTGTTTTCCCTTCCAGCTTGATTGATGTGCTACGCAACGAAGCCCGAGTTATGGAAGGCCTGCACAGCTTAGGGATTGAGGGTCTTTCCTTGCACAATGTCCTGAAGTTGAACATCCAGCCATCAGATTCCGACTACGCTGTGGACATCAGAAGCCCTGCTATTTCAGTGCGTAGGGGTTTATATAAGAGACACCTCATTTGCCGTTGGGCAGCGCGTTCTTAAGCTGTCAGGGGAACTTTTGTTCTTATCTCACAATCAGCTCTGAAACTGCCCTGAGAAAAACAGGGAAGCAAGGCTATAAAGATAATTAGCTCTTTTTAAATAGCTTAACTTTTTATTTGTACAGTTGTCAATATAGCCCCTGATTTTATAATATTTTATAGTCTCAGAGTCCAGCAGGAGAACCGTCAAGCACTTAAATGCCTTTATTCTTTCCCTAGTGGATCAACAATCTTGAAGTTGACAGTCGGTATAACTCCTGGCCTTCCAATGTGCAAGAACTGCTGCGTCCCACGTTCCCAGGAGTGATCAGGCAAATCAGAAAAAACTTCCATAACTTTGTAAGTAGTAACCTGACTGGAGAGGAACTGTGCCATTTGTGTTCTTAACAGCAGGGACCCCAGCTTTGGCCACTTAGCTACATACATGCTGGATTCCCACTCACTGAAGTGTCTTCAGATGGGATGCTTTTCTAAAAGGTGTTGCTTTTCTGAAAGGTTTTGCTCTACCTTTACTGGTAAATTACAGCTGAAATTCAGAGATTACTGAGCATGATTCTCTGGCATTTCTTAGATGCCAAAAATTGCTTCAGCAATGGAAAACACTATCATCTGACAAGTGAGAGTTTGGTGCGTTTCAACTTTCTGATAAGCTGAAGCTGTTTAAGGAAATCCCCCAAATTTGTTAATTCCTATCTTCTTAACAGGGTTAAGACCAACTTGAGTTGTTTCAGTTAGAAAGCATTCTTGCACTGAGAGTTTAAAAGATGATCAACAGCCCTCAGCTTAATTCTGGGTGTCCTTTTAGTCTCTAGAGAAACTACTTAAAATGAGAGGTGATGAGGAGTTTGTAAACTCTGTGTGTAATTCTTGTCGTGGGGCAGAAAGGCCCAAAGGGAAAAACGACCCCTCTGATCAGTGGCACATGGGGACCTGAACCACCTCCAGCTGTGGGAACATTCACATGAATAAAAAGACAACACCTGGCATGGATAAAGGGCCCTAAATTCATCTGAATAGCCTGATTCTGTCCAGGTTTGGGCTTGCTTTGAGAACGTCTCAGCAGCATCGGCTCTCCAGGGGGCTGAGCAGAGCAATGCTGTGCTCCTCAGTTCTGACAAACACCTGTATCTCCCGTGCACATCTGGATGGGTGGATTGGTGTGCCTGCAGAGGCAGATCCTAGATGCGAGGGTATACTCAAGTAAAGATACAAAGTATGTCACAAGTCTGGTCTCTTCTGGTTAAAGCAGTGATTTAGGATGGGTGTTTTGGATAAAGGACCTCAAGACTTTAGAAGAAACCGTTGCAGGGTGGGCCTCATCTCCCTGGCAGTGTGTAAAACAGGGCTGATGATAATTCTGCACTGAGGTGTGAACGCTTCTCTGATCAAAATCCTGCCCCTTGACTTTTTAAGGGAATAGAAACTTTTCACTTGCAATTTGTACGTAGGTGCTGATAGTAGATCCTACTCACGAGACCACAGCGGAATTACTGAACGTGGCAGAGATGTTCTTCAGCAACCACATCCCGCTGAGGTAACTGCTTTGTTTGAACAGGATTGGGTTTTTACAGCAGCTTTAGTTTTGTGACTTCTTCAGTTGTAAAATTCTAGTGCTCCAACACTGTAGAGATGTTGCATCTCTTGTAGTGATGGTTGGGAAGGGCATTTACTAGAACTTTCTTAATTGAAATTAATTGAAATACCGCTTTTAGTAACTAAGTAACTAATTTACTAATTAATAGTAACTAAGTTTTTTAGTAATTTTTGCTACACTTTCTTTAAGAGTCCAAAAGAAACTTAAAAGTAGGTTCTTTGGATAAAAAAGAGATGAAAAGCAGGATTGTGCTGGAGTCACCATTAGTGACTATACGTGCTAAGTTTAATTCCTGGCTGCTCTGCTCAAAATCTTCTCAGTCTATTCCAGAACCAGCCTTTGTCTGAGATGATGATCAAAGCTGACAGTTGTATGAAGAGCTGATCCTTTATTAGCATAATAGATTAACGATCTGGGGATTTGTCTGATTGCAGGATAGGGCTAGTCTTTGTGGTTAACGACTCGGAGGATGTTGATGGACTTCAGGATGCTGGTGTTGCCCTCCTCAGGGCGTACAACTACGTGGCACAAGAAATGGACAATAACTATGCTTTCCAGACTGTCATGTCTGTAAGTATCCATTTAAGAGGAGAATTAATGTTTTACTCTTTTCCACCTATGTAGGATGCAAATAAGTGGATAGCGGAAGACGGTATCAGAGTATCTCCAGCCATGAGTATCACACACTCCATGTTTCTTTATAAAGTGCTTCTGGCCTAACTTTAACAAGTGAGACTAGACTTAATGTGACACCTCAATGCTCGTGCATACTCGTACGATACTGCCTCTCTGCTCATTCTGCAATGAGGTCTACACTGTGGTACATCCCTGCAGTGTCGCAGTGTGTTCCGAACAGTTCCTGCTGCAGGCTTCTGCCACATCAAAGGATGACACAGGCACTAGTAAAGGTGTTTTCAGGTGTGGTTTGACATTGTTGTACAAAGTGACAAGCTGGGGTGTATCCTAACAAACTGCTGGTGACTTGAAGATGGTGGCTTTTTCTCTTTCTTTTTGGCATGTATTCATAAGTTGAAGTAAAATCTTGTTCCTTCAAGAGGGAAACAGTTACCTACTTTACATGTGATGTCTATTGTGCTGTTAGAAGCATCTCCTGAGTTCTGAAGGGTAGCTCTTTGGGGATGCTTTCTTGAGCCTTTTTTACCCCGTGGCACTACTCTTCCCTCTCAAATACCTTCTTGTCTAATTCAAGATGCAAACAAATTTATGGTATGTACACCCTTCTGATCCCACTGCAATGACTATGAGATAGTAAGTGTAAGAGTTACCAGTGTTTAGGAGCTGTTATTACAGCTCTAATAAATACAGAACCACAGAATTGTCTAGGTTGGAAGGGACTTTTAAGGTCATTTAGTCCAACCATCAACCTAACTTTGATAAAAAGCCATCGCTAAACCATGTGTTTTGCAATCTGGGTGTTAATGACTTATAATCACTGCAATACAGGTGACTGGTCAACTTACCATTGGTAAGGACAGAAGCTTTACAGTTGCAGCTGGAGATTTGTATCTGTGTCCTCTTTTCAGATCTATAACAAAGTGAAAACAGGAGATCAGCTGAAAGTGGAGCACGTGGTTAGTGTTCTTGAGAAACAATATCCTTACGTGGAAATCAACAGCATTCTGGGAATCGATTCTGCCTATGATCAAAACAGAAAGGTAAGAATTCATCAAATGCAGCTTTTTTTTCACTTTTGTTGTTGTTGTTGTTTCAACACTGTTTTGAAAATAGTTATGTACAATTTCCTGATCCAATTCTCTTACTAACCAGGTAGTCATTTTGTTATCACATTGGGTGACTTTTAGTCATACTTTAGTAAGTATTTGTTCAGCACAAAGCTTTATATAATATACATTACATATATTACATTGTAATATATATATTTTAAAAACCCTATAGATATAGTACCAGAGCCAAGGTAACTCACTTGTGACTCCTAAGTCATGCTTCCAGGCTGGTGACCAGACTTCAGTAGAGTTTAAAATTGCTTGAAAAAATATCAAGGTGATGGAATGGCTCATCGGAATCCGAGTGGCTTCATGTCTGTGAGGGGTTGTTGTGGGTTTTCTTTATTGGTATTTGAATACTGTGTGAGATAACGTAATGATGATGAGCTCACAATGTCTTTCATACAGAAGGCATTCAGCATTCTGCCTCAAATCATTTCTTGAAGTTATTTTTATGGTAGATACTTTTCTCTATGGAGAAAATTAGGAGAGCAAATCACTACTGGGTCTCTTGTACGTGAGGTGAAGCACATTTTACTTGAGGTTCTGTAGGGAGACATTTATATTTTTGTTGAATATCCTAAATGAAACCATGAAAATACTGTCTACAATAGCTGTGTAACAGATGATGCTGCCTACAGCTGCAGATGTAAGGATTGCAGGTGGGGGTATGAAAACAGGCTCATGATTTCCATCTTCTGATGTAGGAATGTGAAGGGCAAAGCATTTTGTAGAAATGAAAACCCCTAACAGCCAGCCAGACACTCCCGTGTGACAGGAAAGGCCTTTTCAGTTTACACACCAGACACCAAACCAAACCCAGACAAAACAAAAGCACACCTCACACCCTGAGTCCTAAAACGGGGAAAGGCTCTCCTCCAGAAGGCTTGAGAGGCCGTTCTGAAGGCCCAGCTCCGGCTGGCATACCTGATATTGCCAAGCCTCTGGGTAAGGAAGGAAACCTTTAGAAGGAGCTGATCTCCACATAAGAGACACAGAACACCACCAGGCAGTCTTTCATGTGATCCAGAATTTGTGATAATTGTGTCCTTGAAAGCCCTAGCAGTAGAACCTGATTACCTTCTGTCCATAATGATGGTGGGAGGTGTCCCTGCCCAGGGCAGGGGGGTTGGAACTCAATGATTTTTAAGGCCCCTTCCAAGACTAACCATTCTGTGATGGTGCATTTTGCAGCGGTTACGTGAAATGGGGACATTTGTCTTGATGTAATAAACCCCCTCCCCTACAAGTAAATGTTTTCTCACAAGTTGAAGAAATGTTCTTAAGAAAATAATAGTGTGTTTAGATAATGCATATGAACCCTCATGTTATGAGCCCTCCTGGTATTGGGCTGATGTGGTAAAGCTGCTTCTTTCCCTGGATTTAGGCAGCGAGGGGTTACTATGAGCAAACAGGCGTAGGTCCTCTCCCTGTTGTGCTGTTCAATGGAATGCCTTTCCAAAAAGATCAGCTGGATCCCGATGACCTAGAAACCGTGACGATGCACAAAATCCTGGAAACCACAAGCATCTTCCAGCGAGCCGTGTACCTGGTAAGTGCTGAGTTCAGCTGTGACTTCAGAGAAAAACTGACTCAAAAGTCCCCAAACGTGTAACACACAAACCAGTTTAACTTGTATCATTTCCAGGGTTTTAATTTTTTTTTTTTCTTTTAGTTGTTGTTGTTGGGGTTTTGGTTGTTTGGGGTTTTTTTTAAGTGGTCTAAGGCAAATAAACAAGTAAAATAAAATAGCACTTCTTGCTCCCTTCCTGCAGGGTGAATTATCTAATGACCAAGATGTGGTTGAGTATATCATGAACCAGCCAAACGTTGTTCCAAGAATTAACTCAAGGATCTTAACGTCCGAGAGAGAGTACCTGGATCTGACAGGAATGAGTAAGAGATGCTTTTCATTGCATGAAACCTGAAGTATCTGAGTCAAAGACTTTTCTGTCTTAATGGGAAGCTCCAGTGGCTGTGTATTAGCAGCACCCCCTCGGTGCTGGGGGAGATGGAATGTACAATAGCAGTCTCAATGTCAACAGCTTTTTAAAAACAGGAATTGGGTTTGATTTTATAGAAACCTTTAGGGGAGTATGACTCATGAAGTTGAGAAATTAGCAATGCTGGCAAAAGCCAAGAACAATCATATAACGTATGAAGCAACAGCTTGTTTCTCATTTCTAACAGTCTTTTGGGCAGAGAGGGACAGCCAACTCTGGAGTTCACTTATTTACTAATTATTGCTAATTACTGGATTTAGCAGAACTCTTCAGGGCTAGATGGATTAACACCCAACATGGTGACTCTGCAGTATGCAGTATCGCAAAAACACTTGAAAAATAGGAACACAGTGGATTTTTAAATGTATATTATTTACAAAGATTAACTTCTACTGACTGAGACTTGACCAATTCAGCTGACTGCTGCGTATCAACTATGTGCTGTAGTTATCGATCTAGCTTATGAACAAAAATGTGACTTATGAGAAAACTTATGTAACAAAACCATATCCCTCAGCTTAATATCTATATTAACAGTGGAAATGAGGCATAAAAGGCAGTGTCACGAGGAACAAAAGGAGATGTGTTCTTAACGTTCTGGTAACAGCAGTTTTTCTGTCATTGTAGAGGGAAGAGTTGCTTTGGCATCTAATGCTTTTTCTCTTCCTCAGATAACTTTTACGTGGATGACTTTGCTCGATTCACCACGTTGGATTCCAAAGACAAGACAGCTGCTGTTGCAAACAGCATGACCTACTTAACAAAGAAAGGTAACATCTCCAGTGGATTATGAACCCAAATCTCATCTGATGTGTGTGTCCAGGTGTACACACTCTATCTACACGCGTTGAGCTTGTTCAGGCCTGTGGGCAGTGGTGCAATCTAAGTGTTAAAAAAGGAAGATAGTTTTTTATTAAGATGTAACAGCTACATGGAACAAGAATGTTCCCCTCTTTACACCCAGCCCAGCCTTCAGTGGATAATGAAGAGACATACAATGTGCTCTGGCTGCATTGCAAACGGCCACCAGAAATGCAGCAGTGTCAGCTCTGACCCTGCAGTGACTCTGACTGGAAAGATACAGAAGGGCTCTCTCTCACACAATTCAAAATTACTAAAAGTTACGTGGATTCAGCAGAAAATTTGTCTTGCCCGTTGTGTAAGACACCACCAAACGTGGCCTGTGCTGTTTTTATGGCTCCAGTACATGCACTGTTTTTCCAATGGGAGTATTGTTTTATTACAGTTACACATAAAGCCTCCCCTTAGTGTTAAAACTCAGCTGTAGTTCTCAACGTCAGAAACACATGCACAGACATGACACAGAGCTCCAGCCCGCCTTTTCCTCTCTCCCTTCCCTTTAGGTATCATAAATAAGCTGCTGGCATTTGAACCAATTGCTCTTGTTCCTGTCTGTCATCCCTATTAGACTCTCACAGGTTTCCCCAGTACTGTCCCAGCCACTGCCACCTGCATGCACCGCCTCCAGTGTTCCCACTGCTCCTTCTGTCTCGTGTTTGCCCTTGGTTCATGTTCAGTCACTTAGATCCAAACAAGGTTCTTGTTCTCCCTTTGTAGAACATGAATTAAACCTACACCTCCACATGCTCCTTTGAAAGCGTGCATTAATTTGCAATCCCGTGGCTCAGCAGTTTTGGGTCACTGCCTCTTCTTTCACTTAAGATACTTACTAACTGGTATCTGATTACAGTCATGCTGTAGCTCATTTAATTTCTAAAACAATAGGGAAGTGATAGGTATTGCTGGCTCAGCCACACTACTGGAACGGCACTGTCATGCTAGGTTTTAAGTAGAGATAACAGAGAGAGTTAACATCCACGTCGTGATGGCATGGCAATTTTTGCAAATGGTCTGCAAAATGATCTGAGGTGACGTGTGTTAGTGCTGGGGCATGACAAGAAAGCACCAGTTTATTTGAGGGGAAGAAAATCTCAAAGATTACTCTAATAAAATTAGCACAATCTTGTTGCTTGTTAGACTTGACCTTTAGTGATTCAGTTCTGCCCAGTACGGTGCTGCAGCTTCTTGATACACATTGAAACTACTGTCAAATCATTAATGTCTCTCTCCTTTCCCCCTTTCCTTTCTGCTTCTCGACCAGGAATGTCTTCCAAGGAGATCTATGGTAACTAGCGCTTTGATTTAGCATTTCATACCTTGTAGTTCTGGGAATTTTCTGGTTCCTTTAGAAGCAGAGGAAAGGAAGCAAGCTGTTTGAATGCATGGCTGCTACAATGTTTTTTTCTCTATACAAAATGATTTTGTGAACTAACAGCTTCAGTACAAAGAAGTGGTTCTGTGTGTGATCTAGCTGGAACCTGTAAGTGATTTATAGGGTCCTTTAAAATTTCTACATTAAAAAGGGAGCAAAAAAATAATAATCCAGCTTAGAAACAGTGATGCATGCTGTCCCATGAGGATTTTCTGAATTAGGTAAATGAAACCTAATATAATACCAATGCTATTATTCCTGTCTTGCCAGATTTCACAGCTAAGCTTCATCCATAGCTTTCCTACGTAATTTTACTTTTTTTGAAGTCTTTGCATGTGCATCATATTTTTCCTCATGAGGAAAACCTGAAGATTTCCTTCCCTTCACCCTCAAGTCTCTCCCACCCTTGATTTTTTTTTAATTGCAGATGATTCCTTCGTTAGACCGGTTACTTTTTGGATTGTTGGTGACTTTGATAAACCTTCTGGGAGGCAGCTGTTGTATGATGCAATTAAACATCAGGTAGGTAAATGTTCCCATCTGAATGGGTTAGTGCTAATCAAGCAGTAGGTGGAGGCTTGAAAAACACAGGTTCTGCTTCTGCCCATTTGTATGACCTGGGGAGACTGGTTCTCCCTGCGGGGTCTCTCCTTTCCAGCCTCATTTTATTTGTAGGGGCTGGAGCATCACTGACCTTGTTCTAGGTCAGAATCCCCTCCTAGCATTATGCTACTGCAATAAAGAAAATATGTTCTTGTTAAGCCCATGGCTCTAAACTGAAGATGCCTGTGTTTGGGTTTGGAGGTGAATGTGAGCATTACTCTCTGCTCTGCCTCATTTGTTCTGGGAAGGTAACTGAATCATAAAAATAGATAGCTTAGTCCTAAATCACTGTTGTGCCAGAGCTCTGAGTGGTGGCCGTGGTCCTATGTCTCTTAAGGAGGGCAGTATTAGCTAGAAGATTCCTGTCACAGTAGTGCCTATATGTAAGCTAAATACTTGATGTTAAATTAGTTCATTCACCCCTTTAACCTTGTGCTGGTATTTGCCTAATTTGGAATCTGTTTTTCTGGTTAAGAAATACAAGGCTTTTGCTACAGTGTGTATTGTAATACACTTGCTCTTCTCATTTAAAACACACCTGAAATCTCCAACTTTCCCAATGCGTGTTTTGTTCCACACAGAAATCCAGCAATCACGTTCGGATTAGCATGATTAATAATCCTAGTGAAGATCCAAACAGCCAGAACACACTTGTTGCTAAGGCCATATGGGCAGCTCTACAGACACAAACCTCAAATAATGCCAAGAACTTCATCACCAAAATGGCAAAAGAAGAAATTGCAAAGGCAGTAGAGGCAGGAGCCGACATCCTGGAATTTGCTGTTGGGGTAAGCACGTTTGTTGGCATTCACAAAGGTAGGGAACGTTGCTTGTTCTTCTAATACATTTTTAGTGTAGTATGTTCATATGCAAAAGATGCAGTAGGAGTGGAGAGTAACACTGTTGGGTGTTAGCTCTGAAAGGTAAACTGGCCTCAGTATAACTGTCTAAAATGTAAGTACATCGCAATACACATCAACACTTTTGACTTTGAAGTCAAATGAATGCAGATTCAGGGATCTATTTAAGTGAGTCAGTTGCTTCTTTGGGAGTTAAGAGGGAACTGTACTTTCTTTAGAAAGCTGAGAAAAAAAATACAATTGCATTTCTGAAAGTAGGTTTAAAAAAGTTAGGCAAGAATCATGTATGAAGAGAAGACTGGAACAACTGGTCTAAGCAGCAACCGTTACTGTGGCTGTGGATCTTCACATCAGAAGGTGGGATAATGTTTGAAGGTGACAGGCAAGAACTAGGTTAAAAGAAAAGGGGCCTGGGGATAAACTTTAGCAAGATATAAAGATGTTCTTGAATAGAAACAGAAAAGGTGCATTTTAAAGAAGTGTGCAGAGGTGTCCATTTCTTCTCATTTCAATGTCAAGTATTCTTTTCTTTCAGGGTATGGATATCAATATTTTCAAAGAAGCCTTTGAGTCTCCAAAGGTGGATTTCATCCTGTCCCATGCTGTATATTGCAGAGATGTTCTGAAGCTGAAGAAGGGGCAGAGGGCTGTGATCAGCAATGGAAGGGTGAGATCAATCAACAGACAGTAACAAATATTCCACACGAGGGAAAGGAGCAGAGTCTGGGGATCAGACACAGAATCTCAGCCTTCTTTAGATCCTAGCAATCTGTGGGATCATGTCCAGTTGGATTTATTCAGACCTGCATGACGTTTTCTTCACACTGTGTGCAGTTGGGGTTGTGTACAAATTCAGATCTCTCAATGCCAGAGTTGTTTTCATGCTGGCAGTGAGCTGAGTCTAGGGGTGGAAAGGGATGATAAATTTGAAAGATTGTGCTGCTTCAGTTCACTGGGCAAAATGCTGCTGGCTCTGACCAAGGTGCCTTGGTCTCTTCCACCAGCTCTTTTTATGGCAGTCACTGAGTCACTGAGATTAGGCAAATGATCATAGAATCATTCAGGTTGGAAAAGACCCTTGGATTTGCCTGTGATCATTGAGTCCAGCCATCAGCCCCACTCTACAAAGTTCTCCCCTACACTAGGGTCAGCAACGCTACACCTCAACCACTCTTAGACACATTTAGGGATGGGGACTCCACCCCCTCCCTGGGCAGCCCATTCCAGGCTCTGACCACTCTTTCTGGGAAAAGTTTTTTCCTAATGTCCAGCCTGCAGCTTGCAGCCATTCCCTCTCCTCCTATTGCTAATTCCCTGTGAGAAGAGACCAGCACCAACGTTTATACAATGGCTTTTCAAGCAGTTGTAGAGAGTGATGAGTCTCCCCTCATCCTCCTCTTCCTCAAACTAAACAGTCCCAGCTCCTTCAATCACTCTTCATAACATTTGTTCTCCAGGCCCTCCACCAGCTCCATTGCCCTCCTCTGCACTCACTCCAGCAACATGTTATAATAGTGTTTCACTGCAAGTAATGAAACCCAGCTCTGTACAGGATCCAGATTTCTTTTGTCATCTACTTCCCACTGAGGAAACAAGCCCACAAGTTCAGTGGTTACTGTATACTTTCATGGGTTAAAAATTTCAAGTGATGTTATGGTTTTCTTTTCTCTCATTAGCAAAACAGCAAGAATTGCCTTGGTAGCTTTCAGGCTTCTGAAAGCTGGAGGAGTGAGACTTGCCAGAGTGTTGCTGGACTGGGGGAACCGGCCTGGTATTCTATTGCCCCTTCAAGATGTAGTGTTGCATGTATACTTCAGTGTGCTTGACTTCTGCAAACCAAGCACTCAGCGAACACGTTAAGCATGCATTTTATGCCTTAGTGTAGGATTCTTGGCTCTAAATAATAGCTAGACCTATTTGTTAAACTCTGCTGCCATTGACATTAATAGCAGCCTAAGCAGTTAACACCCACCAAGACTGGGCTGGAGTATTTATTTAACACGTATCTGAACTTTGATTCACTGTGGCATTTACCTAATAATGCTGATCCTGCTTTTTTGTAGATTATTGGTCCACTGGAGGATGGTGAGATGTTCAATCAGGATGATTTTCATCTCCTTGAGAATATCATACTGAAGACATCAGGACAGAAAATCAAATCTCAAATTCAGCAGCTGGGATTTGAAGAAGATCTGTAAGTAAAGTTGGAGAGAGTTACCAGAAAGTTGTGGTACTCTGGTAATGCGAGTCTGCATCCTGGAGAAAGCTTTATCAAGTGCATTCTGGTTAGGTGCTGAAAACAAACCCATGTGTGTGTAGGGTCATGTTCAGAGGGCCAAGTGAGAAAGAAAAAAGATGGAAATAACTTTTGTGGGGTTTAAAGCAACATTTTTTGTAGTTCACAAGCTCCTGGAGAACTGGAGCTGTAACTGTATCCCCCAGACTCAGGAGGCAGTAGAGGGTGCTGGCAAACCCCACTATGTGCTCAGAGCTCATCCCTCTGGATTGGTTATCAGTATCCTGCAGTAGCCTGCCAGGGTTGGCACCTTAATCCAGCAAGAAACTGGGGAAGTGCCCAAGTCTGTAGGAATTTACTATAGTTGTGTTCAAGTGAACGTGAACCAGTAAATGTACTGGTACTTGCTGAGATACTCCTTGGATCACAGCAGCACCAGCACAACAGCCTGCTGGGTTATCTGAGGGGCTCAGGAAGAACATCCTGGATTGGTGGGATGGGGATGCAGGTGGATTTGAAAAATAAAGGAGGAGGGCGGTGATGTGTTGTACAGGGGCTGGCTCTGCTCTTTGCTGTGACCAAGCAGAGGAAGCTTCACGCAAGGCTTAGCTGGTGACAGCTTTACCAACAGATGCTGTTTGACTCTTAAAGGCTGGTCAAGTAAGTTCAGTGTGAGGTCTTTTGGGCAGAAACTTTGTGTGATTCCAACTCCTAGGCTGAGAGGTTTTAACAGCATTCCAGACACTTTTGCACTTGCTGCTGTGTTGGGAATCTAAGGAGAGCTAAGGGTGAGAGGATGGAGGAAGAGGGCGTGTTCTGAACACAGGCTGGTCTTGGACAGAGCACTGGTTTCTTGGTTTGAATGCTGGCAGTGTTTTTCAAAAGCTTTTGAAATTACCATCTGCTGCACTGGAAAATGTCGTAGAACCTGGCAGCCACCACCAGGCTCGTGGTTCTGACAGAACAATGCAAACAGCTGCTACTCTAACACTGTGAGACTTGACTCAGGAAAAGCTCACAGACCTTGAAGTTACAGTATTGCTTCTTGAAGTTACAGTATTGCTTCTTGGCAAAGCTATGAGGTACAGATCAATTCTCACTGAGCTCTCAAGATTCACTGAACATTTTCAGGATTATATATATATTCTTAAACTACTAGACTATGGGAGTAATAAAAAGGAAGCTGTCAGAAGTAGTTCCCTTTTAGTGATAGGACACCGACACCCAAGCCACCCTCAAAAACCAGTTTCTCCGCATAGAGGATTGCTTCCCGGTCCTTGGAGCTGCAGCGTTCATTGGGAAGGCTGCTGTGAAATGAGGGGTTGATCAGAATGGCTTACAGGTCCGAGAGGTTGGTGACACTGAGGGAGGCAGTGCCTGTAGCATGGCTGACCCCCAGAATACCAGCTTTGGTACCCTCAATAACAAGGTTGCAACCTGGTTAAATTAATGATGGATTAATCCTTATATATGTTTAATAACTCAGAGCTTGTGGAGAGAGGTAGTAAAAATGTTAGCTTGTACATCTGAATGCAGTCTGTCTCCTCCTTCGCTGCTACTGACAGAAACGTGGTAACTACTGGCATTTCCTGAGTATCTGTAAGCATATTTCTTTATTTTCCTTCTTTTCAGTGCAAGTGACTTGGTAATGAAAGTGGATGCTCTTCTTTCCGCTCAACCAAAGGGAGAGGCAAGGATTGAGTATCATTTTTTTGAGGAACGCTACAGGTATAAGATTGCTGACATCTGCTGACAACATTTCCAGTTAACATGTTAACATTTCCATTGTTTTATGCTGCATTTACCTTAATAAACAAATATCCAAGCAGCAATTGCAAAGTCCCCAACAGTTTTCAGGGCACAATGAGATTCCAGACATTAATTTTACCTACCTAACTCTATAGACATTGATACATAAATGTATACAAAAATATGTATCTCTATCCAGTTTCAGAAGGGACATTGCATTTAGAAAGTAATTTGACTACAAAATGAGATGGATATTGTTTTTCCTATGTTTATCCATACATTTGGTACTTTTAAAATTGTTTTTTCTTCTGTTTAGTGCAGTTAAATTGAGACCAAAAGAGGGGGAGACGTACTTTGATGTTGTGGCTATTGTCGATCCCGTGACCAGAGAAGCTCAAAGACTCGCCCCGTTACTTCTGGTACGTAGGGGATGTTGAACTGCATTTCATGGCAACTGCAAAAAGCTGCCTCAGTTCTGAAGTTGTGGAATGTCTGTCTTCCTCCTTGACTGGGTGGTGACCAATGGCTTTCCACTAGTGCTCAATACATCTGTTAGTGGAAAAACTGATTACACTATATGCTACAACCCAACAAAATAATGCTTAGATACTGTTTAGATGGCTTTTAGTTTCACCATTTTAACTATTTAGTTTGCAGCAACTCTGTTCTTCTCGAGGAAAAAAGTCTCTGCATCCCCCCCAAAAAAAAGCCTGGGATGTGGGGGAGCAGGTGACTGTTCTTTTTAAAACCAGCAATTAAGAGGTGGTTGTGATAAAACAAATAATGAGAAGGGAGGATTGAGAATGAGCAGGTAAATGCCTCCTCGAGGTCCTCTCTGTTAAAACAGTGGTCAGCTTTCCTAGTTAGCTTTTTAAGGGATGTCTTTTTCTCTTTACTTCAGGTTTTGAACCAATTGATAAACATGAACCTAAGAGTGTTTATGAACTGCCAGTCCAAGCTTTCAGACATGCCGCTGAAAAGGTAAGCAGTACCGTGCTGGGGTTAAGAAAGAGAGAGAGAAGCCTGTTGGAATGTGCCAGCACAGAAACATGAGCAGATGCCCTAACGGACAGTCTTGTGACTGCTTTGAGCTCCTTTATATAAAAGCTCAATTTTCCCACAGAGAAAATCTGGGAATTTGTGGATAGCATGAGGTAATTCTGCTGGTTTGCAAGTTGGAGGCTTTTAATATATTTCTTTATCTCTCTCTCTCTCTCTTGTTAAATAACCTCCTTATCTAATGGCTGAGTCTTGCACATTCTCTGTGATTTTACCCGATGAAAACTCTGACCTGTTCCAAGGTCAACATGGTCTGTGTTGCTTTGGACAAAGCCTTGGAGACACGGGAGGTCTGGGAAAAGCAATGCCATCAGAGAGTTCAATGAGAGTGAAATATTTGCAGTTTGGCAGAAATATAATGTAACGTTTTTCTTCTGAAATTTCAGCTTTTACCGCTATGTTTTGGAGCCGGAGATTTCTTTCACAGCAGACAATAAGTTTGCTCCAGGACCAATTGCCAAGTTTTTGGATATGCCCCAGTCTCCACTGTTCACTTTGAACCTGAATACTCCTGAGAGCTGGATGGTGGAATCAGTCAGAACCCCGTACGACCTTGATAACATCTACCTGGAGGAGGTAAGAGAAAGCAGCATCTTCCTATTGCCGTGTTTAAACAGCGGTGGTTTTCCAGGACTTCTTTTTGTAATGGGAAAGAAATGCAGAATTTTAGGGTGCTAATAAATAGAGAACTGTGGATATTAACACCTTTCACATTTGCAGCCCCCTGAATCTTTTCTAGAAGGGATGCAGGAGAACTGAAGCTCAGTGGTAGGAAGAATGCTGACCTCCATTACTCCATTGCCTGAAACACATGTAGAAAAGTATCGTAGGCTTGAAGCAGATCCTGCAGATGCCTTTAGTCTGTATATATAATATTTCAGTCTGTATATATAATATTTCAATGTGTCTTGAGTAAGAAACTTTCTGTTGGTCATGAAATATCTTTCACTTTATTAGTTAAAATATTGTTTCAGATTAGAGATCCCTACAACTATTATCACAACTAAAGATCGTTATTTTTCAAAATTGCTTTTAAAATTTTTGAGTTAAGAAATGAGTCCTATTTCAGTAAGCAAATTCTGCTTACTCTCCCGTGCTCTGAGAAGCCACCAACCTGGTTTTAGCTACCTGTTCATTTCCACAGCTTTTCTTACTGGCCCACGAAAGCTCTGCTCTATCGGTGAAACAGTGAAACCAGTGCAGCAGAAATCCTCTCAATGGCAGTGGCTTCAGGGGCTGACTGCTGCTACAACGGGCCTTGAATGAGACTATTGGGATGCTGATCTGGGCAGCACTGCCCCACATCCATAGGGATAAAATAAGGAGGAAAGAAAAATCCCAGGGGCCAGAGTTTAGTAGAAAAAGGACATCAGAAATGAAAGAAGAACTGCTGGATGTACAAGCTGGTGAATCTCATTCATCTTTAATGGGATGGATAGCGCAGTGCTCATTATTAACCTCTTGCTGTTAGTTTTCAGAAGATCTAGCAGTGGGCTGGTAAGAAGTTAGAATGCACTGCACTAACAAGTTATGATAGACACTAAAATACATATATTAAAAGCCAGATAATCCATATGGGATGCAAAGTAGAAAATTTTAGACCTCGGGGTGCAATACTAAGTAATAAAAGTTAAATGAGGCAGTCAACTACTCTTTTTCCTTGAAATAAGTGATTATTTAGCTGGCTTTGAAGCACAGATAGATATTAAACCAGTAATTTTTGATGTATAACACTAAGCAAAAGTTGCCCGACTGAGAGCTGCAGAGCCTGAGGTCCTGTGCCTGAGGTGCACCGTTTCCAGCTCCTGTCACGCAGGCTGCTGTGCTGTAGTGACTCAACTGCCATTCTGGATGTGAGATGAGACTAGTATGTTATTTCTGTAGTGTCCTCAGGCTACATCAGAAAGCACAGCCTGGTAGGGACCTGAGGGCTTTTTGGTTTGTGGGTTTTTCTGTTTTGTTGGGCTGGGGTTGTTTGGTTTGTTGTTGTTGTTGTTATTTGTTTTTCTACTTTTCTTGGCACTTTTGTTTGGTGGAGATAAAAGGAATTGGTATTTCTGACAGTACCCTGGCACACTGTAAGAGTAATGCAGAGTAAAACAACATGTTTGGTTTACAAAATGACTGCCTTCAAACAGATTTAGATTGGAAGTTGAAGAGCCCATCATATACCCCACAGGAGATGTCAAACTCATCACTTACTGTACTGCATTCTCCAATAAATGAAAAGTAAATAAATATTGTAAAATGGGGCAACAGTCCTTCCCTTCTCTTATCCAGCATCGTACCAGTTGAGATTCACATCTTTTTGGTCAGGGACACTCTTAATGTGTGTGTGAAGTCTGTCACTTGAAGGAGCTGAGCTCTTTGAGGCTTTCTAGGTATTTGGTTTAATGACATCACTCTGGTGAAATTGTTACTTAATTACTACGGCTATTTTAGAGAATAATTAAGTTACTAAACATTTACTCTTTCAAGCTAGTACTGAATTCAGGAGTGCCTTCTCTTTACAGGTGGATAATGTTGTAGCTGCAGAATATGAGTTGGAGTATCTGCTTCTGGAAGGACACTGCTATGATATCACTACTGGGCAGCCACCTCGGGGACTCCAGTTTACACTGGGAACTTCAACCACTCCTGTAATCGTGGACACCATTGTTATGGCCAACTTGGTAAGCATTTGATTGAAACTGGCAATGAGTAACTCCAGCACAATGGCTTGCATAAACCCTTGAGTGTTTTCTACTAGGTGGGTTATGGATATGTGGTGTTACACTCCACAGGTGCTCACAGATACATCAGAACCAAATCATTCCTAACACATGTCTAAAACCTTGCAGTGTACTTATTTGTCCCTTACCTCTTCCAAGATATGCTCCTTTCCCTTCACCTTGCAGAGAAGGGTCTTCTGGAATATCTTACAATGATGCCAGTATTCCTAAGCAGCCTCTTTCCAGGGTGGGTCAGACAGTGCTGGTTTTTCTGAGCAGGGTACTCTTCAGACCATCCACCCCGGGAGGGTAAGCCTCAGGTGGACAGTGTCTTGGTTTGGGTCCATTTCTTCAGGAGATCTACAGAACAGATGGAGAGAGTCAGCAGGGAATAACCAACATTCTAGGAAAAAAGGAAGTCTGAAAGAACAGGAATTATTTAAGTTGAGAAAAGGTGATGGAAATTCAAGTGTGTGATTGTTTCCTGTGGCTGCCTTTCTGTTTTCCTGTGCCAAGGCCTACCCTATAATGATGTAATACTGCTTACTCTAGAAAGGAAGATGACCCTTATTTTCTGTGTGATCACATTATGTGTATGCTTGTTAGGGAGTAAAGCATAATGGCTTGGAGGTGTCTCTTTATCTGATTAGCTAAACCAAATTGTAGGCACTGCAGTATCCAACACTGTCTCAGCATCCTCTTCCTCAGCTCAGTGTCAATGGGTATGAGGAGACCAGGAGCATTTTTGATGCTTGCTCTCTCTTTTTAAAGCAGACCAATTCACACCTACAGCTGTGTGCATCTGGGGGGCACAGTACAAAACCAGACAGGACACCGAAGCGTCACTACAAACGTTTCTGCCTTCTATAGGTGGAATAACCGAAATCACAGAAGAAAATATTCAGATCTGGAACCTGAAACTTCAGGACTTGTGTACACTATTTTAATTTCACTTTGTATTTTGTTTAACTTTGGTAGAAGAAATACCCTGTAACATATAAGCTATGTTACTCTTTCCTGACGTAGCTGAAGTCTTTGAAGCTTCAAAATTGATGTATGTTGTGTTTTGTGGGCAAATCTTTTAGGGACTGCTGTACAGTTACCAACCAGTGCTTTGAAATTCACTCACTCTTGCATGAAGGAAAAACCCTTGTGATTGCATGGGTCCTGTCAGGACACCCTGAGGACATTCTCTTGTCTAAGAAATAACACGAGACCGTCTCATGCTCCTGTCTCTTATGAAAAATACAGTGATTTTGAATGGAACTTGTAGGGTTTTTCTCCGGTCCCCTGGGTTTTTAAGGCCATAGGGTTATGCTAATCAGCTGGCTTACCACTGGCTATTCTCAGGTATAAAACAGTGGGTGAAAATGCATGACTTAAAATCTGGGTTTTCTACATTTACTCTTTCTGGAAACTGGCAAATGTTATTTTTATTTTGCAGGGTTACTTCCAGTTAAAAGCCAATCCTGGTGCATGGACTCTACGACTGAGAAAGGGCAGATCTGAGGACATCTACAGAATCTACAGGTAGGACAGCATATGAAATACTTGAATCTTTTTCTTGTGAAACTGCTGAACTAGGGAGGCACTGGAATATGTGAATCAAACAGTTCTCTTGCCAAAGTGTAGTGAACTGAGCAGCATATTGTGTTTTACACTGGATGTAAGTTATGTGAGATGAAATAGATTAATTAATTTTAAAAAAACCCCGTAAGTGTGTGTTCAAATGCACACACTTGTCTCTTTGTCACGTCTCACACCTGGTTTACTGTGGTAAGGCTTAAAACCGTGTAGAAAAATGTGTAGAAGAAATAAAGAACATATTTCTGCTTTGTAGTAAAGGTCAGTGTTTTGTTGTATTTTCAGCCACGATGGCACAGACTCTCCACCTGAAGCCAGTGAAGTGATTGTTGTTCTCAACAACTTCAAGAGCAAAATCATTAAAGTGAAGGTAAGTTTTAAAACTAGGGCTGCTCTTAAAAAAGACTGAGCAGTAGTGGGGAAGAAACTTTGATTAGGGCCTGAGGATCCCTTCCTACAAGCATATGTTTGGGGCAGTTTGCACAAAGTTTACATCACAGTATCAGTAGTAGAATTATCTGGAGACCTGGTTTTGTTTCTCCTGACACAGAAGAGAATGGCACCAAACTGCTGTGCCTTTTAGATACAAACATGGGCAGTGTCAAAATAAAGCACCCAGCTGTCTGCCCAGGATGTGCTTCCACTCACTAAAGCAATGTTACGCTTTGCAGGTGCAGAAAAAATTGGATATGATGAATGAAGATCTACTAAGCGATGGTACCAGTGAGAATGAATCTGGATTTTGGGAATCTCTCAAATGGTAACACTAATTCACTAATAACCTGCGAGTTTCTTGAAACGGGGAAACTATCTGCTGATACAGTTAGGTCTGTGATGGTCCACAGCTATCTACTGACTGCCTGAATTTAGGGTCTGTGATGGTCCACAGCTATCTACTGACTGCCTGAATTTAGGGTCTGTGATGGTCCACAGCTATCTACTGACTGCCTGAATTTAGGGTCTGTGATGTTCCACAGCTATCTACTGACTGCCTGAATTTAGGGTCTGTGATGTTCCACAGCTATCTACTGACTGCCTGAATTTAGGGTCTGTGATGTTCCATAGCTATCTACTGACTGCCTGAATTTAGGGTCTGTGATGTTCCATAGCTATCTACTGACTGCCTGAATTTAGGGCTATCTTTCATAGACTCCTCTGTTTCTAGAGAAGTGGGCTACTGTTTTGTGCTCCCTTATCCCCACTGCTCCTTAGGAGCCTGAAAACACTAGGAGCTGCATCTCCACCAGAGATCTTTCAAAGCAATAGGTGCTCATCTCTAAGGTCTTCCAGGTTTGTGTCTGTGGGACTCTTGTCTTGTGAAAGATGCCCTGACCAGGGTGGGGGCACAACGCCAAACCCCATGGCTGTACTGTATTAAACCAGTGCTGTAGCCATTTGTAATCTGTTGCACTCTTCTGTATAGCTGGCCTTTACGATCTTCTCCTTTCTCTAAACACATTTGTCCTTTCAGGGGATTCACAGGTGGACAGAAGAATGAAGATGTGAAACAGGATAAAGATGATGTACTAAATATATTCTCTGTGGCTTCAGGACACCTATATGAAAGATTCCTACGGTTAGTTCAGAATCTGGGGGTCTCAAATGGCAATGTGCCCTGCTGTCCCCAAGGAAAAAGCTTAGAATATAAAAAGCCCCCACCTTTTTCAGCAGCTCAGAAGTCATCTAGATTTGGCATTGGTTGCACTGTAAGGACTTCTGTCTGCATAATGCTCATATGTTCAAACTGCACTTAGTTGAACAGGTGGTGTGATGCTGTCCCCAGTCTTCTTACTACAATATAACGAAACAGAAATCCATTGTTAAGAAGTTAGACAGTAAGTCCTAGTTGCTTTGGCAAAGAATCTGACCTTCTGTTCTCAAAGGACTGTGAAAGTCAGTGGGTTGCATATTCTCTGGCTAGTTAAAACATAGCGATTTTGGGAGGTTCAGTAATTTTGTAGATAAAATGAAGCTACATGCAATAGGGTGGAGCTGCCCACTTTTTCTTCACACCTTAGGATGTTACCTGACACACAGCTGCAGTCACTCTGGTAACGTAAAACTGCAGTTCAAAATCTCCTGTGCAACTGGTTCCTAATGGGGGGTGGTGGTTCTGTAAATGCTTTTTTTTTTCTCTTTTTCTTTTGATAGCATAATGATGTTGTCTGTGCTGAAACATACTAAGACTCCTTTAAAGTTTTGGTTTCTGAAGAACTACTTATCACCTACATTCAAGGTTCGTTACCAATTACAAATGTATCAATTTTCCATTGTGGGGAAAAATAAGATGTAGTTGCAATTTGTACCTCGTGCTCTTGTGCAGAGGTAACGTGAGCTGTCCCTACAGCTTCTATTTTGACAAAGCATCAAGTTGGTGTAAGTTGGTGGCTCTGCCTAGAAAGCTTTGGGGAATAACAGACAGGTTGACTGTGGACTCGTGCTGAAGGTAAGTATTTAAGAGAACAGCAGGTATTACAAAAACCACACCTGAAAGAATCGGATCCGTTTTGTGTTTTTTTGTGACTTGCACAACAAAGGTGTTGAGTGTAAGATGAAGTTCAGGGCTATAAACTTACACCTAATACATAAGGGCTGAAAGATTATAGGAAAAAGCTACCAGAGAAGCAACACTCCTGACTAGGTATGGAGAGAGCTTCCCAGAGGGAGACACAAGCCCCTGTTTCAGACGGAGTAGAATACACCAGCAGTGCATGGCAGAGAGCGATGCTGGCCCTAGAGGAGTGTACCTGGAGGTACTTATCTATCTGACACATATTGACTATTCAATATATTTACATAGCCATCATAAAACAAGTAGCAGGACTCTACACAGAGCCCAGAGGTAATGGGATGTCAAAACGTTCAGGAATTTGCAACTTTTAACATTTGATATGAGGAACTATCGTTTCTTAGAGAATTTTACAGTGTGAACTCAAGGGGACATACTTGGCAGCGTCCCTGTTGCTTTAACCATGGGCTGTGCTGTGGCTCCGCTGCTGTCAGTCCCCTCCTGGGGTGGTGCAGTAGTTGTGTCCCCCCTCCCTTCCAAATGGCCGCGTTGTACCAGCATCCTGTGGCTAAACCGGTGCTCTCCCAGTGTCAGAGGAAGCCTCACAGATGAGAATGTCAACTGATCTGACTGTGGGCCAAATCCTTCTAGCAAAAAGTTTCTCCCAATTCTTTTCTCTCATTTTATTATTCCAATTTATGCTCCTTTGAACAACCACAAAATACTAATTCTCCCATCTGCAAAATGTTATGATTTGAGTAATGCATTCTTTTAAACTCATCTGTGGAGCACTGTAAAATGGCTCATAAGTAATTGTGTGGGGAAAGTGCCAAAATATTCAGTTGTCTTATGATAGTTGGCTCTACAGTTAGTACTGACTGCTCAGTTTGGGGCTGTACTTGATGGAATAACAATGAAACTCTAGTTATTCTTTGTGAGGTTTTGTTTTCTAACGTTCTGTGCCTTAGGATAGGACTGCAGCCTTTTTCTTGTAATGCACTTTTTCCTGCATAGGAACAAAGAACTGAGATAAACTACTTTTCCCCCCCCTCCCTCTGCAGGAGTTCATCCCATACATGGCACAGAAGTATAATTTCCAGTACGAGCTTGTCCAGTATAAATGGCCACGCTGGCTTCATCAGCAGACAGAGAAGCAGCGTATCATCTGGGGCTACAAGATCCTCTTTCTGGACGTGCTCTTCCCATTAGCTGTTGATAAAATCCTCTTCGTGGATGCTGATCAGGTAACAGAGAGATTGGAATTAATTGATCTTTATTGTTGGTTTCTCTAAGAATAGTATGTTCTTGATTATAATTTCTGTATTATTGGAAGGGTTGCAAGTTTGAGCCCTTTGCAGGCCTTACTGAAGGTTGATTTTGTAACTATAGCACGCTCCAGTGAGCACTGTTTTCCCCTGTTCTCGCAAAGATTGGTTTTGTTGGCCCATCTTTCACTCTTGTCTGGTTCCTCATTCACTCATTGTGATTCCAGCAAGTTTGCCAAATAGATTCTTGTTTCACCCTTCCATTTTTCCAGCTCCCCCTGGTCTCCCAGCCTGCAGATCACTTACCGCATACGGTGTTTTCCTAAGTCACCCAACACCCTGCCCTCCCACCCCTCTGCTTTTAACTTGGCCTGATGTGAGTGGCTTTCAGGGGAGTGAGAATGCAAAGCCCCTGTGTGTGAAGCCACGTCCCTCTGTAAAGCAAAGGGTGTCTGTAAGGTTTGTATGTGCTTACTGCCTGAACGGTTTGAGAGCTGGGGATAGATGGGCCCTGAGAACTGACAGAAATACTTCAAAAACATGTGTGAAACTGAGAAATACAGGCTATCCACACCTAAGTACAAAATGCATCAGGTGTTTCAGCCTATCTGCAGTGTGTTGGTTAAAGCCATTACAACTTCTGCTGAAGTACCACCTAAGATACATTGCCAGCGATGCTGCTCTCGTTTCAGACAGCTTTGGCTCTGTTTATAGTAGAGATACTAATGGCTTTTTCCCTGCCAAAATGCTATTTTTAGAGTAGCATTACTGCTACAACTTCTGTGTCAAAAAGACATTAAAAAGTCTTCATCCCTGAAGGGTTTGCAAACTTCCAAGAGAAAAAGGATACAAAGGATGGTGGTAGAGTTTATGTACACTCAGAATTCTTGCTGCTTATTTAGCAACAGTTTGGCCCTTTAGCTGCCAAACTAACCCCTACTGGATTATTTTAAGCTCTACTTCGTTGCTCCAGCTCTAAGGGCAGGAGAGACAACATCTTTTGTGCTGTGTTTTTGTGCTACATCCACTCTGCTGTCTCTGGCATTGCATATAACAGGGAGTTCTTCCTTTAACTGTTTGCTCAGTTTGAATTAAATCCTGACCAGCACTTCAGAAGAATCTGTGGGAGGCTTCGACAAATAACATGTCCTTTCCCTCCAGATTGTGCGCACAGATCTAAAGGAATTAAGAGATTTCAATCTAGATGGTGCTCCTTATGGATATACTCCATTCTGTGACAGTCGAAGAGAAATGGATGGCTACAGGTTCTGGAAATCGGGATATTGGGCAAGTCATTTAGCTGGAAGAAAATACCATATCAGGTACTGAAGAGTTCAGGTTTCTCAAAATAGAGGGGGAAGCTTTTACTACTACTAATCAGCAGAAAACTAGCTGAGGCCTACACCGCTGCAGTGAACCACTTTCTGCTCTGCTGTTGCCTCTTTAAGGTTCCATTCCCTATGGTCCAGTTGCAGCACTAGGGACACTGGAGTTACTTTCAGCATGCTGCAGCTTTTCCAGATGAAGAACTGAAGTGTTAACTAACCAGACATCTTCATTTCTTAATAACAAATGTTGGAAGAAGGGACTGCATGAGAGCAAAGCTGAGATAGATTTGTTGAAATTTTTTTCTCCTGTGTGCCATGACCTTGTTAGAACTGCTTTCCTGCCTTCTATTAGATACTGCCACCAAGAGACTGTTTCAGCATGTTGTATCTCGGGGTCTGCTGGGGCTGCAGTTAGTTACCCATCAGTCAAGCGTCCTTACTAACGGTGTCCCCTCCATGCAGTGCTCTGTACGTTGTGGATCTGAAGAAGTTCAGAAAGATAGCAGCTGGAGATCGACTCAGAGGACAGTATCAGGGTCTCAGTCAAGATCCAAACAGTCTGTCCAACCTCGATCAGGTGTGCTTTTATTGTGTTTGGTTTGGTTTGGTTTGTTTTACTGGGGCGGGTTGGGACCCCTTCAGACTTCAGCCACAGCCAGATGCCAGTACCAGTCCTGTTTTGCCCTGCCTTCAGATGAAGCAGGTACTGATAGTATCAAATACCTCTGGTGGGTGGAAACAACTCCTTTGCCTTAAACATCTTAAGACTATCAAATTTTCCAGTATTCTCCAAGAAAAATATATAGCACAACTGGGTATTTGTTTCTTAGAGCTGGACAGCTCGAGAGCTTTACTGTGCACTGACTTAGTAACAGGGAAATAAGGCTTGTACTGTGGCAGATGGAAAAAAAAACCACACAATGCTTCTCATCAATAAAGAAGAGTCTTTCAAACTGGTCCAGCACAGGCTTGCTACTGGATTCGTATTACTGCTTGCTAAATAACTCATTTTCAGCAAAATAAGATTAACAGTTGCAGTATGCAGGCTTTTTTCCAAAGAACCTTCTTTGAAATGGAATGTTGATTCATCACTTTTTATTTGCACTGGGAAAAAACCTCTGCACCAAAGTTAAACTTCTCAATCTCATTTGTTCCTCCCATCCTGCACCCTCTGGGAACTGGTGCTCACTCTTGTTCTCCCCAACAGGATTTGCCAAACAACATGATCCACCAGGTGCCAATTAAATCACTCCCACAGGAGTGGCTGTGGTGTGAAACATGGTGTGATGACTCCTCAAAGAAGAGAGCAAAAACCATTGATCTGGTAAGAGCAGTGTGGCTCCCTCGCTCTTCTGTTCCTCATGATAAAAGATAGTGACCGGGGTTAGAGGCACTTCCTACCTCAGCTCCAGGCTCCTCATCCTCTGTTGTTACTTGAATGTTTTCAGCACTTCGGTTTTTAACTTTGGTTTCTCTTACTTGGAGTAGTGGAATTATTATGAGTTTGGAAACATCTTACTGTACTCTGGCTTGTATTCTTCACGAACAACAGATTAAATCCAGCAGGGGGAAGCATGCCTCTGTTCAGTAGATAAACCTTTTATAATGCCTTGCCTGACCCGTTGCTGTGCTCCCTTTGCAGTGTAACAACCCCATGACCAAAGAGCCCAAGCTGCAAGCAGCAATGCGTATCGTTCCGGAGTGGCAGGACTATGATCAGGAAATCAAACTGCTCCAAAGTCTTTTCCAGAAAGAAAAGGAAACGGGAACACCAGCTAAGATGCCAGGCCAACACACACATGGTAATCTTTCTGTTTCCCTACTTGTGGGACTTTCTTCCTACTGGTCTGGACTGGGGCTAAGCTGTGTGCTCGGTCACTGTAAGCGTGCATCAGGCAAAGGCTTGCATGGAGGATCTGTCAAATAAGCTGTGCATTTTAGTGGGATAGAACGGTCTTGCTGAGTGAGACTGGTGTAATTTCACCTCCTTCTGAAGCTCAGAGAACAGAGAGGGATATTGTACACTTTGTCCAGTTCTGTTAAAAGACCCTCGCTGTTCCTGTAATTTTAGGAGCTTGGCCTTATCTTAAGCCTCACTCAAGTGCTGTTGTACACGGCGGGTATGAAGTGTTCTCTGGTCACTGATAACCTGGCAAAGAACAACTCTTTGGGGTTGCTAGACAGATTTTTTTCAAACCAATCTGCTAATTAAGGCAGCTGGAAATGAAGTGCTCATTTTTCTCTCCTCTTCTACAGATCCAGAAGCACATGTGGAATTATGATCCATGGAGAAAAACTGAAGTTAGACTGTTTCATAGACAATTTTTATATTGAAAGCTAGGGTTTTTTTTTCCGGTATGTCTGCAAAACTGCTGAATAATTGAATGGGATGATGTATGCATTTTTATTACTTGCCTTTGGGTTAATTTCTGCATATGAAATAGGATCTGGATTGCTGGAATTAGCATGACTGGTTTTTTGCACCTGTGGTGGAGATGAAAGAGCCCATGATGGAATTTAGCATTTCAGAAACAAAACTTCAAAATCCACTGGAAAAGCCACAGCCTGTTCCTTCAGCTGTTGCTACCTCCACCACCGACGAAGATCCATCCTGTTAGCCTCCAATCTCACTCGAGAGCCTGGAAATCGCAGACCTGTTGCGCTGTTGGCTAGAACATAAGTCCTAACCTCAACTGCTGGGGATACTTTTTCCAGGTAACATGAAGAGGCTCAGAACCATGCCTTGAGTTTCGGATACTGTTTTATCCCCAGGTTTTCAAACGGTTGGAAATGCTTCTCCAATTTGTTCAGTACATCCTTGATCTTGTAACAGATCCAGCATTACTCAGATTTTTCTATTCCCTACCTTCATTTATTGCCCAACTTTTGAAGGTTTGGCTTAATGTAAAGCTACCACAATCTGTTTAAATGCCTATCCAAAATACAAATGATTCATCTTTTGGAGTGAGCAGAACACAGAATGTAACAGCTCAGTTCATCCCAGCCCATCTTACTTGAATCAAAGTGCCCTCCTTCCTTCCTGCTCAAGGTTCCAATCAGTCCCCAAAACGGGTAGGGCCTTACTCTTGCTGTGGTTCAATGATTCATGAATGTGTTTTGTTTATGGAAAAATCTGTGGAAGCTTGGAAGTTTTTCATCATGTAAATTTCAGTAACTTTATTTTTTCTTCAGAGACAGAGATGATGTCACATCAATAAAAACGTTGGAGTTCTTAGGTCTTAAGCTTCAGCTCATACTCAGTCCTTTGATCATCCTTTGTGCTTGCACTCGTTACAGTCCTAATTTCATTTGGGGGGTTGTTTTTATTCTATGCACAGGCAGAAAACGTTTTCCTGCGAGGATTAATTACCCTGGGATAGTTGCATCACTCATACTTGGGTCTTAATTTTTTAAAGATGATGGTGCCATAGTTCTGTTATGAACATATCAATTAAAAATCCCCAAACCTCAAAGCCCCTGTTTCCCCTCATTCTGGAGGTTTATTGTCTGCTCCCTGGAGCACCCAGAAGTTGAAGAGTTGGATTTTTAGCAGTGAAATACAGCTCCCTATGTACTGCTTCTTCAGAAATCCAAACTCAGATTATTTTTGCCTACCATGTTTTTATAAAGGTAAAATGTTCTGTGCTGTTAGAGCTTCTCACTAAAGATTATCCTGACAAGATATCCCTGTAGAATTACTGTATTATATATCCTAGAAATGTTTTGGAGGAGTCTGAAAGACAGCAGTTGTAGCACTTAAACTGTTCAACTGAACAGAAAAGCAGCTCTTCTCCAGCCACCTCAAAAAAGGGCACAAATCACTTGCCCAAACTTGAAAAAACATGTTATAAGAAATAGTTGAGGTCCCTTAAATGCACGTTGCTGGCACCATTGACAAGACCAGTAAACTAATCGGTAACTGCACATACACCGCTGGGTATCAAAAGTGGGTAATTCTGGAAAGGCGTTAAAAAGAACAGTTTACCATCTTCCCCCCCCCAGCTGGATAGCCCTGCAAAGGGGGAGGCTGGATATCAACATCAGCTTACAGAGTTTGAGTTACCAGCCTATGGAGTTCCCATCTGGGGCATTTCTAAATTCAGATCAGTCTCCCCGATGCTCCATAAATGAGGAGTGGCTCATGATTCCCATCAAACTGTTCCAGGTTAATTAGCCCATTTTAAACAGAGAATACAGCCAGTAGAAGATTACCATTTCTGTTTTCAGCTACAAAGTGCTCATGCCTCTTTGGAACACTCAGACGGTGCAGGATCAGGTGGGCAGCAGAGAAGGGGCACTGAGGGGTGTGTATCCCTGCCCAAGTCCTCACAAGGAAAGTGCAGGTTTTCTGCAAAACCAGACCTTCTCCCATCTAAAACCATTTTTGGTTTCACTCATTTTTTTTCCAATGGGATTAGAAGCCAGGAGAGAGAATAAAGTAACCTCTTCAGTTCAGCACAGTATTTACAATGCCTTAGTTAGTTGTATAAGAGGATATTTTAGAGTTAAATGTCAGTTACAGAATTTTTTTAATTATTCTTCTCCATTTTAACAGTTAATGTATGCACTTAAACACCCACACTGCATACTGCTTTTTTTTTTTTAAATTATGAGATCTAGCAAGCTGTGGAGAACATTTTTGTTAATATAGACCATGCTCTTCCCTTCAGCTTTTTATTATCAAAAGAACATTGAAAAGTCTCACTCACAATTGAAACAGAAAGAAACGTGTATTGTGAGATTGTGTACCTTCTGCACCGCTCTTACCAGTCCTGGACCTGCTCTCAAGTGCATTATGAAATGCACAGGGTATGAATCATTAGAACGTGAACTACTACAGTTTGTTCTGGGAAACCACAAGTGATTTGCACACAAGAATAACAATCATAGAGAACAGTCCCTCATTTTGGATCTGTGCATTCACTCAGCCTCACAAGAAAAATGATCTGACAGCTCCATCCAGGAAACATCTTACTCTAAGATGCTTACTGAAACAGAGCTGCTTCTGATCGTGCCACCGATGGCCTGCTCCTGTAAGCTAGTAAGACTGGTAAGAAGACAATAGAAAACGGGGGTTCTAGAGGTCACAACCCAATTTTGGATTCCTCAGGGGAGAAAGGCTACTTCTGAGGCAAAGTGATGATGTTGTTGCCAATCTCTTGGTACGAGCTGCTTGTCCTGCTGGGGAAAAGTTCATACTGAAAAATGCCCATTACTTCATTTTAAAAAGGAAGATTTTGCTGCCTTACTAGAAAACAAATAGCAGAGAAACAAGTTTTTAAGATTTCTCTTTCATTTAGCTATCATGGGGTGGGTTGTAAAGGAAACCAAAGGGGTGAGATGTGTTCAAAGCAGTAAATACCCAGTCACCATCTTAGGAACCAAAATTTTTTTAAAGGTTTGAAGTGTTTCACGTATCCCAGTGTTCTGTAATCTGCTCAAGAACATACCATAACCCGGTGTGGCACTGACCAACTGACCCAAAGTACTGGGACTTACTCTGTACTGAATGTCACCCGGACTGAGATGACAGTGAGTTTTCCAGTACAGCTGCAACAATAAGATCTGTCTAACATAATAAAGTCTTTTCCTGTTCTTTACCCATGCCTTGTGTGTCACTTACTCTGGGGCTGATAATTGATCCTTAATGGAGTTGCTCAGAGTGCTTTTTTCACTTATTGTTTTCAAGTGTTGGGATGCTGCTGAAGTTTCTAGATGGGAAAGGTAGAATTCCTCCTTCAAACCACTCTTTTTAATCACAGCATTAAAGTAACTCCTAAACTGAGACACTTCTGTTACAGAAACAATAGAGAGAGTTTACTTTTAAGGTAGATTTTTTTTCTAACTCCACCTACTACTAGTAAAAAGAAATACTCCTATGTCACTTTCTCATTTGCTTTAAATTTTACACGGATACATTCATAGTAAGCACTCAGAAAAGTCAGCATTTCAGAGTTGGGAATGAATTCCAAACTCCTGTGGGACTCCGAGAAAAGCCTCTCAGTCAGAACATCTTTATTATTCAAACAGGTATGGAATAGAATAGTTTTCCATGGAAAGCAAAAATACATATTTGGTTTCCTACAGTTGGCTGTTTGAACGTGCTCAGGTTTGGAAAATTAGATTAAATCCTGGGAAACAAAGGACTAAAAGGAAGCAGCCAGGAAGAACTACATGCCATATGCCTGTTGCCTCCTCAATCAGCACGGGGGTTTGCACCACCCCCCCTATAATTGTCAAAGTACACACGTAAGGACATGACTGCACACCGATACACGGTTTTATGCCCGAGACGGATTTCCTTCCACCCCGAAAGGGCTAGCTTGAATGAGAAAAACTCATGGCTTGAGGGATGCTCTGTGGAAAAAGTAGTTTGGAATACTCCCTACAAACCCCACTGTTTTCAAATGGTATTAGCCTGAACACAACAGATTGTGATGGGCAAAGTGTGCTCTTCCCCTTTGCCCCCCACCCCACCAACCCTGTAACTTCAGCCATAAACAGCTCAGCATGTCACTAAGCACATCCCTCCAGCTGGGACCGTCACCCCACTTGGTGCAGTGTCCCCTTCGGTGTTGTAACACACCAGGGGAGGCTGCTGTGGAAGCCCACCACATTCTGGCTTGCCTTTGGGCTTGCCACGTGTGCAAGGCATTTCTCAACTGTTTCCAACCTGCTCATCTGCTCTCTTGACAGCAATCTTAAAATTAATTTCTAGCACCCATATACAGCGCTCAGCCACAGCTTTTCCAGCACAAGACTTACTGTCCTGCTCAGAATTACTAATGGGGGAGACCTAGTCATCACAGTGCACTGTAACACAGTGGCTCACAATGCTACCAATGGGTATCACCATATAGATGATATAGATGTGCAGATCACCTGTGTTCTTACAGCATCAGAACAAGTTCTACCCACTCAGCCTTTCTTCAGCCGGAGATGTCTTTCATGGCAAACAAGTTACACCTAAATTTCTGCCCAGTCATTATACATACTAGGTAATGGAAGCCAGAAAATCTTTTTCAGGAGAGGAAGGGATGACAGGGAGGGGGGACCGATACAGGGGACAGAATGGCAGTTGAGGAAAATACAGTTTGTTTCTTGTTTGTTTCAATTAGGAAGTGGCAAGCGCTGTAGGATGTTGTTTTCTCTCCTGGTCCTGTTTAAAGGCAAGCAGACCTTGAAAAGCAGAGGTCCAAGGTTACCTGAGAGCATTATGTGGTGCAGGAGTACCTGCAGAGTCAGACATACTTAACGATGGCAGTCCCTTGCCTCTGGCATATCGGCTGTACAGCGTGTGAACCTGTGGCCACAGCTTTGCTGGAGCACTAGCAGATCTCCCCATAATACAGTGTGACAAAACTCTCCTCACCCCTGCATTCCTCCATGAGTACCATTTGATTTTGGTATCGAGAGCCAGCCGTCCTTCAGTAAGGAAGCACGGTGCCTCTATCAAAGAGATGACCACTAGATTAAAGCAGTGCTTCACCCAAAGCTCTGCTGTGTGCTGCTGATGGTATAGTCAGCCCAGCAGCCCCAATCCAGCTCCTATCCACACCAGTCTTCCATGCGCACTTTGCTAAGCCTGAAGAGGTCTTCTCTAGATCACTGGTTTGTCCTGGCTCCCCGTCCAAGACAAGACAGTGCCTGTGAATACAAAACCATCCCTGTAATTCAGCACACCCCAGCACCCTCAGCTGGGCTCTGGTTCCAACAGGCTTTTCTGTCCCATCACCAACGACTCCCTGTCTGCACACAGTTCTGTGTCACTCTAACCAACTAGAGCCCCCTGTAAAACGAGACACTGGATTTAATCCTGTCCCCAGCCAGACACCCGCAGCCTGCATCACAACAGAAAACTCCATAAATCAGGAAAGGCAATCAAAGGGGCTTCTGCTTGCAACATCTTGCTGGGCTCTGACAAGCTCGTCAGCCTTCCCACCCACTGATGGTGAGTGCAGGTGCTGGGAGTGTAACTGCAAACCTCACACTGGGAACCAGAAAGAACACCGAGCTCCTTATCAGTATTGTTAACACTCCATCCAGCAGCTGTATGGTGCCTCCAACACACACCTCACCAGCTTGTAGCTGTCAGACAGAGTATATGTATACTGAAGACTTTTTCTGGAGAAGTCCAACTTGATTTGCCATCACTGCAGTAGTGCCTGAAGCACACCCCAGCAAGGGGATTAAACCCGTGTCCTCTGAAACCAAGGGACTCACCAGTCTGCCATCTGTGTAACACAGCCGCTGCCAGAGCAACACAAGGAGTAAGGTCCCTCAAGGAACCGACTTCCCCAAACCCTGGCCTTGCAAGTCACCACAGAAAAGTTCACTCTGACACTGTATTTACACTTCAGGCTTCCACCTCAGCTAGCAGTGACCCTGCAAATACACCAACATTCAAAGCCTACCCACAAGGAAATTCCTCTCCATTTGCTTTGCCTTCCTCTTCTTTGTCATGTAACTATTTACCCAATCACGAGTATTGCTAGTGGATGATACACTCCATCTGTTTTGATTCAACACACTGATCTTTGCTGACTTGAAGATAATTAAAGACCTCTCCCCTACTTTCCCTTTCTGTCTGCAGCATGTATGCCAGCTGCTTGTTGGAATCCAGATAATTGAACAGCATTCCCTAATCAGGAAACTCAAGGAAAATGACTTCTGACTACCAGGGTTTATTGCTGACTAGGCTTTATTAAGATCATTGCCAAGACAGATTGCCTTGTGCTTAGAATACATTGAATTTGTTCCTTATTAGCCAGCGTGGGGCTTGATGAGGAATGAGAAGAGTGTTATTCTGTGTGAAGATTCAGAATAAAGAACTCAGAAATATACTTGATTATGGTGCAGCAGGGTCCTCCTGTGCTCCTAGGCAGCCCAGGAAACACATAAGCAATCAAGCATTCTGCTTCTGTAAGTAATGCTGCTGCTGCACCTGAGCACAAATACACCTGGGGATGCAGGACCTGCCTGACCACAGTGCTGTGCCTGGAGGACACTGTTTTGTTGAGGAGCTGCTGAGCCTGCAGGTGCAGGAAGCTGCAGGAAGCACCCCAGCACCCACTGCCAGTACCATTTAACACTAAAATCCTCGTGGCTGACCTTTTCCAGCTCCTACAGATGGAAGGGGAAGGACTAAGACACACTCATCTATAAGAGAGGGCAGCTGGTAACAGAGGGAGCTCTGCACATCATGCACCGTGTTACCAGTTCCAGAGCTCACTGCTCTCACCGCCTGCCTATTCCCCCTCTACTAAGCACAGTCACCTTGAGTACAGCACACTCCTGGCTTCCTCCTAAAAGATACCACAGAACAGGGAACCGAGCGCTTTGTTTGCTTAAAATTAATTCCCAACAGTAAAGACATGCTCTTTTCCCCTGCCATTCATAGTTATGATGCAAGCTCCTTTCTCTGCTGTAAAGAGCAGGTCTCAGATCTTAGACTATTCATCTCCAACATTTTCTCTGCCCGTGTGTTTTTATTTACTACAACAAATACACAGTAAGGACTTCCAGAGCTAAAAGTATTTTGTTCAGCCTTTAAATTGTTTTCTTGATATTTTCCAATTTGCTTGTTTGCTAAGTTTTAAACAAAGAAAAGGAAATCCTGGCACCACAGCTACACACATTATTCCAAGTGTTCCAGGATCAATTTTATCAACTCTGCATAAAGAAGAAATGTCTGCACTGTGTGTTTCTGTACATCCACACTCTTTCCACCATTCTGCTACCATCTAGACCACAGGACACCTTCTACCCATCCCACAAGAATTTCTTTTGAACTGCTTGTCCACTACCATCACTGAAACCCCTTTTTTTCCTTTTTGGACACAAGAAGACAGTCTGTGTATGTGTTGGAAGTCCTTGTGCTTCTTATCCCTGGCTGTATGATTTCAAATTTGCCTTACTGAGATGCTTTTGTTGTTCCCCTCCAGAAAGAGGCCCCAAGAAATCCGCATTGCTGCGTATGATTCACTGCTGCTGAACAGCTGTCACCACAATTGCTTCCAGACCCTTACAAAAGCACTGAATAGCACAGCTCACTACAGAGGAAAAGAACCTCAAACACCTATTAGACAGGGATTCCCACTAACTTTTACTACTAAAACTTCATTAGCTGCATTAGCTGATTTTTATTTGTTTTAATGTATGCTTGAAAACTATGCTATACAGTAACATCATTTTGGAGCAATGAAGCATTTACTATAGACTCAGCGCTGCTATTAACCCCAAACCTGTAATTCCCCAAAGTCACACTTGTTTGACAAGAATTATGAACCATAAAACCCCACAAGAGTCATTTCAGCTCTCAAGGCACCACTGACGTCCCAGAAGCTTCCCCTCAGTTTTGTTTCGGTCAGATGCATGGACAAGTAACTCTGCTGCAATTTTTTGGAACATGTGCCTTATCTTCCACAGTTGATGAAAAACTAATGTCACTGGGTCAGCAATTCTCCCAGCCAGCTCTTCAGCTTTCCTAAATACCACTTACTGAGTTGTCCCTTTAGAAAAATCCCGAGATACCAGCTGCCTAACATGTACTGCATCAGACCGATGAAGATATCCCAGTACTACTAATAAAGAAGAGCACACCATTCTGGTTCTTTCTACACACACACCTAGTTAGTACCCTGCTTTTTATTAAACAACTTTGCCACCTTCACCTAGGAGCAAAGCTAAATGAGTTAAGGATATTTTTTCATACTGTTCTACTTCTTGTCCTTAAACTGAACTGTATTTAAGATGTGTTCAAGACTGTGTTTCTCTCTCTTGGGTAAATAATGGCTTATCTGTTGCTACGCTGGCAGCCAGAGAGGCCAATTAGCAGACATGCTGACCGAACTATGCTCCTACCCCAGGAATGTGTCTCCAACTCTGAATGGAGGCACGTTGGCAGGCTTGTATGGGAAAAGTCCTCACTGCTGTTCATCTCTCCGGATCTCTGCAAGAACACATTGTTTTGTTTTCACAAGCTACTTGACTAGGGTCTTTCAAAAAACCCTCAAAAATAACTAGAAGACTTACTTTATAAGTAAGTCTTATAACTAGAAGGCTTTTGCCCTTTTGAATATTTTGTTTGTCCCCAAAACATTGTTGACTGCTGCCCCGAGACGTGCTGCCTGAGTCACTCCCTCGATACCACAGCTACTATTGTACGATCCCACTCCCAAATTTATCCAAAACACTTTAAATGAGTTGGGTTTCTTACTCCATCTCACTGCTGGGAGGCTGTTCAAACCTCACCACACTGACAGTGATGGAAACCACCTTCCAGTTGCCCGCCTAAACTTACACATGGCAATTTCACACTTTCTCCCCTCACACCAACATTTGCTTTTAACTTCCATGGCGTTCTTTTACCTCCCTGCCCCTATCCCCCTTCACATGCAGCAACTTCACCCTTTCTCACTCACCAAACCCAAGTTCTTTTAAAGCAAACCAACCAAAAAAAGCCAAGCAAGGAATCTACTCTTTGGAAGGTGACCTTATGGTAGATGGCAATTTTCTGCTGAAAGCTGGTTACTCAGAACCACACTGGTGGACCCGTTGCAGGAATTTGTAGCTATGTGGTCCTTTTATTAACTAACACTGAACATGCTGCACAACGATCTTCTCAGCAGACGTTTTCACCTGTAGATGGGGCAATTGTACCGCCGAAAAAACCCCAAATGCCTGCTGACCCCTTCCCAGCAATTTCCAGCATTTTTTAAATTGAGAAATATTTATCCCATGTGGTCTACTGTGCATGACGTTCGAAGAACAAAAAAAGAAAGTACCAGCGTCCAATGATGGAAAACTGAAGCTCAGCAAGCTCTACCCAAACCAGTAGAAGACATTCTCCTGCCCCACAGCTGCACGCTGGCGCTGTTGCGTGCATGTTAAGACATGCAATGAATCCCATCTCTGAGCACTGATACATTTGCTAGACTTGCTGCTATTAAGTTATAAGGCTTTTCAGTGAAGTTCAGCTATAGTCACCCTGGAAAGGTTTATCAGCTTCCAGGAGCAGTAGCAGCCAAACAGATTCACTTCTGGATCTATCGTGGATGGGTTTGTTGGTGGTTTTTTACTATTTAGTACTAATAAAATCCTATGGATCCAGTTCCATTTCACCTACCATCAACTTTCTAGTGCAAATCAAGATACATTTTATTCATTCAAATGGAGACATAGAACACCTCTTTTACAAAAATGGATTGGTTCTAGGAGAAACACGCTGGGAACACAGAAAACTTTACACTAGATTGAACTAGATTTGTTTGGTCCACTCTCTTCTACCGGATCATGGCTATTGGTGAGAGTGGGCAAAAGACTTATAAGAAGTAATATAGAAAGCCCTGCATAGTTTAAGAACCAGCTTCCTGCCCTCCCACTATGGCAGAAAGGACCTGGCCATAAGGGCAGAAGTCTTAGAGGAAAACTGTATTTCTGAGAGAAGCTGTTGTCTCGCATCCCGCTCAGAGAAACACTTTTGCCTGGGTAACATTAACACCTAAAGACACATGTAAGACTAGGTGAAAGGTAGATTTTCAAGGCTGTCATTCTGTTCACTGATAAATTTACTTTTTGAAGGGTGTGTGAGCACCAGAAATACATTGTGAATACATCTCTCCCCCCGCCCCCTTTTTTAATTTTTCGTAAAGCAACCAAAAGTACACAGTGATTGAGCTTTTGTAACAGTATGTGCTACCTGATTGATACAGGAGAGCTAAAGCTTTGCTCTGTCTGCAATTCAAAGCAAATCATCCTGGGTTTCCAAGTGCCTTTCTGCTTACTTCTTCTGGCGTGACCCACTGGGGAACAAGATGGACTCCTCCTCTTCCTCACTGTTCATGAACTCAAAGTTCTTGCCTTGCCTGCTTTCCCTCTGCCAGACAGCTGATGCACGAGAAACTATTGCCAGCTCACATCCATGGAATAATAAATGTACCTGATCACTTTGTGTTGCTGATCAAAGCAAGAACTGCATTCGGAAAGTAGAAACACGATCTGAAGACAGTCAGCACCATCAAGCATAAACTGAACATTTTAACATCTGGAGGCTGAGTTTTAAAGCTCTTCAGGAAAGTCCACGTATTTTAGGGGTGAAGGCGCCAAGGAGCAAAGCATTAGAAAGTTCTCATTGCTGAGACCCAGCCTTGAAAGTCAACAAAAAGAACTTGTCATACCTTACATATGTTTTGCTACATTTGGCAAGCCCTAGTATCAATAGGTCAACCAGTGCAGGTCCCACAGGCAGCTGTGCCCCAGTGCCCTGCAGCCAGAAGCAAGGTGAGAACACATACAGAATCTGGAAGCCACAAAAGCTCAAGAGAATCCACACCATCTACCAACACTGAGGATGTCCAGGCCCTGTCTCTCCAGCATGCTCTTCTGACACATCCAGAGGAGCGCCACGCACACCTTCCCTTACCCAGTCCCAGCACAGAACTAACAAGCCCAGTATCTGCACCACCTTCATCCAGCACTACCATGGGAAGGAAGAGAGGGGAACAGTCCCAGGAAGGCAGGTATGGCACTAGACAGGTTACCTACCTGGGATTTTGCAGGGTGTCTGTCTCTATGAGTAGAGGGGGTGAAGGAAAAGGCAGAGGTATATAGCACCCCTCCACTTACCCCTTTGAAACATCCAGTCCCAGAGGACACAGAAGTCTGCAGCACCAGGAGATAACATACAGCTACAGGGATTAGACAATTGCTGCATGTGTACATATCCACATACAGCACTGCAACTGGTTCAGCTCAACTCCAAAATTGTGGCTAGGAAGCTACAGATCCTTGGGGATGGGAAAGGGGAGAGGCATCTTCTAAAAAAACTGCACCCAGGGTTGCTAGTTAATGTAGTAATTGTAAGAACCTGTTTCTGTTTTAAGAGAATTGTAGGCACCTGTTTTTCTCTTAGAAGAGAATTTTTTTTTCACAAAAAACTCAAGGGCCAGAAACAGTCACCCCTGGCCTAATGCAGCCACAGAAAGCCAGGTCCTAAAAACAAGTGCTTTTCTGACTTCCTTTTTATTTCCTTACTTTGTTCATATTTGAGCATGATACAGAGATGAAGCTGAGCTACAGCCTTTTTAATGCAATCCCAGCATGACTACTGCATTCGAACTCTGACCCAAACTCCTATTTGGAGGGAGGGGGCAAGGAGTCATATTCCTGGAGCACAGAGGGAATCACAGAATATCAGGGATTGGAACCCTACAATTCAGTGTCCTTCCAGGACATGGTTTGCTCAACGCACCTGAACATACCCAGGCAAACCTCAGGAGAAGAGGAGAGTGATTTCACAAACTCACTCCCATGCTTTCTCCAGAAAGAGTTCAGCAATGTCAGACTCGCTCCACAACAAGTGCTCTGCATTCTCTCAGTTCGTACATCACAGGAGAAGGACAAGTAAATAATTAAAGAAAGTCTTACTGAAATCAGTAGCCAGGCTACCCTGATAATAGAAATCGAAAGCAGAACCAGAAAGGAAGGGAAAGAATTAATTGTCTAATTAGGAAACAGCATACAACCTTCTCTAACTAACCTAGTGGCAGGAGGCAAAGTGATCAAAGAAAAACAAGCAGTACTGAATGGCAAAGATACAAAAACAATGCAAAGAAACCACTGTGGTTTAAATGATGGACTCATGACCATTATTTATTTCAACTAGTTATGTCCTTTTTGATTCCCTTTCGTCTCTGATTTGCTGTCACTGGTGAATTACAAGGGTATTAAAAACACAAAGCAATGAATACTGTACCCACAGTCACACCACTGAATTCTGTCTGTCTGTGCAGCCCAGTGAGTATTTATGAATTAGGTAATACTTTTTCTGAATGGAAGCAAACACCTGGATAGGTAGAGGAGCTCAAACATATAAACCAATCAAAATATTTTGAAGTAATTTATGGAGAAATAGCAAACAGCAGTAGTTATTTTTCCATTTCAGTTGAGACAGTTGCCAGGAGGTAATGAAGGCACCACAGCTTTGGTTAAAAAGTCACATACAGGCTATCTCCTCTGTTGTTCAAACAGTCTTTCGGAGCCACAACTTGAGAGAACGTTTACAACTGTTTGAATTTATTACAAAAAGTGAACACCCACACAAACTATACAACCCACCAACTCCCACCTTCCCCTGCTCTTGAAAGGGAATTTCATGACAGCAAAAGAGCTTCTCAGGAATGCAAGAAGTGCCATTCATTTAAAGGCTTGTTCCACACAATACCATCCAGCTGCATTGTGAAGCCTGGGGGAGAAAGAACTTGCAAAAATACAGCCCAAGGTCACGCTGGAGAGTGACCCTTTCCAGCACACGGTAAGCTCCCGAGCGGCTCAGGGATTCTAAGCAGCCGTATAGAAGAAAATAATCCAATATGGAGAATGCCATATTAATTCATCTAAAACCAACATCCTGTGACCACACTCACATGTCCAGAGCCAAAAAAAGAAGTATACAATAAGAACACAGAACAGACATCCTAGCTTCAGAAGGTGAAATTCACACTTAAGAAAAACTACCAGCCTAGCACTGTACAAACACTTTTTATCACTATTAGCAAAGCTGTAAAACTAATCCCTTCTGAGCATCTCATTGTGAGTAAACTGCAGGGCAGAGCAACACAGGGACACTCTGATAGATATTTTGTTCAAGTGTAGTCCCAGAGAGGGCTGGTCCCAGCCCCCTTCTTTTCAGCCACAGAACTACACACCTTGAAAGCAAATAGATTCCCAGCAAGCGGATCTGATGAGAATAATTGTTTGGGTTTTTTTTTGGTGGGGTTGGTTTTTTCTAAGTCAACTTTCCAAACAGGCTGACTCTAAGGCCACAACATCACTACATACAACAGAAAGAAAAGCAGGGAACCACCTCAATTAAAAAAAATAAAATCTAGCTGTAGTGGAAGGGCAGAGAGGGGGGGGTGGGATGGGACTAAGCTTATTTTCCACAGCTGCTGAAAATTAGGTAAAATTGGATGCAATGTAGAAGCAAACCTTTAAAGTAAATGTAAGGATTTAAATGAAGCAAGCCTGTAGTTGTTATTGAGAATACAAATTAACTTCTTGGTGCCTGAGCCAAGTCACTGCATTAACAACTGTTAGTTCCATTATAGCTGTAAATAAGCAGTCCCGAAAAAAACCCTATGTATTCCTCTGGTGTCGTGTGATGTATTCACATTCTAAGTATTTACTGAGCAGTCTCCACCTCTTATTGAAACATGATCAAATATAGTACAGCAAAGCATGATCACGTTCCAGAACTGCATCAGCTCCCTGCAATGAAATGCAGAGAGAAAGACTCCTGAGCTAATTGTCATTGAACTGCGAGTTAATTAATGAGGAGAGGAGCAAATGATAAGATCAAGCACAAGACTGCCAACAAACTTCAACCTTAACAATTATGACACAGCTGCATGAGGGTGCAGAACTGGTATTTATTTGGGCTGTTAAAAAGCAAAGGAAAGTTAACAGAGAACCAGAGTCCTGCCACTGATTTAAGGTCAACAGAGAAACAACTTGTGACCGAGCCAAATGTTTCTTACCTGCAAGAACGTTACATCAACAGGCATCAGCTTCCAAGCATTTTCTGAGACCAGATCCAGAAGAGGTGTCCATTTTTTCTGTTATCAAAGAGCCTGTAATGAAAAGCAGAGGTCAGCCTATCAGCAGTTTCAAGGTAATAATTTCACACCACTCAGCTGAACAGAACTTCACAGCTCATCAGGTAGCAAGCGGAAAAATTATTTTTGTCCTAAATGAGTTTCTGTTGCTCTAGTGAAGACACCAGCAAACCCCATGTCATCAGGTTTTACTGGAGGCCTGTCAAGTGTAGAGGCCATGCACAGGAAAAGATTTCCTCATGGAACTCAACACTCACGCTGACCACTGACTACAAAATTCTCACTTCCACTCATCAGCGTGCTGCAAGACACTAAAACACATCCTTATGTATAACTGCCCAAATATGTGTGCTACTAATACAGGACATATATGTGGTCTGTGCACAATAAATGGAGCATGTGCTCAATTATAACACAGCAAATAAAGAGCCCAAGTTACCTCTGACAGTCTGTATCTCCCACTGTGGGCACAGAGATACCTTGCTAACAGCTGTGCTACCTGAAAACGTTCCCATCTCGTGGTTTTCTTCCCGCAGTTCAAACAATATAAAGATGCTCACATAAAACACTTCAGGCAAAGCTGGCCTAGCTGAGCAGGTTGCCTGCTCCCCATTAAGGCAGAGGCAGGTTAGGAAACTCCATGCAAAGCACTCTGACCTGTAGGGATGCTAACTCCTGTAACCACTGCCTTGGCAAACACCATAAGGAAGAATGGCCTGATCTGAAAACAGTTAAGTTAGCCACAGCCTTCAATAAAATTATTACAAGCCCTGATCCCTACTGCTCTCAGTAGTGTTGTTTGGGTTTTTAAAAATTATTTATTTCAGTCTAAACTGGTAGCATTTAAACTGACAATGGGTTGGGTTGCCACTTTAACAGATAATAAGCTTCAGAAATAAAAAGCTGCAATTTACAAAAGGTTCAATCCTGCAAGGAGCTGTATGTTGTGGCTCAGCGATGGCAAAGCCATTCAGCATGTACCAGCAGAGGAACACCTGTATTGAAACTGAAATACCCTTCTCTCATCTGACAGCCTGTGGTGTAAGCATAACCCAAAGATTCTGAGATTCACAAAGCTAACCAACAAAACACGAGTCTACTCCTTCTACAGTTAAACCATGTGCTACGTTGGTACACATCTATCCTGGAAAATAAGAATGATTAGCCTGCAAGAATAAAACCTGAGTATTACTGCTTTAGATCCTTCCCATACCAAAGGCAGCAGCCAAGTTGTGGCTTTGCTTCCATTCACATCCAAAACCTGCAGGGAATATCCAGAAAAAAAACCACACCAGTAAATTCCCTGAACACTGGCTGTAGGCCTAGCTTGTCTCTGTAATACTGACACTCTATGACCCCTTAAAATCTAATGCAGTAGCCTCAAAACCACTCCTACAGATGTCAAAACCAGGGCATTCTGGGCATCAGAGAAATCCCCAGGCTCAAGCTAAGCGTGAGGCTTTGCTAATTCCAGCCTCTTCCCACCCATCTAAGAGGGGCCCTTTGGGGCTCCTCACCCATCTTCTTGCAGGTGCTAGAATCTCAACAGCATAGCATGAGATTTGGCTCCAGGGGCAGAAGGGTGAACCTGAGGGCTAAGCTTTCAGGCACAGCCTGGAATATGGAATGGCCAGGAGACCTGCACCCTCCCATGGCAATACTCTGACAGCTGCTCTTGCCAGCCTAGGGAGGCACATTTGTGAGCTGTTCTGCTCCATCGCAGAGGTATGGAGAGGCAGGCTTTGCACAGAGTGAAAACACTCTTGAAAACTTACACAGCTTTTGGATCAGGACCTTAGATTCCAAGAAACACAGACACTTGTCTCAAACTGCTTAGAATCGTACAGTACAGTAGCTCAGGTTGCAAGAGACTTTTAAGATAATAGAGTCTAACCATTAACCTAGCACTGCCAACCTTCCACTAGACCATGTCTCTCAGTACCACATCTACACATCTTTTAAATATCTCCAGGGATGGTGACTCAACCACTTCCCTGGGCAGCCTGTTCCTGTTCCCATGCTCGATAACCCTTTCGGTGAGGAACATTTTCCTAATTCCCATCCTAGACCGCCCCTGGCACAACTTGAGGCCATTTCCTCTAGTCCTATCACTTGTTCCTTGGGAGAAGGGACCAATCCCCACCTTGCTACCTCCTTTCAGGTAGCTGTAGAGAGCAAGATTGTGTCCCTTGAGGCTCCTTTTCTCCAGGCTGAAGAACCCCAGCTCCCTCAGCCTCTCCTGCTAAGGCTTGTGCTCTAGACTCCTCACCAGCTTTCTCGCCCTTCTCTGGACACACTTCAGCATCTCAAAGTCTTGCTTGTTGTGAGGGTCCCAAACCTGGACACAGTACTTGAGGTGGGGCCTCACTAGTGCCAAGGACAGGGGGATAATTCCTGCCCTAGTCCTGCTGGCCACACCCCCAGGATGCTGTTGACCTTCCTGGCTTACTAGGCACACTGCTGGCTCATGCTCAGCCAGCCGTCAACCAACACCCCGAGGTCCTTTTTGCTGGGCAGCTCTCCAGCCACATTTATGAGAGCAGGGCCCAGAATTAAATGAACAGCAGAAAGGAGCTTCCTAAAACCTAGTCCATAAGACCTGACACAAAGCTCATGTGGGGTACAGGCACAGTAGCTTTTCCAAAAGAGCCACAGAGCAACCCATCCAATTCTTCACTGTACTGGGCACAGTAGCTACGGCCCCTTTAAGTAACTGACTCAAAGCTGAACTGTATCTTTCTATACAGAGCCTGACATCAAAAGGGTTTACTCAGAGTAGATTGGATGTGGTGTGGAGGGATCTGGTGTAGGGGAGAACTTGTAGAGTAGGGCTGATGGTTGGACTCGATCCCAAGGGTCTCTTCCAACCTGAATGATTCTATGATCCTATGATTCTAGATGCTACACCAGGTGCTTTGCTCTACACTTAAGCATCAGATCACACAAAGTTGTTCAGACAGCCTCAATATTTAGAGGGATTTAGGATCTGATTTTCAGTACTGGACTTTCCCTTAATTCCCGTACCAATGGGCCAAGTCCACACTGCTCTGCACACTTGAGTACTACAAGATCAGCACTGCAGTTGCTCAGCAGCTTCCAGATGGGCAGACAGGCTTCCAGACAGGTTAGTTAATCTACCTTTAAATATTCTTTTCCTTCTTCTCCCTCTCTCCCTCCTTCTTCAGAGCAGAGTTGTTTTTCTGCCTCTCGGAGCGAAGGGCAGGGAGGCAGCCATGCATGCACACATCTAGCAGCTAACTGTGCGTGATTCCCTCTGGCAGCCCTGTCAGAACCTTGGCGTTTCTACCTATGAGATGTCACTCCAGGAAAGGTTCTTACACCTGTACCAAGCCCCTTCAAAATTCAAACCCGAGAAATACTCATTACAAATCAAAACCCTGTTTTTTAAATGCTGAATTCTCACTCCTGGGTGAGTTTGTTGTTGATTTTTGGTTGGTTGGTTTGTTTCTGTTTGGTTTTTTTTGGAAAGGAGGCCAAGATAATAGGTGGGCCTCATCTCCCACAACATCCGATGCAGATTTCCTGAAGATTCAGAACAAAATTCAGGTCCTGCAGCAAATGCATCACCTGGCCTCAGAAAACATTCAGCTTAACATGCTGCTCTCTCTGGCTACACCGGTGCAGCAGTCAACAAACTCCTTAGAATTACTGGGGGAAACTCCCCGATCTGGAAAGAAGATTGCTTCACGGAGCTCCAACCAGAGCAGATCACTTCTCACCAGCACTTTTCTAACCAGGGATGCCTAAGTAATTTCTCAGGCCTCCTTCGCTTTTAAGTATACTTACTAATGTCCCAGTTGCTCTAACTGCTTTGAGGACTGAACACAAGCCTCTGTGTTTTCAAGTTAGGCAACAATGACCAGGTGCTGATACTTCCTCGACGCTCCCAGGGAGAAGCCTTGAATTACTGGTTACCTCTGTGAGCCTTCAGCAGGAATGGCCTCATGTGACGTAAGCAAAAATGCTCTCAAAAATATTTTCTGCAGTCCCACAAAACAGCCAAATGCACAAGCACTTTCTGTCATCGCAAGCACGGCAGGTATTGCACAGAGCAGCACCAACGGGAGAGGCGATCAGACAGGACAGCTTCTGCTGCCAAGGAGTATGCAAGGAGTAGTCCCCCCTGAACCGCTGCCTTTGAGAGCAGGTATTGCCAAATCCTTACTTAAACCCTGGCTCCCTTCCTCTCCTGCAGGATGCAGGCTCACTTTACCTGTCAGAAAATTTACTTATTCCCCCAACTTCAATACAGGCTTTGTCTGGGACAGTCAATCTGGACTGGCAATTCCTTCAGCACCGCACACCGTGCCAACTCTAATACCGGATTGCATGGGGTAATTAACAGGAGCAGAGAATTGAAAAGGCAACAGAACCTTAACTTAGAAAGGAGCAGGGAAGGATTCATTTGTTTGGAGCTCTGCTGTGATAAGAAACTCAAAATAAGCAGGTAGCCTGCAACAGGACAATGTGCTGTTGGATACACCGTGCGTGGCATGCCAATAGCTACAAAAGCCTTGCTCTCCTCACAGACACCGCACGTGTCTCAGAACAGATTCGTAAGTGCCCTCTCACGTCTTCATTTGCAATTTGAAAGCTACACAAGTTCTGGCTCCCAACATCTTTTATCAGTAGCCACAAATGAACATAAGTACTGAAAACAGCCCCTGTCTGCACATAGACTTTAAGTCATGAATAAAAATGTGGAAGCAATCTCTCTTTTTCTGCAGCTTCACAACTGAAACTCCTGCTGGGGCCATGAGGACCTCCCAGCTTGATTAGTTCAGCCTCCCCTCCCAGGCTCTCCCACACCCACCGTGCCTGCTCCCATCCACAGGGAAAACTTCTCACAGCTTCCACAGGCTCTGACCAGGTCACAGCTCCTCCCTTCCCTCTCCTCACCCCTCTTTCCCTCACACACTGTACCACGTTCAGATGTGCTGCTCTAAATCTCAGGACCAAGTGTTGTTTTACTTCCCTCAATCTTTCCTCTGCCCAGGCAACAACATGCACCTTCCTTAAAGTCACCCAGGCCTTCTCCTCTCTTGCAAAAACCAATCCAGAAGCATGTTTTTAGAACTGGTCCACAAGAAATTTCTGTGCAACAGCTGACTAAAATACTACCATGATACTTATAAATTGGATTTTGGGTAATAGCCTAATTAAGCTATCACTTTCAATCCCAGAATTTTAAAAACTACTTTAAAAATTTTAAACCCTCACATCCTTTACCACCCTTCTGCATCCTTAGGGTGTAAGAAATGCTCTGTAACTTAAGGAGCTAAAAAAGCTACCACCCAACTCTCCCAAATAACAACTCCCCCCAAAAGAGCCCTGTTCTAGTTTAGGTAAATTATTATTTCAAGCTCCTTTTCTATCATATGCTTCCACATACTTAACATTAAGCAGTAGGAGGAAAAAAGAAAAGACAAGACACAAACTCCTAGGATAAAGCAAGGCAGCAGCGCTGTGAGGGGACCAGTTCTCCCTTACCTCTCATTAGGTTTTTACATCATACTTGGGCTCATTCCTCAACCCTCACCTGCTCTAGCACCGTGAAGAGCTCTGGAGATGAAAACTCATAAATTCCTATGTCTGTTAAGTGGGTCAGTATTTCACAACTGGATCCAGGACAGGGAGATGGGGTTTGCCACCGTAGAGAACAGCTGCTACAAGTTCATTTCCAGCTCCCTGAGATATTGCCCACTTTAAAGAAGGCTCCCTCAAAATAACAAAAATTCCCCTTCAGCACTACCAGAACAAATAGTGGATGTCCCCACAGGCAGAAGCCTTGGATCCACAGTGTCTGCCAGGACTGGAGATGACTTCCAATACTCTAGCTCAGCTCTCCCACCAAGTTCCAAGAAAAATCTTGGCCATCCTTCCCCGGATTTTCTTGTGATCCAACAGCACGGTCAGAGAGTATGACCTGGCCCTCTCAATGCTTTTAGCATATTTGTAGCACAGAGGGGATTTCCCAAGTGGAAGTTTCCAAGGGTATTAGTGGGGGCCGCTCCATGGCAGTGGAAGAACTCCTTCCAGCAAGCAGCAGCGCAGGCAGGAGACAGCAGCTCCACGAGGGAGCACACCGGAGCTCTCCACTTAAATACCCAAATACCCTCCCTTCTGCCCTAGGCCCCTGTGCTCCTCACTTGGAAGGGCATATCAGGGGACTCTGTGGTCCTCACCCTCCACAGCTCTGGCACTGCAGCACTTGGTTGGCAGCACTGCTCAGAGAGCAGCAATTAGTAGCATTCAAAATTATGTCTGCTTTTATGTCAGTAAGTGGTATTCAGGCAGGTGCTAATATCCTCTAGATAGAGCATAAAATCAGAACTCATTATTTTCTGTGCATAATTGCCTATGAAGCTCCAAGCTGTAGTTCCAGCTCTACTTGTGTGCAGTAGAGTATAACCTTGCGAAGTTTTCACTCAAAGAAAAGAAACTGTTCTTATGTGCGCTTATAAAAACCTCACCTCCTAATATGAGAAACTTTTGGGGAAGAGAGAGAAGAATCCACGTGTAGATAATAATAAAACTGACAAGAGACAGAAATTTGTTATATTACAAAAAAATGACTAATTAACTTGTGAGAAAAATCTTGTGATTCATGCACCCTAATGGAGTTTGAGAGTTCAGCCCTCGCCATCAGTGTCAGCGAATCATTGTCCCCTCAAAAATGATAGCTCATTCCCTGCTCTGTAGATCAGGAAAGCATGATAAATTAATTGGATATTTCAACAGAGTGACAGTAAGTTTAAGGAGGATTTTTTTCTATTTTTACATGCCCCAATAGGCAATTTTTAAAAATACTTAAGGAAAATCTTTTGAAGTCGGTAACACTTTTTGGGAGACTAAATGTAGATCTGAGAGCCAGCTTTTATTTGTTCTTAATGAGACAAGTTTGCAGGTCCTCACACTGTTAACAGTGAGAAACTCCTCTCTTCCTTACTTGTAATGCAAAGATTAGTGATTCTGCCATAGCCCAGGGGGGAGATAAAACCGATTCTCCTTTCTCATGATGTAAGTTACAGCTTCCCGGCAGGGTCCCACCGTGTTCTGTGTTTTTATGGCACAGCGAGGGCACACTGGATGAACTAGGATACAAACACTACAACATTTCTAAATAATAAGATATGTGAAAACCTGCAGCTGTTCATCATAGAATCATTTTGGTTGGAAGAGACCTTTGGGATCATGGAGTCCAACCATCAGCCCTTCTCTACAAGTTCTCCCCTACACCTGATCCCTCAACACCACATCCAATCTACTCTGAAACACAGTCAGGGATGGGGACTCCACCACCTCCCTGGGCAGCCCATTCCAGGCTCTGACCACTCCTTCTGGGAAGAATTTTTTCCTAATGTCCAGCCTAACCCTACCCTGCTGCGGCTTGCAGCCATTCCCTCTTGTTCTATTGCTAATTCCCTGTGAGAAAACACCAGCACTGAGCTCTTTACAATGACCTTTCAAGCAGTTGTAGAGAGTGATGAGGTCTCCCCTCAGCCTCCTCATCCTCAAACTAAACAATCCCAGCTCCCTCAATTGTTCCTCATAAGATTTACTCTCCAGGCCCTTCCCCAGCTCTGTGTCCCTCCTCTGTACTCGCTCCAGCCCCTCCAGATCTCTCTTGTGCTGAGGTGCCCAGAACTGGACACCAGACTCAAGGGGTGGCCTCACCAGTGCTGCGTACAGGGGGACAATCCCCTCCCTACTTCTGCTGGTCACACTATTTCTAATACAAGCCAGGATGCCCTTGGCCTTCTTGGCCACCTGGGCACACTGCTGGCTCATATTCAGCCGCTTGTCGACCAGCACCCCCAGGTCCTTTTCTGATGGGCAGCTGTTATGTTGTTCATGTTTCAAAAAACCCAGACAAGACAGATCTTTTTGGTTTGGTATTTTCAGCCAAAAGCTCTAGAGAGAGGGGAAACAAGCGAGTCCTCTAAAGAGATGAGAAAACCACCGCTCCTTTGTCAGTGCTTTAAGCAAGTTTGCTTGCAAGTTTTTATTACCACACACAACTATTTAACAACATGAAACACCTTAAGAAATACAACAGAAATAAAAATTTACCTTATACTCAAAGTACTCCAATTAAATGGAAACTACCCGATGTGAGTGAGGAGTTAGACATGCCTGCAGTTATCAAGATGGCAGGGAGTTCAAGCCAGAGCAAAGGTGAGAAGTTGCGGGCAATTAATCCAGACGACCTTTCCATGTATTTTATCACAGAGCTTCATCTCTGCCTGCAGCCTGTGGATCAGCCTGCTCTGGCAAGTTTCCAATCAACTGCAGATACACACTTCTTTATAGTACCTGGTTTACAACCAGTGTTGCGGTGTCTACAGCACAGCAAGGATGGACACCTCTTGGCTTTTGCCCTTCCCTATCCCACGCTGAAACCTCTATTGTGTTACTTTTGTGTAATCCGCAGAGGAAAAGTAAAGAATTAACATATAAAACCCAGTCCTTTGTAACAATGACTGGATAGCATGCTGCCCCCCTCCTGGTACGGAGTGAAGGAAGTGCACTGGGAGCCTAATCTTTCTTGGCAGAGGCAAGGAAGAGCCCACGCTTATCCCAGCCTTGCTCTCCAGAAAGCAGTACCCATTTTTGGATCTGGTTCAGAGTATGGAAGAATCTATGTACTTCTCTATAAGGAGATGAAGGAAAGGAAGGCTAATGATCTCACCATAGTCATTAAAGCTATGGCATAACAGCCCCATTTGCAAGATGCTTGAAGTCAATCAAGTTCCATCACAGAGCCTTCTGCACTGGCTCTGACAGGGAAATTCTCGTCTGCATCTGACACCAGGGTGAGGTGGCAGTACCACATCCCACTGGGTTTCAATGATGGAGCTTTGGCTGCCAGTACAGCAGTTGGACTCCATGATCCCAAGGGCCTCTTCCAACCTGAATGATTCTATGATTCTACAGGAGTGGGTTCCATCCTACTCTTAAGAAGTAGAACATGTTTTGGTGAGTACCAGCTTGTCCGTCTTTATACCCTCATGCTTATCCTCTCCAATCTGCATCCTCCAGCTTTCCAAATGTTTCAGCACCATTTCAGTCAGAAATTCCTCCTTTAATTGTTGAATCTCATATGAGTGAATATGTGTAAGTGCAGAAAGCTTCAGACATCTTACAGGCAAAATTACTAGTTCTTTCTACAAGGCATTGATGCTCAATAAAAACCAGATATACTATCGGCATGAGAACAAGGGCTGAGGGGAGAACAGCACAGACAACTTGAAAGCAGATTTTTGGAGAAGGAGAAACACACCTAAGCACTTTTAACACACAAAAGGCAACTCTGGAGTACCAGAGCAGTGACAGAGGCAAGGGAACGTATTGCTTCCCTCCTACCATCTCTCCATCCCACCTCCCCATCAGAAGAGAGGACAAGGTATCTGCTGCCTCACGCCCTCTCGTTGCCAGTTACAGTGGGTTTTGGCTAACCCAGACCTACAAGCTACCTTACAAGCAAGAAAAACAATTTATTTTCACGAAGAAGCCTTAGCATGGGGGAGGGGGGAAACACAACCAACAACCCACAAACAAAAATGTAAGACAGCTAATGAGATTCCCAAACAGAGAAAACAAGAAAAGTAAAATATGCTGATGTGGCTTGTAATTCTAGTCCTGCAACAGATGTTACAGGCATAGTGACTAAGTGCTTCTATTTAATATAGTTCTTTTTGCTTGTCAAGATGACTAAAATATACACAAAGCTAAGAAGGGGTCTAGAGGAGAGAGACCCTAATGAGCAACTGTTAGCAAATGGTAGATCACTTGAGGAGGAGACAGTAAAGCCTGTTAGGTTGGCAGGCAAGCAGAAAGCTTTATTTATTGCTCTGATTGTTCCTCCCAGCACACTGTCCCAGCTGATGCATGGTTTGATTTTCTTCTGAAAGTCCTTAAAAGTACATCTAAAAAGTAAAAGCTTATGGTCTCAATAAACTATAAGAATTTCTTAACTTAAAGCATTGCTTCAAAATAAAAGCAAAATAAGAATGTCCAAACAAAAGCATCATGCAGAGGTCTAATTTGCACCTAGAATGAATGATTAATTTACAGACATTATTTACACTTACAGCAATGGAGAACAAAATTAAACCCAACATTGCAGAAAAATAGAACACTTCTATGGAAGGAAGAATCCTCTCCAGACTCATTAGGGAATCACATGGACGACATCTGCAACACTGAGCTGCCAGGCACCTCTGCTGGAGGACATCACTCTACCACACACAGTCCATCCCACAACTGTGCTGTTTGGCCACCCACCTACATTTCTGCCCACCAAGGTGTATGGTCTAATGGCTCTAATACTGCCTTAGTGTACTGTCTTGGCAGAGCTGATCTTGGATTTGTTCCTGCACTGGAGAAGGCAGAGGACGCAGCACCCACCAGAACAGTGCCCACCAACAGGCAGACGGACAGCTAAAAATAGCTTCTGAATTACTGAAATATTTCAAAGAAGCAACAAAAAGCCTGAGTTCTCCAAAGGTGACCGTGAACAACTAGAGACGAGGCCATGCCCACCGGGGCCAGGTCTTCAGCCAGCACTCTGGCTCCCTGCTTTCCTTACTTCACTTCAACAAGCTTTCCAAGTGAGGAGAAAAATCATTTGCCTCACAACAGTACTCAAAAATAAATGCACGAAAACCCCCACACAACAGTTGTGATAAAGGCTCCCGTGATAACATTAGCTCCGTTACTATCACCAGATTTCTCCTCAAACAAGACCATTGCCTCTACTCCCACCCCAAAGTCACTGAAAGTCAGTATTTTAGCTACTTCAGAAGGCTAGACTGCCCTCAAAACAGATGAACACCTAACTCTTAAGTGCTTTGCAGTTACTCCCCACTTGAGCTTGACCAAAACCTAAGAGACTTCAGCAGACTGGCAGCAGATCTCTCAACCCAGAGAGTCACACGATGCATTTCTCCCAGTGGCACAGTTATCAAGACCCAAGTTCTCCAGCCTGGGAGCAAAGTCTCCATTAACTACCCCAGAGCCCAGTTCTATGCAGCAAGGCTGTCGATTCCAGCAACACAAACAGCTTGATTGTGCATTAACCTGGCAAACTTTGATAGCCTACAAGAAGTTGGCTAATTGACATCAGTTTATAAATTCTCATTTGGCATCAAAATATTTGGGATTAGGGAAACAAAAGAAAACAGGATCAGTAGAAACATGTACTGATGGGGGCTGTTGTGGTATGCAAAACATCTGAGTACTCGCTAATTTGGCTGCAAGCTCTTGTTCAGAAAACAATGTCTGGCAATAATAATATGATCCCAATGAAAGGGCTCTAGGAGGAAGTTATTTACTCTCTCACAAAGGCCATATGATTTATACATGTTGTCAGTGCCTATGCCAGAAAATTGATGACTGATTACCACGTATTCATTTCAGTATCAGGTATCTAGCCTGAATTAACTAGATGAGGCCACATGGAATTTCTTTACTATTTACAGCACAACTGAGTATAACATTTGGTTTAAGTCAACAGAAGGAAGGAGCTTTTAACTGAATCCAGTAAGAACTAGAATATATTAAAGCAGCCTGAATTAAATGTTTATTATTTATCACTACTACTCGTTTATTGCACAAACATCTGGAATCCATAAGCACAGTCTGAGAGAATGATATTATTAGTGGGGAGAGCAAAATAAATACATAAATAACAGCTTGTAGACATCTGCAAAGCACTGCTATCACTCATCCATTCCCAGCTCCTAGAGGACAGGTATTCAATTTTTCCATTATGCTGCTGGCTGGGTATTCATGGAACCACAGAATTGTCTGAGTTGGAAGGGACCTCTCAAGATCTTCCAGTCCAAAGCACATCACTCAGGGCTGCGTCCAGGCAGGGCTTGACTGTCTCCAGAGAAGGGACTCCACACCCTCCATGGGCAGACTGTTCCAGGGCTCTGCCACCCTCACCCCAAAGAAGTTTTTTCTCATGCTTGAATGGAACTTCCTATGTTCCAGTTTGTGCCCACTGCCCCTCATCCCTGTACTGATTCAAAAGTTTTGAGATGCCAGTTCTGCAGGCCCTGCTGCAAGGGGCACAAGATCCCTGCTTGAGACAGTGCATATCCTCACTCACTAAGGACAAGACTTCTGGGTAGCAGGTGTAAGGTGTAAGGTGTAAGGTGTAAGGTAGGGCCATGAAAGCACTCAGAGTTTCAAAAAAACCAACCAACCAACCAACTTTTGAGAAGAGCATCACCAAAGAGAGAGGGAGAAATGAGTAAAATCATGTCAGGCAAAGAATTTCTAAGACCTAAGAAACAATAACACACAGCAAAGCACCTGAATATACTACAGTATGGTCTGAGTAATACTAAGGGAGACTGATAATGTTATGCAATTTAGACTTATGGATAATGCTTGCAAATATGAACATGGTTGGTTTGTTTTCCAAGCCACTTACTCCCCAGATGAACTGAAGTGTGCTGGGTCTTACCAGTGAAGCCTTTCTCACTTGCACCCTGCAACGGCTTTAGCAGACACAAAGCAATGGTCTATTAAACACTGTTCATTTAATGAATATTTCATTGACTAACCCTTTTAAGTTTATGAAATAATAACTATAGTAAAGTTCAAACTGCTTTACTGCTAAGCATACAACATTTGGGTTTTTATTGGAGTAGATGTATGAAAGTGTCTTAGTTCCCTCCCTGCAGTGGAGGATCTAAGCTGATGTGCCCAGATGAATATTTCCAGTTGGGGAAAGCCCAAAATTTTATCTGTATGCAAATTTATTGACACCCCTACTGTAAGCACACCTGAAGTACTGCACCATAAAGCATTATAAACTGCAAAGCATGGGGCCCTCCTAAACTCTGCCTCTGTGTACAAAACCCATAGAAATAAATCAGAAAATGCTAGGTATACATTTCATTATGCAAGGATCCCCATCCCTCTTTCCCCTCTTTGACACCAAGGCCGTTAAGCATTATATGGACCCATACACAAATCCTCAACAAGGAAATAAAAGGAATCCGTACTACCCAAAATCAATGGGTGTAGAAAACCTCTGGCATTAGTGTTAAAGCATATTTGCTCTACTTTTCCTCCTCTAGACAGTGGTAAGAAAGACGTTATTAAAGAGTTAAAGGAACTCCGTGTGAGTGCCTGAGCCAGAGAAACAAAACACAACCCTCTGACAAGAGCTCAGCACCACCTCCTCTGATACCGTATTGCCAGGATCAGCTTTTCCATTCAGGAAGAGCAGGCTGTCACCTGGGGAAGGAGAGCAGCCAGGGGCTGCTTATTGTTAGGGTAACAGCAGGATGTAAAGGAGGGCACTTTCCAATTAACCTGAGGCAGCACATCCCCCAGAGGCAGTGCTGGATAGTGTAAAATGACCAAATCTAACAGACACATCTTGGACTCAAGCATAAGGAAACTGAACAATCATCAGCATGATCAAGGCTCCAGCAAGGAAAAACCTCAACCCTCTGGAGGTCTTCTCCTCAGCAACAAATTTCTCTGCTTCTTTTAACCCGCCATCAGCATCCTTTCTGCTGCTTTCCCCTTCTTGCAATAGAAGCCTGCCTTCCATCTGCCTGCTAGCTATCATCTCTCCTTTTTTTCTGGAGGATTCTAGCACTGAGCAAGAGAAAGAACCATATTAAAGATGGTGCAGAAAGACCACGTGCAAATGAAGGCACTTTGCCTACAAAGGCTTCATGTGGCTAATAAAGAAGAGGAAATCGTGCTTTGAAGCAGGAACACTGCCACAGGACAGGCCTCCATCCAGCAGAACAAACTGTGTCCGTGCCCTGGCTGCTACACCATCTTACAGCTCTGGAAGGACCACAGGCCACCAGCCCACCATGCTCCAAGCTACTGGATGCTCACAATGATGTTCTGAGCACCCAGGTTCAGAAGCAGCAGGTCTCAGCAACAGGAGCGCCCAGGCTCCTGGTACAGCCCGCCCCAACTCCGGCAGCCAGGCGCTTCAGTGACTGCTCTTACTGGGAAAGCAATACTGCTGGGTAACTTCATAGAATCCCAGAATCATTTGGGCTGGAAGCGACCTTAAAAAGCATCTACTTCCACCCAACCTGCCCTGGGAGGGACACCTCCCACTAAACCGGGTTACCCAAAGCATGCCACACCAGCAGGCCGCAGGAGGGGACTCAGTACCACCCAGGCCCCTGAGACGCAGCAGGGCTGCATCGGCCACCTAGAGCCTCCCACAGAGAAGGCCCACCGTGGCCCCACACCCCATAGCGGTCTGCAGAGCACACCCCAGGGCCGACCGAGAGCTCCGGCTCCACCTTCTGCCTCACACCACAGGCACCACGTCCCCCCGCCCCGAGAGGCAGCACATGGGAGCGAGCAGTGCCGGTGCTCCGCCCTCCCCCCAGGCCTGGTAGCGCCCCCCTCTACGAAGGAGCCGGACGGGACGAGGCTTACCGGCGAGGCAGAGGCGGTAGGAAGAAGGTGGTGCTAGTTCTCTCCCGCCGCCATCTCCGCTGAGGGGGCAGCAGCGCTGCGCGCGGCGGTCGGGGAGGAGGGGCGCGGGGAGGTTCGGGAAGGTTCTAGGCGCTTGCGGCTGGCTGTGTTATGGCGGCGGTGAACCAAAGCCCAGCGCCGTTGCCATCACCGGCAGTGGTTAGGAGGAGGCGTCGACGGGAGGTTAAAAGGGAGCAGCTCCATGGAGGAACCCGCTCCTGGTGGTTACGGCCAAGGGCTCCTGGTAGGAGGAGTGGGTGTGATGGCCGGTGGCACGGCCTGAGGTGAATGCCTGCTGACATGTTGTGCCTTTGCTTGCCCTCTAGACCAGAGGGATGTTGCCCTGGCANACACCAGATCCCTCAACACCACATCTAATCTACTCTGAAACACAGTCAGGGATGGGGACTCCACCACCTCCCTGGGCAGCTGATTCCACTGACTGACCACTCTTTCTGTGAAAAACTTTTTCCTAATGTCCAGCCTAACCCTACCCTGCTGCAGCTTGCAGCCATTCCCTCTTGTCTCTTCTCACGTGCAATGAGTGACAGGACCAGCACCAACCTCTCTCCAATGCCCTTTCAAGAAGTTGTAGAGAGTGATGAGGTCTCCCCTCAGCCTCCTCTTCCTCAAACTAAACAACCCCAACTCCCTCAATCGATCCTCATAAGCCTTATTCTCCAGGCCTCTCACCAGCTTTGTTGCCCTCCTCTGTACTCGCTCCAGCACCTCGATATCTCACTTGTACTGAGGTGCCCAGAACTGGACACAAGACTCAAGGTGTATGTAGTACATCCAGCCGTTCTCACTGTAAAGTGCTTCTATCATCACTGTCTTACCCCCCAACTTACTGACTTTGTCAAACCAGGTACACAGCTCATTTCAGTCCTGTAACCAGAGAGCCTTTTCACAGATCACGTTTGTTCAAAGTGCTTCTGAACAGGCAACAAATTAAAAAAATACTATGTTAATTATTCTGTAATATTTGGTGTAACAACCACCACCGATACCTGCCAATCTGCTCGCGGCAGTGACTGTGAGAAAGCAAAGCAGGAGGACTGTATTCTATTAAAGGCTATTCATTTTTAAAGAGGATAGGCTTTAGGAGGTTTGAGGGCGTTTTGTAATGTTGGCTCAAGTTTAACAACAGGAATAAACAAACTGCAGTTTCTCCTTGAATATTTCTGTGTCAGAGTCTGTTTTTTTAGCAGAAAAGTATTCTTCCTCAACTCCAGTGGCAGCTTTATCTCCCTGTAACAGGGGCAGGCCAGGCGGAGCATACCGGAACAGCACCCAAAGGCCAATGCAAGGACAACACACACAACAAAATGCTTAGTTTTAGGGTTTATTTCATCTGCTAACATTCATTCTTGATCTAGACAAAAACAATTAGATGATTATTTTTTTAATCCAATTTTTCTTGTGGAAGAAAGGAAAAAAACCTTTTCACACTTTTTTTTTTTTTTGTAAGATGCGATAAATAAATATATAAAGCTTTAAGTGTTACTTGGCTCGAGTTAAACAGTTGTCTTTTATTTCTTTGTTATTTTTAAGTTCCAGAAGTGGAAAAAAAAAAATGCAAACCATACACATTCAGCCCAATGGAATGACTCCAGCCACGATCACTTTCAGAGAAGCTGAATCTGTTTGATCTACAATATGGAGGATAGAGGCGGGTCAGGGGAGTCAACTGTATTTTTTTTCACCCTCAGTCACACAACTCCTTGAAGATAAGAACTGAGTTCCGTGGTAGGTAAAGCCCATGAGAAAGGGGAGAGGGAGAAAAGGAAGAGCAACACAGTGCCTGTGTTGCTCTTCCCCTTTCCTGGAAAGAAGAGACAGTATAAGCAAAGCTTCAGACAAAACCAAATGCCAATGAAAACCAAAATCAGATAGGGGGCAGGGATGGTGAGAAATCCTGTGGCTGTTGCGTGTTTGCCTGGCAGACTACACACAAACACAGAGGAACTTCACATTGAGAGAGGGTGGGGACTTTTGTCTTCCTTATGAAAAAAAAACAACAAACCAACATGAAAGGGGGCAATAAAAATAAGTTAAATCATATTCCAATATGTACAAAACAAATCATGCTCAGTAAACCATTTGAATATAAAATTATTCATTATAGTACAACTCTCTCAATCCAGTCTGCAGAATTGACACCTGGGGGAAAACAGGGAGGGGGAATTGTGGAGCTTTGAGGGATGAGACAGACTCAATTGCAAATCTTTTTTTTTCTTCTTTTTTTTTTCTGGCTAAAAATTACAGAGAAAAGCACCTGCAGCTGGGATGATACAGGCTTTAACAGCCACGTGCTTATTGGGACTGCATTCCCCTTGGCAGAACTCCTGTGGATGGGGCAAAACGACCAGCCCTGGTGACTGTGTGTGGAGAGGAGCTCCACCTGAACTGTCACTAACTGACCTGACTCCTGCATTTGCTGCTGCCCCTGGAACGTGCTCTGCTCGTAATAGTGAAGACAAGAACAAAAAGGTAACAGGCAGCCAGCCAGCCCTGTGGTTTGAATCCAGCAGGAAGTGTGAGTTGCATTCCAAGCTATGGCCCTGGAAATGCAGTGTTTAGCATGGTCTGTGTTGTGAGTTTCTGGGCCATTACCCATTTTTGTGACATTTGGAAAACCCTCCAGGATGGGAGAGCGTGTCAGTAACACTAAACGTCAGCAAGAAGCTAGAGGAGCTTTTAACCCCAGGATATAAGCCTTGGTCAGCCCCTGTTCTGTAACGTCAGTCATTACCTTCTGTAGCTGTTCGGGGGCCTCTGGAAAGTGATTTGATGGGCTCAGAGTGAAAACTTCCTAACTGGTGTGTGTCCATGCTGCCACCATGGTGGTCCTTCTGCCTTGCTCATATCCTCAGCAACAGCACTGCTTTTCCTGCTCCTACAGGACAGCCCTGGGAGAGAGGATTCAAAAGCTTGTTGGGATCTTACTTTACGCTGTTTCCATTGCCATCCCAGTTCTGTAAGCGAGTAAGAGACTATGGGGTGCAAAAACATCAACCTGAAGTGCTCCCCTTTTATTCCAAAATGCTGGGCATGAAGGGAGAAATCCAGGCAAGCCAGAAATTCACACTGATGCTTTGTTGAGAGTTTTTCTGCTGATGAGTTTGAACCCCCCGCCAGCCTGGGTCTGCAGCCTGACCAGTCAATCCCACATTTTGTGACCTGCGTAGGGTACAAGGTGGCATGGGACTGCGTGGGAACCTTTGGAGTAGGAAGCAACCTCCTTCAACAGAGCTAGCAGGGATGAGACAAATGAGCAATCAAAAGTTTTCTTCAGCAACAACCACCTACCAAACAGTGAAGTTAACAGTGTTCAGGTGAACTAAAAGCAAAAACTACCTCCTCCTCCTCCTCCTTTTTAGTGCTGCAGCGTGTCTGGGCCTTTCCACCCTCCCAAAGCAGGAGTGGAGTCCGTTGGCAGCTCCCCACTCGGCATTGCCCTCCATCTGCAGATGTGAAAGGGTCAGCACAGTGTAAGACAGCAGAGGCATCATCTTTGCCCTGGTACCAGAGAACTGCCCATCCAAAACACTCCCTCACACTAACAGCTGCCGACTGTGCACACCCTGAGAAACACCGAATGCAGCCCTGTTGTAAAGGCTTTTCACAGCTTGTCCCTGAAAGTGCAGCACAAACACTGTGGGACGGACAGGCATCCGACTGGGTAACATCTGAATTGAAGGGGAACTGGCTCAGCAACTCCAGAAAGGGACAGGTCCCAAGCTTGCACCTGCCCTCACTGTACCCAGCACTCACCTATCCTGACCTGGATCGTGCGGCGTTGATGGGCCCCGTGAAGAAACACTCTGTGAAGAAGGAAAATCATTTTGGAAGAAAGGGGCAGATACTGAACAAGAATGTACTATCAGGCCACTACTTCTGCTGGAGTGCCTTACAGCTGTTGTTCTCCATTCTTTTTAAAACTACATGTACATTTCTCATATTATTGTAGCATCAAATGATCAGTCCTAAAAAGAAAAGAAATTGTACCACTTCAAACTGTAGTACATAGAAATCACAAAAAACTACATTCACATGATGTTAAAAGAGTTCCCTTAAACCCACTAAAGGAGGAAGATAGCGCCAGGTACGTCCTGCAGCCCATGCTCTGGCACACCACACTTACAATCAGTTAAAGCATGGCTTGCAGCCACGAACAGACCGGCACAGCAGCCAGGGTAAGCGACAGCTTTTGGGTCATTCTCTTCATTTCTGATACTTGGAATCTGTTTCCAGGTGCCCTGTACTTCTCATACCTGGGCACAACCTCTTTGCGGTGTGGAAATTTGCCGTTCCCCATGTACAGGGGGAGAAACTGAGGCATTTGCTGGGCACAGGATTTGAATCTAGAAGTTTCTGCCTTGGTGCCAAGCTGAGGTCAGCCCTCCTTTTGTGGGTTGAAGTGAAACTGTTAACAAGACAGTTTTCAAGATAGTTTTATTTCTTTTGCTTGTTACTGTAATATATTACAAAGAAAATGCTGGAAACAAGGTCTTCTACTGACATGCTCCTAGGGTCAGAGGCTGCCTCTGATTTAGAGAACCCCGCAGATAAGATCTGTTAAACCCCAGCTGGTTTCTCACAGCCCGTAACACAGCAGCAACCCGGGCAAACCGCGCCAAGTAACGTTACTGGTCCCCATCTCACACCTTCCCCGTTTACTGTCACCCTTCGGTAGAGGAGAGCAGAATCTGGCCTTCAGTACAGAAGGGCTCTCAGCAGCCGGCGCTGGTGTATGTGGCCCCGCCGGGGCTGAGCCCAGGTGCAGCTCCAGTATGGATTCCGGGCAGCAGCCGCGTGTGCATTACGGGTCTGTAATGCAGAGCACACAGTGAAAAGCCTTTGGGTAAAGCTGGAAACTGTGCATAGAGAACAGTTGCTTTTTATATCTTGTCTATTGGTTTTGTGGGTAAACAGCCTGTAAAATTGCATTTTTAAAACATAAATGTTTTCTTTAGTTACAGCAACACATAAAAAGCGCTGGGAACCAGCAGACATAGCTCCTCCCAGTCTTGGAATTCAGAGATGAGCCAAATGGATTTGTAACACCTTCTGCCCCCGAGCCAGCAACCGAAAATTGCTTCATTTTGCTTCCCACTTTTCGGCTAGGAGGACATGCTTACGGCCAGGCTACACACCTGTGGGAGCTGGGGCCGCTTTGGGGCAGAAGCACAGGCAGGACCATAAGGACAGCAACACCACTAGCAAATTCCAGATACCGGCCAAATGCAGGGGTAACAAGGACCCGCTGTGCTTGGAGACGAATGAGGGTGTGCTCGGGCAGTTGGCAGCACGAGGAGGCAGAGCCGACCAAAATCCATCTGAAATCAACAGGAAAGACACCCTTTGACTTCGGTGGACTTTGGATTGGGGCTGTAACAGGATTGTATTTGAGCCCAAAGTGCTGCTTGTATTTTCTGCTCTTAAGTTTTTAGTCATCTTTACTCTTCTGGAGAAGAACATCTCCAAAAGCAAGGTGTATCCCCCAGGGTGTACAAAGAAACAAGGCAGCTCCTCTGCTTAAGGCAGCCCTTCCTTTGCAACACTCAGTCTGAATTTCTGAATTTGCACAGAGGCAGAGAGAGAATTAAAAGACAAAACAAGCAGCACTTCAGTGGATTCGTGTGATGGGAAAGGGATGCTGTAAAAACAACATGCTAAAGTTGAACGCATCAGCTCTCTGCCTCTCCTCCATCGATTTCCGTGCCATATTTGATGTGCAGTTAACATGGCCTTTGAAAATCAAATCATATTCCATTTGGTTCATAGTTTACCCTAAACAATAGCTGGTTCAGGTCTTACGGGCTGAGTAATAACGGGGCGAGACATGAAACAGGCAAAAACTGCTTCATTTCCATGCTTGCAGCCAAACAAAGAAGTGCTTGCAACAGCAAGAAAATAAGCCATACTTTAATTTGGAGAGTGGGAAGAGGAATTAGAGAAGTCATTGTTGTTCTATGACTCAAAAGTCAGTAAGCAGAACCTGGTTAGACTGTCACCGCACTGGAGGATTAAACTTCCATGAGTCCCCAGAAAACAGCATTGAAAGAGAAAGAGTTCTGCTTTGAAAGTGGTCTGAGACTAAAAAAACATTATCCATGATTCCCCTTTCCAGTTTTATGAACACAGCTTGTTCATTTAAAGTAAGAGCTGCAGAACAGGCACTCTGCCAAAAGACAATGTGCACTGTCTCATAATTAATTCAGACCCACAGTCAGAAATTTTCACAGCTCTGGAAGAGAGCCCCATCCTGTTCCCACTTAAATCAGTTCTAGTGACTTCACTGGAAGCAGGCTGATGCCCATTAGCTCTTGATAAAAGCAAGTAAAAATAACTGAAAAAATAAAGATACTGGTACATCTGTATGCTTGTTCTAGTTCAGTATTTCACATAGCAACAAACAAAACAAAATCACCCCCTCATCATATTCCCACTAAGGACTGATTATTTGCAGGGTCTTCCCTGGAACTTGTCACACAGATTTGTGAGGGAGTATCGCTATTTAAATTCTTCTTCCTTTTTTTTTTTTTCTTTTTTCTTTTTTTTCTTTTTTTCAGTATGTAGGATAGGTTTTTCATGTGCTGTTAACACCTAATACTGATGACAGCATGGGCAGCAATTGTGTCGGGTGACAGGATGGTGTGTGAGTTTGAGCCTATGTGGAATTTGGTCGGCTTTTCACTCGTTTTGGGACCTGCCTGTGACAGAAACCTGGGAGTTCTGTGCATGAATTCCCTCTCGTTTTCGTGATGAAGTTGCGTGTGTGTGTGTGTGTGATACCAGTGCAATGTATCAAAACCACTGTGCTAAGTATGTATCCTAGGCCACAGTCGATTTGTGTCGACGCTTCTCATCCTCTGATGTTTTTCTTCTTCTGTTTTCACGGCACCACTCCGCTTTCTGGCAGTGGCTGCCCGCCGAAATGAAGCGACCGCCCTTGTGCTCGGATCGTGCCGCCTGACAGGGCAGCACATCCATCCTCAACTGCATTATCATTTACTTACAAGCAATGCGGTTCCCATCCACCCCCAAAACCACCCCCAAAAGAAAACCTCATTTGTTCATTATTTCTCTTTCATATCATTACGCTCGGGGGATGAACAGATTTTTAAAATCCCACTGCTGCCATTTGTGTTTGAATTGTGAGGATAAGAAAGAGTTTTCTGTGTTTGGCCTTAAGAGCAGGTAACTGCAGCTGTGCATTTTTTACCTCTCCATTATAATGTTGACCCTTTTTTTATTTTTATGTATTTATTTTTTTTTTTTTAAGAATCTCATCGGTCTTGTAAGAAACAGTAAAAAGACCCTACGCTTAAGGAAGCAATCTACCTTCTGTTTTACAGACTTGCTTTTAAATAAAATAGTTTTCGTTGTTTTTGTAATTTTACTTCCATGATCTTTTATATGGAAACCCTAGAACATCATTAATATAAAAGTCTGCCTAGGCTACCACTTCTCTATAATATGGCTCATGTAGTCCTCAGTGGGCAAGCGTCCTTGCTCTTCCGTCTCTTCCTTGGGAAGTGCTTCATTGGACCGGTGAAGAAGCCTCTCTTCCCGATTCTTTATCCTCTGCTCCATCCTCTCTAGCTGCCGTTTGTACTGGTAGCGCTGCTGGAAGAGGTCCTTTGCATAGTCATAGAGCTGCATGTCCAAGTCATTGAGCTCCTCAATCCTCCGGATGGTGTCATTATCCACCTCCACCCCTCCTGCCCTGGTGCTGTTGTACTGCATAAAGGGCCGGATGAATTTCAGGTTGAAAGTTCTCTCAAACAGGTACTGAGTCTTTCTCTGGAACTCTGTCAGGCCGAAGAAGGCCATGTCTTTGAGGTTCTTTTTCGCGCTCTCCAGCAGGATCTGTGCTCGCTTGTTCTCTGGGATGAAGGACATGTTGTAGCAGCCCACTAAGCTCAAGTCAGCCAACATCCTCACCTGGCGGTTGTTGGCCAAATTATACGGGCAATCCATGAACTCCTGCAGCGTGCAGCCTGACCAGTCTGTACCTTCATAGCACGACGGCAGCTCTTCAGGAGTTGGTGTCCTCCCATCACACATGTGCAAGGAAGTCTTCCAAGTGGCTCCTCGTTGGACGTGACGCCATTCGCTGAGGTAACGAGATACAGGGTCTCTCAGCAGTGTGATGTAGTAAAATTTTCTACAAGGAGAAGAGAAAATAATATAAATATTCTGCTAGTAACCAGAAAGATGCTTGGCGAGCTGAGATACCGAACAGGTAAGAGGAAATCAACATTACAGCATCCGATCTACCAACTTCGGAGAGCAGCTGTGACTTTAGGGACTGCCTGGCCTTTCACACAACCACGTGCCCTCCGAAAGAGCCAGGACTTGCTCTGCAGGACAAACCAGCAACTGCTCCATCCGTGACCTGGGCCTATCGTTTTCACTTTGTGCAGCTGCTGACCAGGACGCCTACCGCTCGATTTGATTGATCTGGCTGCCGAGCTGAAAGCTGGGAGTCTGCACTGGGTAGCTGGATCACACCACAGGAACGTAAGTGAAAAATAATGGGAAATCAGGGATGCAATATGCTTTGTAGAAAGAGAAGGCATGAGCTGACAACCAGCAATAGGAGCAATGGTTTATTCTCCTTTCAGCCCATCCGCTGTCAGTTCAAACAAACTTCAGACATGCTTTTGATACACGAGACTGAAAAGGGTGAAAAAGCAAGGCAATGGGGAGGAAGACACAGAGTGACAAGGGGCATTCTTGCTGTTCCAAGTATAATCAAGTCCCCGACAAGAGAAATTGTCCCTTGAACTGAAAACATGACACCTGTCTTGTACAGAGACACCCTCCAGCGACAGCCCACCTTGAGCCTGGATCCAGTTCTGGGACTGAGAGTGATGGCAGTCTGCAACAGCCCTCTCCAGACAGAGGGAAAATGGCCTTTTTTCCCCCTAACTTCCAGTAGCTTGGGACTGTGGTGCCTCCGAGTGTTTGTAGAACAAGGAAATAACTACATTCTCTAGTTGCCAAAGCTGGCAGGGAATGAAATCCCCGTGTGCTCCCAACACATGGGGCTGTGTGGCGGTGTGTACAACCGGCAGCACCTGGCTTTGGCAGGGTAAAGCACTCATGCTACTGGAAACATTTCCTATGGGGGGGGGGATTCATTCCCCCGTCAGATCTGCACCTTTGGAATGCTGCTGCAGCTCACCGCCCTGCCGGCACGCCTCGGGAGAGCTCAAAGTGATGGCCATTGGGAGGACACAGGTTTTTGAGGGAAAAAATAAGTAAAAATATTCTGCTTTGGCTAATATTAACACACCCATATTTGCCCAGCACCTTCAGTATTATTCTTCCTAGCAGTAACCTAAATTACTGCAATAAGAGTAATTTAATTTTAAGAAAATACATCAAAGACATTGCCCAGGAAGTCTGATTTTGAGGAACGTTTGCTTTGCCCATTTATTATTAACTCGCTGAAGGGCTGTTCCAACGCAGTGCATTTTGGTCTTTCCAACAATGGCAATGGGTGTCCACTCAGGCTTCAGCACCTCTGCCTTCAGAGCTAGGGCTGGCAAAAACATCTGTTAATTTTGGGAACTTTTCCATCTCTCTTCATAGCAGGAGTATCATGCTAGACAGTAACGCTGTCTCATACTGGCTGTGGACGGGAGGGGGGAAAAAGAAGGGGAGCAGAGAGAAACTCTTCCCTTACTTTTACCTCTTTTTGCTTCATTTACATTGCAGCCTGAAATGATTCAACTACCCAGACTGAGACACAGCTATGATTTATGTAGACAGTGCTAAGAAACCTCTAACAGATGGGGATAAAATATGACAGTGGAAGGGAAAGGAAAGCAATGATGAATGCCAGATGTTCAAGTGACAGACATTGATGCTAAACACTACCAGCAGTTTTTGACTTGCAAACCGTAGTGGAGTTTTTATTTACACCAAAGTAATCCAAAGGTTGCCTTTTTTCCCGAAGCAGGTTGAAGTCAATTATTATTATGTCTCTTACAGAAGCAACTAGATGTTTCACCTAAGATCAGGGACTCATTTGTGAGGTATCCAAAGACACAGGAGGAGCGGATTCCTGTCCAAACCCGCAGTCTACACCAATATGGATGTGGGGGGAGGAGGAAGAATTAGTATCTGCATTTTGCAGACAAGGGAAGCAAAAATATTAAATGATGTGGGTAAGGCACATGGGTGTCTGTGGCTGGGCTGGCATGAATCTGAGTCCGGTCTGTCTCTTCTCTCTGTCCAACTCTCTGTTTAAACTTTAGGAGTCTATTAGTAAATCAGATTAATAAATATCATGCAAAGCTTCTAGGGTCCAGTGAAACACAGACAGCTTGAGCAGGACATGGATTGAGAAAAGGTTAAGGAGCACCTACTTCTTTCTTCACCCCACCACCATACGAGCTATTATCTTAATTGAGGTGATACACTGGTAATATTTTTACCACAAGTGATCTCTCTCTAAGATTCATCTCAGTGAACAGAAAGCAAAGGAAAATAGGTTACAGTTTTTGAAATTATACTGAATTTGATGTGCCCCCTTCCAGGTCTGTGACATCTCGCCAGGGGAGATTTAGATGAGATGTCAAGAAAACCTTTTTCTCCCCAAGAGTGCTCAGGCACTGGAGTGGCCTGTCCAGGGAGCTGGGGGAGTCACCCTCCCTGGGGGTGTTTAAGAAGCATCTGGACAAGATGCTACGAGCCATGATTTAGCAGCTCAGTGGGTAGGACTGGTGACAGGAGGACGGTTGGACTAGATGATCTTGTAGGCCCTTTCCAACCTTGTTTTTCTACGATTCTATGACAGAAAAGCGCTTGAAGGAGGGGAGTTTGTCTCCCAACACATAAATGTGTCTTGGGAATTGGAACCAGGTGCCTGGAGGTACTTCAGGAAACTGCCCCAATAGGGCATAAAAAACACCCTGAAACCAAACACAGGCCACAATGCAAAAGAATAGCTTGATCCTCCTAAACTGAGATGCACAATCGACATACGGAAAGTTATGCTCCCAAACCTGTATTTACCTTTCTGGAAGGATATTGGTTTCAGAGGTGCAGCTTCCCTGAGCTCTCAGGAAAGGGAGCAGCACACCTTTAAAGGAGACTGGGGTCTCAGGAACCAGAGACATGAGACACTTGGATATAGATGAATGACCTTGGAAGTATTCACCCAGGGTACTTAAGATACTTAAGTTTCATTCTCAAACTGTAACTTGGTGATTGCCTTTAAGTTCAGAGAAAAGTTAGACATCTCTCTAAAGCACCATCCATTAGCAGCACCGTTATTAACACCATGAGCCAGAAAGTCGGGGGAACTTAGCGCCAGCGTGGCTCAGAATGCAGGCAGTGCCACTTGTCAGAAGTGGCTTGAAATTTATGAGGAACCACATGACTAGTAAGTTCTCTTTTGTCATCAGAGATAAAATAAACCCATAAAATACAGGCAGCTGTGAGTGCCCTTCCTTTCAGCGTGGTGCCCCAGACAGCTACTTAACTTAAGTATTCCTAAAGGCTCATTTCAGAAGTGTGGTCTTCTCCTAGCCCAGATGGTTCCACTCAATACTGCCTCATAAAAAACCCAAACAGCCCCAGTTTGGTCATGCCATGCCAAGTCTCCCTGACCTTCCTGGAGTTAACAAGTTTGAGCAAGAAAAATGGACATTCTAGTTAATAAGATATTTTTCTTTTTCTTCCCCTGGGCAGAACAGCATTCCTGCCCTTGCAGGGTCCATATCACGGGGTTGTGATCCTCAGAGGACAAAGAAAAGCAGAAGGCAAAAATCCCATCTCTGCCTCTCCTTGCATTATTGTCCCTGGAGGTCCCAATGTGAAAATCCACCTGAGGGGTGGCCTCCCTGGGGCATCTGCAACTTCAGCATTGCAACACATGCAAGTACATGCAAGCTGCACCGCTTTGTCTGAGGAAAGAATCACTGGTGAGTTTATTAAACAGAGCAAAAGGAAATGTTTTTGATCAACAACCCTGTGTTAGAACTGAAGTTTCAGGGAGAAAAAAAATCCAGTATTAGAAAGGAAGGGCAATCAGGAAACTTGAGCCTAAGTACCCCTTCTGTCAAAATTAGCCTGTGTGCCCCAGACAAATCTCTCCCTCTGCCTCTGTTTCCCATGTGTGAAGCGCTGACAATGTCTCCTTTGTCCGTTTTGGCAATTCAAAACATAACATCTTTTGGAGCAGGAACCGTCTCCTTCAATGATTATGCAAAGCCCCTGTTTGGGCATGGATTGAGGTCAGAGGACAATAGTTAACTTGAGGCATATTTTCATGACACAGGCGTCAGGGGCACTGTTGCCCTACAGGATTCCCACCCTGGACCTCTCCGTCCCATTCTCAGGCAGCAGCACAAAGCAGCCTTAGTTTTGCCAGCAGAGATGGGGTTTTTTTTTGTGGTGTGGTTTTTTTTCCTTGTTTTTTTTTTCAGGGCCATGCTGCAAATGCATCAGTAAGCAGATCTGGGTTAAAAATAACCCTTTCTTGCAGACAGGAGGGAGTGGCTGAAACCCCCATTTAGCAATATTCTGCCTTAACTCCTGTCAGCAGGTTCCTCAGCTAATGAAGGGGAAATGAAACCCTTCTTCCTCTAAAAAAACAATTCCTTCTCTTCTGCTAATAACCAGTCAAGGTAATTCTGATAAAGTGACAGATTCTAAATACGATGCTATTCTCTCTCTTCAGTTCACTTCCATTTATGCTTTCCTACACTACTATTCGATACACCCTTCTTACTTCCCACTGCTGGTCTCTAAAATCTGCCAAGAACTGCTTATTTGACTGTGCAATCCCCTATTCTTTGCTGTGATTAAATGCTTCCCACCCACACAGCCAAAATACCTCATTTTTTATTTCTACAGGTTATTCACTGAGCTTTCAAGCATCCCTCACAGGAAAAGCAAAATCTATAACAAGTCCTTCTCGACTACTGTGGTGGCCTTCCATCAGATAAAGAGCAAAATAAGGATAGCCACTTCCAATCATAGTTGCTCCATCCCGCCTGCCGGGAGAGGGACGGGGGAAGAAGCTGCATAGGTCAGCTTCAACCATATAACCCCAATCTGTCAAAGCAACATGCCCCCAGGCTATGATTTTCGTACAGCTGACAAAAATAAATAAATAAATGAATCTCTGTGCCCTTGCTGAATTAACTGAAGTGAACGAGGTGGCTCTGCCAGCTTGCAGGAAGGAGAAACACTCTGTTTTGTTTAGAAGAAGCAGTAATGTCAAATTTGCAGCTGATTGAAGGTATCTTCCTAAGCCAAGCCCATGTATTACACACTCCTCAAATCATTTGTGAGGGTCCTTATTCCATTCATACTGGCTCTCCCTGTGAAGTGTTTATTGCTAAAACAACTACTGCTTTTGCCTCCCAGCAACAAAACGAAACCATGCACCTCCTCTGCTTTTAGGACTGAGGAAAGAAGGGGAGCAGCCAGCACTCCCACTCCCATCGCTTAAACCCTCCTCTTGCAGAGACAGTTAAGGGGATTATTAGGTAGTGGTTATCTCCACTGGAAAGGGACAGTGTATCCCAAAGGAGCAGCTCCAGCAGTGCCTTAGAAGTAAATGATAAGTAAAGGTGAGCCCAGTGTCTCTAATGAGGGATGAGCTGAGAATGTGGCAGATCAGACTTTATAAGAATTTACATTCTCATTATAAAAGTCATAACAAATGTTACCTACAAATAACAGACATATAAAAATCTCTTTTACCCGTCTTCTGCTATGGTGGGAGACACTGGGGTGCGGAGCAGTCTCCAGCCAACCTCTGCACTTGCTCCAGGAAAAGTTGCCTCCTGCCTTATTTACCACCAAGTCCCTGCTTAGCACTTCTACAGCCCCAACTGGGGATGACTCCACTTACTTTTTGTGACTGTACAGTCAGATTTCTCGCATAGCAAAACACATTCTCAGTTAGAGATTGGAATTTAATATATGTACAATGATTACTTCCTTTGGTAGCAAATAGCCCTAATTTTCCTCAGTCTGTTTCCTCTCATCTGGTGTTCATTTAGAGTCTTCCTGCATTTCACACACAATAAACTCTTCAGCCCTTTAAAAGTCATAGAAAAAGAAAGAAAACCTCAAACAAACAAACAAAATAAACAACTCTCTTCTGTCCCTTACGTTTAAATAAAGGTTGCCACGCAGAACACCGAAAGCCAAGACACTTAATAGCAAAGCCAAGCCTCCAGTACTGGGACTGGGTAAACACCTCCTTCAATGGTTTTCTTTTCCAGTAAAAGGGGGGTTGGAGGGGGTGTCTTTCCAGCGAGTCAGGGCTTGCTTTGGTAACTGGGTTTGTTTTGCACAGTTGTGTTTGTTTTGCCTGATGCTCTCTGCTCTTGGGACTCTGCTGTATTAGAAGATGGGGAGTTTTGAAGCGGAACAAGCATTACGCCAGCTCTGCTCACCCTCCAGTTCTTCACCCAGGGACTCGGTGTTGCCATGGGCCAGTTCCTGGAGCAGCGATGCCGGGCCACGCACGCTGGCAGCCCCCTGGCAACAAACCCCTACAAACAGCCCTGGGGCTGTGTCGGGAGTTGGGAGGCAGAAGAGAATACTCTCGTAACACAGACAAATCAACATGCTTTTCTCCCAGATGGAAAAATTAAACTCCCACAGACACTCTTGGCTGGATGCAATCCAAAGCACAGGTTTCTAAATACACAAGGGTGGGTTTTGGCAGGTAAAATTGGGGGCGTTCTCAACAAGGAAGCAGAGCTGTGGGGAGGTTTTCACAATTTGGCCATATTTTTGGGAGTGTTTAAATTAAAAGCTGCTATACAAATGCCTGTCTGTGTAAATGCTCCAGAAACCACTCGCCTCTTTACCCTAATCTCAGGCGGATGCAAAGTGGAGTCTCACATGTCACACCAGCACCAAGGAACCACCAAGAATAGATGGTGGAGCGTCTCCACCAGTGGCCAAGGAAGAAGGGCCATTCTTCCACAATAGGCCAAATGCAGTTTAATACAAGCATCTCCTCCTCCGTTCCCAAGAGAGGGGTTTCAAAGCAGATTCTGGAGTCTGTGGAAGACCCTGGCCTAGCAACCCAGCGTCTCTGCCTGCTGGGTGCCTGGAGCTTTAGATCCTGGCTGACATGACACATCTATCTCCCTCTGAAACACAGGATGGGGTGTGAGCACCAGCACCCCCTGAAAAAGGAGCACTTCTGTAGCTGCTTATAGAGCTACAGGGGCTGCAGCCTGACCTGCTGCCCTTCCAGTTCAGTTACTGCCCAGGAGAAGGGCAGTTGGACTAGATGATCATTGTAGGTCCCTTCCAACTGAACTGTTCTTATTCTATTCTATTCTATTCTATTCTATTCTATTCTATTCTATTCTATTCTATTCTATTCTATTCTATTCCTTTTCTAAAACCTCTTGGGGAAGAAGAGATCAAGAATGGAAAACCAGAGTCAACTCTAATTCCAGCAGCTTTACCACCACCGGCTGAAGGTGTAAACAGATCTGTACCGGCTTTCAGAGTGTAAACAAACCTGAGATGACTTAGGTCTGGCCTTTTGGATATAAACTGCCGTAGAGTCAGAATCTATTACGCAGTTCTAGCTTTTAGAAGGAATTAAAACGTGTTACATTCACTAAGTATATGCTTAAAAATACCAGTGCTATTGAACTCTGAGTAAAAAAATAATAATTGAACGGTGAGTAGGCATGCCACACCTCTCTTTTTCCCCTGTGTATTTCATAAAAGGCGGAGGATGAATGCTTCACAACCCCAGTGATGCAGCCTTTCATCACCCCACGAACGGTCACGCTGCAGTGCCAGCTGGGGAGCGTGATGCTCGTGCGTGCGCATACCTGTGTGTACACAACACAACCCACCCTTCTGTCAAAGGCAGTGGAAAAGGTAACAGGAGCTGACAGTGAAGGAGACAAAAGAGCAAGCAGCAGCTCTGGGCATCTCACAAGAGGAACAACCGGCCCCTCCATTCTCACAGAACAACTTTAAACAAAAAGCTCCCCTTTTGGTGTTCGCGAGACACACACAGGCTCCGAGTCACAGCTCTACAAACTGGGTAGAGTCAAACACAACTGCATGGGCTTCTCCAGCCTGGAGGTGAAGAAACCTGCAGGCGTGAGACCAAGGGAAAGATGAAGCCCTGTGCTCGATCTGGACACCCTGCAGCAACCCAGCCTTGACTTTGGAATCTGCAGGAGCGGTTACGCTGTGTGTCTGCAAGTGCCTCTGCACACACAGCGGCTGTAGTTCAATGTTAGACCCCTTTATTTAAAGCTGACCTACAAAGAAAGGTAGGTCTCCAAAGCAATAGTTGGGATACTGTTGTCCATACACTCCTCTTACATTGATACTCCTTCTGCATGACACTGGCAAAGGCTGCAGAGCTGAAGTGGATGTACAAAGGATGTAAGTCATCCCAAGGGCTGGTGGGTGAAACTGTGGGTTGTTAGAAAGCTGGGAGGACACATAGAGCCTTGATGTCCACCTTGGGAGTGACACCACAATACAGACTACTGTGGACTGATGAGATACATATGGTAATACAAGGGACCATTTTATGTTTGGAATCAAGTGCAGCATCAAGAAAGGTAAAGTTGGGTATTAATTCCTCTGAAACCATCCGAAATGGACACTTTCAGGATCATCTCTGTATATAAAACGAGGGTACGCCTGCACCTCAGATCTCAGTGTTGTGCAGTGCTGGTTCTTGCTGTGTTCCTAACACACTGTCACACACAGAGCCCCAGTTCAGATTCGTTAGCAATACAGTACCAATAGGCCTTTACCCAGGAAACAAGTATGGTCCTATCACCCACACGTCTCACAACTGCTTTATAATCCAATCAGCAGAATAGACACAGACTATGAGTTTTAACAACATCTCTGCTCTTCAAGAAAACTGAGCTGCTGTGTAAGCTCAAGAATTTCCTTTTGCACTGTCTCTTGCAAACAAGTTAATCTAAAAAGAGATACATGACATGTTAGGAACCTTAAGAGTGAACCGCCAGTTCATTTTTCAAAATGACAGATGCGATGAAAATTGGCCAAAGGCTTGGAAAAAACAAAGTGGGGGTCAGGGTAAGGGGAGCAGATGGGGGCGGAGAGGACGGCATTCCAGAGCCCTCTGGAGCCTTGGACTCCTCTAGGACCCATTAAAAGCTTATGTTACTTGCACCGTTTATAAACAAGTGCTTTCTCTTGCCATCATAACCTTCCTCATGTCAAGCGCTTAGGAAGTGTTGACTGCTGTCTTCTACTGAGGCAAGGCACCAGGAATGACAGCGAGTCACAAATCAAATACCTTTGATTTATTACCTTTCCCCAGTTTCAGGAGGTTTGTTGTGATTCCTAAGTGACCTTAGTAAGCCCACTAATCAATAGCACATCTGAACGCTGAGGGACTGCAATGGAAAGTTTCACTGCCAGAAGGATTACATCAGGGCTGGCAGAGGCCGGACGGCGGGAATGTGGACCACAACCCATGCCTATTCTTTGCATTCTTTTGCTTTTATTATTGCCCCTGCTGTCATCAAGGTAGGAAATTTTGGGATGAAAAAAACCCTGCCATTCACGGTAAGAGAAATTTTCACTCCTCTCAGTTATTGGCTCTTTTGCAGAGACTTACATTTGTATTGATTTAAGCATCACACAGAATACAGATTTTAGTAACACATTGCAGCCATATTTACCGTAAAATGTTTGCTAGAAGGGTACTGCACCCACTGGTTTTTTTCAGTTTCTCCCTGTATGTTAGACACATTAGAATCAAGCAAGAAACAAATCAACCCCTGAAGAGCAATGAGACATCTGCAACGACTTCCCACCCCTGTGTCAGAGACCGAGTTGCACTGGGCAGGTAGTGTAAGATAGCAGTTTTCACCCTATTACTAGATAGTTTAAGTGGAAAACATTTTGGGGCTCATTCTAGCTCCAGGGGTAAGTGCTGTCCCCTAATAAAGCGCCAGTGCAGGCTGCCACGTTAGCAGAGAGGCTGAACTTTAAGTCTCCCGTTGTCAGTAGGACAGAGATGGCCTGGTTCTGCATGGAAATCTGCACAGGTTCCTACTGTCTTCACCCTGGGAGGAGACAGAATGCCTCCCCAGGTGTCAAGACGGATATAAAGAATAAAACACGTGCATATTTTACCTAATAAAGCAGGATTTCTGCATCTGCTGCCTGCACGCTTCAAGACACAGAAGAAAGAATGATGGGCACATTGCCACACAGGAAAAAGAAAACCAGAAGCAAGTTGAAATGGCACAATGACAAAGCAGGAGTAACTGCGATGGGCAAAGGTATTTACCTGAATCAGCTGCAAACAAAGCAGACAGATAGGCTGGAATCTGCATTTCCTTTTGAACTGCAAGCCAGCTTCTCTTACCAATCACAGCAGCTCCACTGGCACTGAGATTCAAGGAAGATTCAAGAAACGTGTAACAGCATGATCGACGGGAAGTACGTCTCCTTGAAGAAGATTAAATTATAAAGAAACCATACAGGAAGATTAAGGGAGCAAGAGTAGCCAGAGGAGCAGATATTGATCGCTTACGCAGGACAATTGAATTCCTCAGCAACTGCCTGCCTCAGCCCAAAGGGACGCAGTATTTGTGTCAGGCAGCTGCAACTGCAGCGCGGACACCCTGAGTTGTTTGTGGATCAATCTGGTTCCAATCAAAACCTGATGGATGGCTACTCTTATTAGAGTAGGAAGACTCAGGAAATAGAATCGAGATGCACAAAATTTTGAAACGAGACTGACGTGTCCTGGACGCACAAGTAAACTCTCTGACTTTCAACCAGCCAGGGTACATCAAGAAACAAGACACCCCAAGGAAGGAAAACACGAAGAACAGCGCGACCCATGCCTGGAAGCAGACACAGTGCAAGCTGTTGCGAGGACTGGTTTCCAAAGAGCTCTTCTGTGAGCCACGCAGGGCTGCCAGTGAAAGGGAACAACCACGGCCCAGCCAAGCAAATCCGTGTACTGCCACAGGCCTAATGGCACGAGATAGGTGACTGGTCCTAATTCCATTTACCCAGTTCCTTCTTAAAATTTGTACTGGGAGAGGTTTCCACACTGCTGCTTTTCTTGCAAACAGTGGCTTACAAAGAGTAGCAAAGCTCCCTTTTCTCAATTAACTGACTCTCCCTTGCTCAGGAATAGCAGATGCTGTCAAGCCACAAATAGATAATCCTCAAGAAAGCCGAGCTACTAATCAGTCACTTTTACATTTAAGATCACTTGGAGTTGCCACTGCCTTATACTGTTTTTCTAATTAATTGCACTGGAATGCACTTAAGTAAGCCCTGGATCAAAGAATCAACTGCAGAGATTGAAATAAATCCTGTCTGTGTTGCTAATGCCTTGGAAATGGATGACTTGCTAAGCATTCAAAATCCCGGGTACCAATGGTTTAAAACTACAGATAGTGTGAGACACTTTCAAAGGAATAGATTTAAGAATAAAAAGGAAGAAAGCTCCCTTCATTTGCTCCTAAAAGACAATTAAACAAAGGAAATTAACTAATTTAATGTGGCGTTTGTGTATCTTAAGTTCTTTTCTCCACTTTTCCATCTCCAGAAATCACAGTGCAGGAGTGTCAATTTTCATTACAGCAAAACTTTATTACAAATTTCTTTCTTTCCTTTTTTTTTNGATAAATAAAAATGACTGGGCACGGATGTGTTACCAGTTGGTGCAATAAATCACTGTCTCTTCCTGCACGAGTCTCTCTCTCATGGTTTAGAATATCATCAGAATGCCTTTGATTGATTTACAATTTAGCAATCCAGCCATCATCATCCATAATTCTACAATAAACCACGCCACTTAATGTAGCTGTTACAGATGTTCAGAAGTTCATTCCCTGCCTTTTAGGAGGTGATATCTAGACAGCAGCTGCAGACACCAGGATTAGCTGGGGAAGAAAAATCTGTCTTCAGCACAGGAAAACATCCCATTTTCCTATGACAATGCCCTGTCTTTGCAGCTGAAAGACATGCTGCCAAACTTGATATAGCCAGGTTCAATTATTAAACACCAAATATCTATATGCATATATGCACTCTCCTTGCCAGTTGGCAGGAGTAACAAGATGCCTGGCTTCTGTCTAAAACACATTATTTCCTGGGAAATCAAGACATTACTGCAAGCCGTCTGCGAAAAATCCATCAAAGGGTATACAGAGAAAAGGAACTGATCTCACACAGGCCATGCCAGCCTCAAGAAACCCATGCTGCAGTGCGTTCTGCGTGTGGCACAGCATCCAGAGTTGGACCTAAGGAAGGGCTTCCAGTTTGCTTGTAAAATCTCCCCTGGAAGTGGGGCTGAGGCGGGCAGGAAAGGCTGATGAAGGGGTTGCCATTCATTAGGGGTTACTGCTAGTGTTACTTGCCCTTCCTGGCAGCACGAGTGGAGACTTCATGGGCATCATTACTCATTTTTTCACAAATTACTGATCTGGAAATAGTAGGTTAATTCTTGGTTTCAACTTCTTTTGCTTGAGCCTGAAAACAACACAGCGTGAGCTGGCTCGCAATTAACACTTTGGTTAATACAGTTAGTTAAAGAAAAGGAAAATATGTAGCACACACAGTCCAAGGTGCAGGTGATTCACACCAAACAGCACTAGTACTCCCTGCCAGCCTCAGCAGCCACAGCTCATTTAAAGCAGGCCCAGAGAAATAGCCAAGAGGAATTGTGGAAGTGATGCTCTAGGTCACAGAAACAATTTCTCTCCTAAGCGGATCACCATACGGAGGAAGCTAACGAAGACTGCAAAATTCATTAGCTGAGCAGGGCTAGAAAGGTCTGCTCCAAACCCATCACCGATCCCTCCAGGCCAGCCAGCATCCTGCTGCTGACAGTGACCTGTCCCAGGCGCTGCCGGGAGAGGTGCAAGGAATAGCAAAGCTATTTCTAATTACAGGAATCCTCTTGTTTCCCCTCAGCTGCACTCGCAGGAATCACAAATCAGACTCGTGGTCTGGGGTCTTCGGAGGGGTATTTGAAGCTTCAGAACAGGATTTCTCTCTTGGGTGAATCCTCAAATGAATAGATCATGAGGCTGAAAGAGTTAGCAAATCTGAGTGAATTTAAGGTCCAAAGGAGTGTCTCTTGGGTATTTCACAGGGAGAGCACCCCTGGACCGTGAAGAAGGGATACCGCACTCTAACGAACCATGGGCTGGCTCTTTTGCTTCTAAGGGTGGTAAATAAGATCCCTTGCCCTGTGTCTAGCAGGAGCACTTACAGCTACCAGTAAAGTGGCAATGTGTTGAATGTGATTTTGAAAAGCAGCTTTTTGATTAATAAATCCTAGAGAGACTTTTCAAAAAACAACCAAACAGGTCAATGTTATTGTCTCACCTTCTGCTTGAGGGACTCAGGAGGTGTCCTAGCTGCATAAAAGGCAACAAAGCTCATCTGCAGTTCTACTGCACCTAAGTCTAATTATGTGCTTAAAAGCGTATGTTGGGATTCCCCAAAGTGCTGCTTTCGACTCAGAAAACCCCTTTGCGTCTCTCCAAAGGAAGTGCACAGTGGGACTATTCCTCCTGTGGCCTGGGAACACCCCAATGTCCCAGTGTGAAGGGAAACCCCTGCTTTCCCCTAGGCCTAGCCCAGCTCCCACTAGATGGCAGCTGCCCGCTGCTGAATGTCACCTGCAGCTGGCAGCCCTGTCCCCCCCCCGCCCCGTGCCCCTGAAGCAGAGAGGGGAAACCCTCCCAGTAGCAGGATTTCTCTTCTCATGGGTTTTGTTATGCCTCCCCTATTAAGTCCACAAGTGCTGGTGGGGGAGGATGATGATGGGAATCAGCAATTGTGAGTATTTCCCTTTCTGTAGCGGGGCTGGAGGCAGCGATACCAACGTGTCACCCAGCAGCACCCCAGGCGACACTCACCCCACCTGGGTACCGGCTGACAGGGTGGCTGAACCGAGTATGAGCGTCCTCCCAAGGCAGTTCTCTGCAGGCACAGCCTTATTCCCAGAGGGACTGACAGTGCTCACCCCTGGTATTTGCATTCCCAATTTAACGGCATGTGTTCATTGCTTACACCCGCCCTGCACAGGAAGCACCGCACGGGCCTGCAGGGGACAGTGCACACGTAACCGTGGAGCGCTGGGGTTTGCCTTGGGACATTCCAGCACTGGATCTATAGAGCCATTTGCTTAAGTCAGGCTTGGCTATGAAACAACACCCTCAAAAAATTCACACTGGAGTTTTCTCCCTCCTGGGCTTAGGTTACACAGAAAAGTCTTGCTGGCATAGCTGTACTCGAGAAGTAAATAATAGAAAACTGTCAGCCAAAGAGCAATGGCAGCAAGAAGCTGTGGGTAGGTGTATATACAGTGGTGGGTACAGCTTACTCTGTCCAGGGAAATGGGTTAAGTTATAGAGGAGGAGGAATGCTTGCCAGCGTGAGTTCTCTTCCAAAAGGGGTTTATCAGCACAGCTCTACTGAAATAATCACATTTTGAATGCAGACATGTGCTTAGTCTCTCTGTCAAAACAATTACCACAGAGAAAAAGTTTCTTGTGTTTGGTAAATTTTGAAATAAGAATGTGGCAATCTACATCCCTAGAGCATGCTGTGATAAGTCTCTGCCCACTGGGATCTGCTGGGCTGGGGCCATTAGTTCTTTCAGACACACTGGCAAACTGCTGAGCTTGGACAGTCACTACCAACCTGGGATGGGCTAGAGCTGGTGATCGTGTTGTGTGAGGCTCCGTATCCCACAGCCTTCAGTCATTCATCCCGACTGTCTCCTCACATAAGAATTTGTCTTTTCTTTGACTGTTTTGCCAATGGGAGCTGGAGGGTGGCAGGGGCATTGCAACACATTTCTTTGAATACTCTGTGGGATCTCAGCTTGACGTACTCAATTTTGTCTTCCCAAAGAGAGGGTGTGTACAAAAGCACGAGATCTGGAAGCCTTTTAGCATCACAGGAACTGCCAGCACTGCTGCCCTTCTTTGCTCCATTTAGCCTGATGATGTGTTTTATTATCAATTAGCTCCAACACTGAAAAGCTACGTCTCTCAGTCGACTGTGGCACAGATATTTGGGTTCAAATTCCCTTTCTTAGTCTTTCTGAGAAGCTGGGCTGATGCTTGTTGTGCATCCTGTTATTCCAGTCAGCCTAGAGACCAGTGCCAGAGCTGCCATGAAAAGCTCGTATCGGAGACAGAGAAAACTGAAGGTAAATTCCTCCCACTCCACGCTGGGGCTTGGTGTACCTGTTACTACATGTGTATCCTCCTTGCGCCAGACATAACAAAGGCAGAAGCAGTTGTAGAGGGGGACAGAAAGGGGATTGCTAATACAGAAAATTAATATTGAAAGAATCAGTACAATCAAGTTTCATCATGTTGACTCCAGGAAGACAAGGTCTTCCTTCTGGAGAATTCCCCGAAGGAATAGCAGTAGCAATAGATTTGAAAAAGGGGGAAAAAAAAAAGAAAGAAAAAATGAAATCCAATCACATACTCTATATTTCAAAATTAAAAAGAGTACCAGATGCAATTACAGTCATGATTAAAAGATCTAACAGAAGCATATTTAAATTCATTAACTTAGTCCACACTTTACTACCTCAGGAGACCAGCTGCTCCTGGAATACAGGGCAGCAAAATACAAACTACATCTTGCTTGTATTTGATCAAAACCTTTTGGAAGTTTCAATGATCTGGCTGTTAACATCTCTTAGGTGATAATTAGGCTCTTGGGGCAGCAAACATTGTTTGGGAGAGAAAATGCACTGCGGAAACATAAGTAGTGGAGCCTTCTGCCTTGCAGAAGAGTCAGTTATTCCACTGCATAAAAAAAAGGCAGGCAAGGGCAAAATGAGGCCATTTTCAAACACAGACTCCTTTTGCCTGTGTTTATCAGCGATCTGCAGATGCTCACCTCTCTGTAAACTGTTTACTTTAGGTTTTGCTCATTTCTTGCAACATATGTTTTAACCAGGAGACTTTTCACCCTTGTGCACTGCAGCCCAGGAGAGCAGCTCTCCTCCGGAAAACAGGCGCTGCACGGTGTGTCCATCACTGCTTGACAGCCGTCTGGGAGCAGGTACCAGCTGAGGCCGAGCAGACACTTCTCCCACGTCTCATCCTCCCAAGCAGGTCTGCTTCGGCCTCCTGGTCCCTCTGCTCAGGGGATGCTCCAGAGCCTCCAGCTGCAGGGTCAGGCTTCAGGGCTGTTTTGGAGGTGGGAAGAAGCCAGAACCTCTCTGGGAGAAGCAGGGTAGATGCACGTCTGCCCCAGGAGGGCACTAAATTAACAGTGGAGGCACTGACTTACTTCCTTTCTGTTATTGCCAGGGGACCTATTTCCCTGTGACTGGACAGGAAGAGACTTAATTAAAGATAACTGGGAATTTCTGTTTATTGTTGGGTCTGACACGCATCTGTCCTTCCGAGTTCTTCCTCTCTCTCTGTGTGCTATGTCTGGTTTTGGTCTCCTCCATCCTGCAAGACAAACCTCACCTCCTCTGGATAGCGACCTTCCTTCTCAAGAGATCTTTTAAATAATTCTGACAGTTGGAGTCTTTCCTGCCCTTCCTGCACAGTCCCCCAAAATCAAGCGCAAGAAACATCAAAGGACAGAGCTGACCTTTCAGACAGACAGCTAACTCCCGCATCTGAACTGTCAGGCAGACATTTTCAGGGACCCATTTCAAGATTTTATTCCTGTGAGGTAGTTACGATCCATGGCAGAGAGCTCTGCGCTACTGGGAGCGTCTGCTCTCCCTCTGTGCCTCTGGAAAGTTCTGCCGTTCCTGAAGAGCTGTAATCCAGCTTGAAACCAGCAGATCTAGGCTCCAGCTAGTTGTGCCACATGAGCCTTGTTTCCTCACTGTCTGCAAATGTAACTGAAGCACCCGCCATCTCACACCACTGAGGAAGCTCTGATGAAACGCACAGGAGCAGGAACAGCCTCCTGTTCCATGTTTCTTCACTCAAATGAAGTCAGTGGAGATGTGGCTACACCGGCAGCGAAACATCCCACTCCCTTCTCCTTTGCCACTGAAGGACTAGAAAGACCTACTTTATTTTGCTTTAAAAGCCAGTATAAGGCAGCTGACTTCCCTTGACAAAAATTGCAAAGCCAAGAATAATTCCAGTATCAAAATCACAGCTTCCAAATGTTCCCGATTTGAGCACAAGCCTAGCAATGCCTCACAGCTGAGGGCATGGAGGTGAGAGCTCCTGCAGGGGCTGCAGAAAGATGCTCTTCTGTGACTCATCAGCCAGCCCTCCGGTGAACAAGGACATAGTGACAGCATTTAGTCAGAAAAATGGTAACTGTAACCAAAAGCAAGAAGAAAATAAAGAGGAAAAAATAGGGAAGAGGATGGGAGATTGCACCGGTCTGAAAACACTCAACACCAACTTCCAATTCTGAAACGATTTGCTACTGACTCAGTTCTAGAGATGTGATTATGGACATGCTTCTATCTCACAATCAGAGTTAAACGCGCTCTCAGGCCCTCATTCTGATGAACAGCAACTGTATTTTTTCTTGTTATATATGGGAATGTGTATCAGACATATTATATGGTGTTTCAAATACATAGAAAGATTTCCCCTTATTGCCATTTTTGGGGTCAATCCTTAATAGTGCTCCAAAAGATATAAAGTACATATTTAAGTCCATTACAGTATGAGATAGCTTTCCTGAACGGGACCTGGAATTCAACCTCAGTTGAAGTTTCTTAGAGCAAACCCCAAACATACCTCATGCAATGCCTGTGCTGTGCAAGTGACTTGGAAAATAACAGGATTATATTTTGTGAGGAATTTACATGAAATTGTGAGTGGGTTCTTCTCTTTCCACAGTACTCAGTCTCAGAGAAAGGAGAGATTATTTGCATCTAAGAGCAAAATGTCTATTAATCCCAGGAATGCACAAAATTCTATGGACGAAGCTTCTGATGGCACTTACAGATGGGTGCCAGCAGTCCCTTACAAAGAGAGATGTGCCTTGCATCATTCTCACCATCTAAGAGCCTCTACAGGAGTCTTGAGATTAGGTACTGAATGGTGGATGGCAGGCTTATGAATCACATTCCAATTTTTTAACCCAGAGAAGCTTCAATACCTTTTACTAACCTTTCGCTTAATCAGAAAGTTACTGGTTGTCCATGACAACAGATAGCTCCATCTGCACTTTTATTCATCCCCGATGAACACATGGGTTTGCTTTAAACACAGATTCTCATCTCTCTAAGCCTTAAGGAGTAGCAAAATATTCTGGGAGAAAAAAAATAGGAATGATCCAGATGACAGGACAGAGAGGATAATGAAGACAAGAAAAGAGGAGCTTGAGATGAGTTGCGATTAAATCTAAATTTGATTAAAATGCTTAGATTAAATTTGCAAAATTACATAAGAGTTTTGAACATACCAGCCTTCAGTTCACCATCAGGTCAACCTGGCTGTAAAACAAAGGGCTTCCCTTTTGAAGAGGCAAATTAAAAAACTTTAGACACTTTTTCTCTCAAAACCAGTTTATGCAGGAGGGGATGTTCTGGCTGCAAATGACACTCTTTTTGGTGACTCTTTGGTGTGAGGTTCACTGCTTACGTTGTCACACAAAGGGTCTATTTTTAGACCTGTATCTACTCCAATCCTACCTTTCCTTTTCCTTTCTGTGGACAAGGTTTTCACAGGTCTTAAAAAACTGCGTCAAGTCCAAAGTGAGAAACAAGAAGTTTTCAAAGGATCACCGTTAATCTGGGTGAATTACAAACATACCTGGCCTTGCTGCAGGCTGAAAGCTGAGCGCCTCGGAGGTCAATTGTCACTTTTAATCCACTGAACATGCCTGTACTCTGATGGAGAATTGCTGCTGTTACAAGTATCTTTCTGGGCGCCAGTGCTGGCCTCTCCCACTCTGTCTGCCTCCCAGACCTTGCTGTTGCACTCATCTTGAGCTGTTCAAGCCACTGAGGGTTTGCTGAAATCTTTTTGCCTGACTCTCAAGTCACAACTGCTCCACAGACTCCTCTGGGCAACCTTAATTCCATAATGGCACCATCCAGAGCTCACTGAACTCAAAGACAAGACTTGCACTGGCTCCTAGGGATTTGGGATTATACTTCACCTGCCCACCTGCCAAATGCCTTCCTTGAAGAAAGAGCAAACACTGTGTATGACCTCTCTTATCAAAGAGTGACAATTGCTAGGGGAGGACGTATGAGGAAACAGGTGAGAAGAAGCTTGAGGAGACATGGGGAGACATAGATTGCTGAGGACACAGGGCTGGAGACACGGTCTTGGAAGGAGGGAAACCCTTGAAGGATTGTGACCAGGGCAGGGACTCTGCTGAGGGACTGCAGCCTGCTGGTGACCCATGCTGGAGCAGCAACAGTGAGAAGAGCACAGCAGAACAGAGAACCAGTAAGAACTGTGGAAGAGTGGCAGAGGGAAACCATTACACATTACAACATACACACTTGATCCTGCCATTTGTGCCCAAACTCTAATTTAGAAGAATGATCTCCAGGTGTAGGAACTTGTATCTCTGTGTCGTTTCAATGCTGGGCCTTTCTCAGAAAGGGATAACTATGACCCCAATGGTGATATCACCTTCCAGCAGAAAGGGCAGATATGTTTTATTGCAGACAGGTGGATCTTTCCCAACTCATATTCAAAGAAAGAGCTTTTGAAAGCTATCAGCTGGAGCAACTTTACTTTCTGTGCCCCCACTAGTTCCCTTAGGCTATATTTACACCATCAGATCCAGGAACTCCTATCCAGGTGGGATAACCAGTTTGTCCAAACATCCAGGGGGTGCCCCAGCTACCCCTGTGCTCTGGTTTTGATGGGCTAGAGGAGAGCTGTGGGCTGCTCCAGGCAGGTACCTTGTTAGCGTGACAGAGAGCTCAGGCTGTAAGGGACTGCCACAAAACACACATATATCCCATACCTCAGAGAGAAGCAGCGACCCACATCCTTTGGAAGGACAATTGGTGAAAAGAGTGATTGTCAAGCCCTCTTAAGGGAGCCAAATACTGTTTTCTCCCCAGAATTATGTCTTATTTGCCATTATCATAATGTCAGCCTTCTGTGCCCAGTTTTGTCACCTGGGACTCTGCTGATCTCATTGCCTTCAGCAGAAGCACTGGGGACTCCCAACTGTTCAACAGCAGCCAAGAAAACTAAACACTTCTCCCTTGCTAATTCACTAAGGAGCTAAAAGGTAGGAAATAAAAGCCTTAGTAGAAATCTGAGGCCTCTATTTTCGGTCAGAGCTCTGCCATGAAAACACTAGAGTCTCTCAGTCCATTCCTGTAGCATCTACTGACCCCAAATTCCCTCCTGTCCACATGTACATGCAAAGTGGGTTCTATGCTATTTGTGGCTGAAGATTATAAAAGCCAAAACATTTATGAATTGCCAGATTCATGCATTCAGAAAACTTGACTCAGGCCCTTGGAAAACCACCGGACCAGCTGAAAAATTCCACCACATTAAGCTGACCTCATTCTGTTAAACTCCAAGTACTCTGGCAGTGGAACCCAGGATCCTTCCAGCTCCAAGTCATTCGCTCTAGTAACTACACGAAAGCTGCAGGAGGTGTCCTCTGCCAAACCTCCCTCTCTCACAGCAGTGATGCCTCTGTTCATCAGCAAGCAGTCATGATTTCTGTTAGTTGTGGCCCAGTTCTGTTCTATTTCAGGATTTCTAGAAGCTGTTAAAAACTAATATCCTCTCTCTCCCTCCTCCTAGAATCTCATTTATCACTCTGCCTCCTGCACAGTTATACTTCTCATTCTCTTAGCTGGCAGTTTCTTTCCTATGATATAAATTTTGGATGACCCTAAGGGGTTGTAAGCACATGGGTGCAGTGGACCAGACTACACGGCGACAGGGAAAGAATTAAGCAATTGGGACTGCCAGGCAAGGGGGAATTGTGCTAATTAAAAGGAAAAGGAAGAGTAAACAGCCAGAGACAAAATGCAAAGATCCTCAAGCAGGGGCACCTCGGCAGTAGAGGAGCTCCTTGTGATCTGTTCTGCTCTTCTCTCCAACAGGGCTATGAAATGCATCAACGTAGCAACACACAGATTTGCTCTCCAAGTGTATTAGGTATCATCTCTGCTGACTTGGGGTACATTTTTAGTACATTTTCACAACTGTTTGCACTAGGGTCCCCATAGTTAAAGCCTGCCAGTTGAACTGAATTTGTCTTGTGTCTCATAAATAGAACTATTGTTAATGAAACTTGATAACCTAGTTCTGTCCCAGATGGCACTGGGTTAGCCACATGGTGGTGCAAAGCTGAAACAGTGCATGTAGGAAGTTTGCAAATGTGAAATAAGAGAAATATTTTGGCTTAAAGAATCTGCACAAGAAGGTATGACATTTAAGACAGTGTGGCTTGAGGATCAAATACCAGACTGCACTTGTTGGGCCAAGAGAAGAAAAGAAGTTCTACCTACAACCTCAGTGGATCCACACATGACTGCTAATCTCATTTATAGGTATTTTTAAATGTAAGCAAATATCAACTACAGATAAGATGTGGAAAGGGAGTTAGTATAGAAGGAAGATTTCCAAAACAATTGAACTGAACAGACTACACTGTTTCTAAATATCAACTGAAGTTACTGAACTCTTCCTGTATGAACAGCTCTTACCTATTGACTTGTGTGCGTGGGTACAAATGTGCACACATGAGGAACTCAGCGTCTTTCCAGGGCCACTGCTTCTCAGGCTGGTTTTGGTGAAGCCCATCAGTCTCTCCCCAGATCTAACAGGGGCTTTTCTCACAAGTGGCACTAGTCTTGATACACTGACAACTCACTGGTTCAAAAAGTCAAGGCACACAATTACTTGTGGGACTGTCATTTGATATAAAGCGTCTGTACGTTGTGAAACACAACTGATCACCAACCTCCTCGGCCTCCGGGTGCTACAGCACATCCGTGGCTACAAGGAAGAAATGTGTAGCACGGGTCAAGAAAGGGCCAGAGGTAGCTGCCAAATGCCGCTTATCCCGAATCTGCCTGATGCCTGGTAGTAAATGGCAATAGTACAAAAGATGGCTCAAGTTTACGGGCTGTCAGTGGCTCCTGTGGGCCAATAAAACACCAGGGGATCAGTGGCAGCATGTCGAGAAAGCCACGCTGACTCCCTTAAATTAACCCTGGGGAGCCACAATAAAGACTCCAGGATGCATCCGAGCTCCCTTCTGCTGAGATGATAATTCAGTGATCGATTGCACCACTGTAAGTCCCCGCCGAGCACCGGTGCAGATCCCAGTTAACACCACAAGAGCTTCGTCTCTGTCTGGAAAGGCAAGGGAAGGAATACACTATATAGTCCACCTGGTGCTGAAGCACCACATAATGCCTGGCAGAGTGATTATACCACCAAAGCTCCCTGAGTGTCCCACTTCACGCAGAGCTCACTGTCCTGCCTTCAGACAGTCGATTTGCCTTCTGCTTTTCGTGCACATTCACACGCAAAAAGCAAACAAACAGACAAAGCCAAGTTTTCCCTGCTTCTCACCTCATTACCGACATTTTCCTTGCAGCTCACTAATTTTATTCTCTCTCAGGTAGGAGCACTCCCAGCAGCAGGTTTCCAGCAGCAAATTAGGCAAGCTAAATTACTGGAAGTTTACCGAAGGAAAAGGAAATAAAGACCTCAAACACCTTGTGGACTTTTCTCTCCCTCAAATCAGTAGCTTGTTTATTCTAATAATAATAAAGCAGCAGAAGGATGTAATTAATGTCAAGCACAATTCATTCCTGCTACTTTGAGGTACTAAAATCAAAACCAGAAATCCTGACTTTGAAGCAACATACACACAAAAACACAAGAAAACTTTTATATGTAGGATTTTCTAATTTAGGAACATCCATGTGCAACGTGAGCTGCTCGGCAAATTGAGCCAGGAAATACATTAACTGGAAGCTAATTTAGGACAGAACTGTTTTACCTCATGTTTGAAACTGCTCCACCAGGTTATTTCACTGCAAAAAAGGCAGAACGTTTTGGAGAGAAGAACGAGCGCGCTAAGGGGAAGAGAGAAGTTTCAACTGTGGGTTTTTGGCTAAAATGGAAAGGAAGCTATTTCTGGGGAAGTGGCCTCTCCCCCCTACCCGATTAATGGATAGATGGTGTAAGAAAAATGTCTCCACCCCAAGGCAGACCCAATTATGTTCTGCATTAACTGAAACATATGGGAACATTTCAGCATAAACAAAAACTGCACTGTATGGGCTTTTTTCTATGAGCTTTCCAGTTCATTTAACCCTTGCTATGGTACGCATTAAGTACAGCTTGAGATTACTGGTGAAACACTCCACTGAGTAGCTTTTGGCTCAGATAATGCAGCAGTAACTCCCAGCTTTTATACTGATAAACTGGAAGCCTACTTGCCTTTCAAAACATGGCAGACCCTCTTCTTTATGGCAAAATTTTCAGCTGAAGGAGGTGGGTGTTAGTGGCCTTCCTGAGAGCACCCATGTTGAAGAAAGAACAATTTTTTCAATGGAAGGATGGCAACACTTTAAAATCACCTATGAGAAAGATGATCCCAAATGCTATTCATGGGAGCCTGGGCTCCCAAATTACCTGTGTGCTTTTGAAAATGCTGCCACTGAATAATCCCCACTTTTTGATTCATCCCTTTCTTGACTGTGCCCTTGTTCACCTTCACACTGGGATTCCAGAAGCACTTTTTCCTGGTTGCAAGAGTGAATACCAGTGGTCACGGCGAATCATCACAACCCACGCCTTCTCAAAAGTTCATGCACCTCCAGGGTTGCCCATCAGCCCACCCTGAGCGGGCAATGCAGTCAGGCAGCCTGGTTTTGTCTTCCCCTTCCATCTTTGTGCCTTCCTTGCTGAGACCTGCCCTGCTGAGAGGATCAGCTGCACCCACCACTTTTCATCAGGTGGATGAGCAGTTATCAAGATGTAGACCATTTTCATATGTTAACTAGTTGACTTAGGCCTCAATGACAATATTTACTATGTCAGCTACTTTACTTTTCTCTTTATGGACATTTAGTAAATGTACCTCCAAAACCAAGCAAACACCAGAAGCTCGGACGTAGCTGTAATGAAAAGCTTCATCTTTGTATTTTCATGTGGTGTTTGTGGCAGGAAAAATCCTCCCAATTCAAAGCAGAAAGTCCTTCTGCCATGGAAAACAAGGGGAGCTATCTCTCTAAGTCAATGCCACACTATCAAGTATTGATTTTCATTTCCTGACCAAATCTCAGCAAAACCAGGAACTTACTCATTTCACTGTCATTCATTGAAAGTAAAACCACAAAAGTCTATTGCAATTTTGACTTTTGAATTTCAGGGGCACTGGGCTTCTATGACTTATTCTTCCTTGAATTCTGAATGTATTCTCCACATAATCTGATTTCAATTTAACAACTGTAGCAATGCTCAACTCAGTGAATTTTTTACAATCTTTGGTCTGAGTTTGTCTCATTTCATCTTTCTTTTATCTCTTAGTCTACTGCCAGCTTGCTGTTCCTCTTACAGACTGCAAATCAATGGCCCTTTACACTTAAGCTTGAACCCAACAGACTGTGCTCTGCAAGTTTCCTCTTGAGGCCTGGCTTCCAGTCTTTCTCTTCCATATAATGTTTTGTTGAGTCCTCTCCTATTTATTTTCTGCCTTGTCCAACTGTGGGGGCTGGAATTGAGGAGGGTAAATGCTACAGTCAAAGCTGCAGGAGGTTCTATAGTTGCAGCTTCTACACGGATACCTGTTGTGCACCTATAGCACAGCTCACCCAGGAGGATCCCAGCAGCAAATCCCACCAACATCCCCTGGGCCATTTCAGGTGTTGTTAGGATGAGGTTCATGCTCCTGTGTTTGGGATATAAACAGCATTCATAAAGTGATCCCACCTCAGCAAACAGATCGACTTTCTCAAAGAGAGTACCAATGAAGTAGCCATACAGATGAATACACCCACAGGGATATTCTGATTTTACATTCTGTTACACTGAGAAACAAGGAACTGACATTGCTCAGGACTGAAAATGAGATGTTACAGCATTTAGTTTCTGGATCAGGAGTTCAAATCAGATGGATGAGGGTAATGAACCAAACCTCATCATCATTTAGCAGCCACTAAGGAGTGTCAGTAGCTAGGCAAATACCGGACTTTCTGGACTGGCAGTGGCAGCTCCTCTTATACTGAAAGTCATCTTTGTAAGAAAGTCTGGAAAATTGAGTCAAAATTATGAATACAAGTAATCCTGGAACACAAAATGGCTTGCAGGATGGCAAGTGAGGGGCAGTGACTTTACTTCCAGGATACATACTTATAACCAGACTGGAAAAACAGTAACAGGAAGCAGTGAATGTTTCGTAACCTGTATTACTAAAAAGTCATTTACTGCTTCAGTCCAGAGGGCAAATACGCAGGATGACGACCACAAGCAGAAGCAATGGAGGGGCAGATATGCCCAGGTCCCCACAGTGGAGTCAGCAGGAAGGCACAGCACTGGTCCCTTCTGAGGAAACCCATGGCGTGACAGATGGTGATGCTCCAAGCCAGGAAGTCCAGGAGCCTACAGGATTTTGGGGGTTTTGCAACATCACCTTCAAGGATTTTAATTTGGCTTGCCAGGTGGAGGGGAGGTCAGTGTGTAGCCATCCTCTAAGCAACCTGTCTCATAAACATAACTGTATTCTCACTTTTAAAGAGGACTTTCATTCTGTAAAAAGAAATCTCTTTCTCAAAGTTTTGTGATACAAATGAGGAGGGTGCCTGTTCTCCCTCCAAAAGTTTGGACTGCCATGTGTGCCTGACACGGGGCAAGTCCCCTTCCCTCTTCCTCTGTGTGCTCCATCCTCTTTGTTTGACTGCCTGAGGTTTTCACCTTTTCTTTCCAGATGTGTTTTCCTCTGGCTATTTTTTCTTTCTGACCTAAAGCACAAGCCCAGTGCTGCTCAAGAAGATGACAACTGTCAGACCCACAGTGCTCCAGTCAGCTAAAACATCGATGAAATGACTATACTTGTCCCTGATCTCCACCGCCGTCAATTCTGGCACTTTTCACACAGTTTGAGATTCATTTTCGAATGCGTCCTATCTCAGTGGGGGCAGGCTCTTTGGTCTTAGAATGACACCCAGCCACCTTAAATCCTGGGTGAGCCACCTTGCAGAATTTGCAGAAGAGGATAGGAACCGGAGGGAGAACATATATAACTCTGCTGGGGCAGAACTCCATATAACTCTGCTGGGGCACTGGGACAGGCTTGGGGAGCAAAGTTTTTCTAGATACTAAAAATGTGCTGAGAATCCTCTCATAACTGTTTTTCTATACTCCTTAGTTAAACTTGAAGGTCCTTGATGACCTTCTCCACTTCTTCTGAGGTGTGGTGTAAATCACAGGCATAAAACTGCATGCTGTTCTGTGTGAGCAAGAATTTCTCCACTGCAAGTCTGGCCTGTTCTCTTAGGTAACTGGAGATATTAAGAAGTTAAATCCTTCAAACTACTGTTGCGAACAGCAGCACTTGACATGATGACCCAAGATTGGAATAATCTTGGACTCTGATCTAGTTAAACATCCTTGTCTAATAACCGCCTCAGGCTTTCAGGCTGCAAAACGGGGAAAGCAAAGCAGCATCACACTACAAAGAACATCTCACTTGTGTCACTCCTGGCTAAGAACCTGCTCACCTTGAGCTGCCAGGTCAAACAGGCAGGTTGGAAGAGCTGGGGGTGTTGGTGGCCAGGCAGAAACGGGTAATTCAGACTGCAGTATGGTTCTGAGTGAAGCCAATTACCCTTCCAACACTCCCAGCACTTTCGTTTCAGGCCATTACATCTGCTCAGAGTGTGCTTCAGTGCTCAGGAAGGTGGGATAGTGGGAGCCAGGCTCTTTGTCCCGGGCCTGCCAGGCTTCACGTCTACACTCACCGCCCAGTACCAAGAAGAATTTTTCTGAAGTAGGCACAAGAAATCCCTGGATGGTGTCATTTGGAAATGGGGTCAGGAAAAACTGTTATCTGCAGGTCTGGGAGCGCACAGCCCTTTCTGCAAGCTGCCAGCACGTTCGTGGAGAGAACTGCAAGATAAGCAAGAGCTTCCAAGCAAAACGATGTTACACATCAAACGACCCCTCGAGAGCATGAGAAAGCATAAGAGCAGCAGTTCTTAAATAAATAATAAAAAATAAGAAAACTGGAGTAAATAAACCTGAGTGGCAATACTCAGGGATGGAATAAAATTCATGACAATAGGCCATGTTTCCCATTGGTGGTGGCCGTCTCTCCCAGATGGCTCTGCCTTCCAGTGCCTCGGTGCTTCTTCCTCTTTAAAACGCCATTCCAGCGGATTAGCCCTTTGATAGCTGCTCCCAGCCCTGCCAGCCTTGGTTAGTGTCTGCCCCGCTGTCAGACAGAGATCTGCAGAACTGGAAAGCCAGCCTCTTGGGACCCTTGGAGTGGGAGAGTCCAGGATACCCCTTTAGGCTCCCAATCCTGCCGATTACAGCACAGCACCACGTCAACCACCGGGATAGGATGGAAAAATTCGAGCCTTTGAGGTTCATTTACGGCATGACAGGTGTAATATTCAGAGTTGTTAAGAGATCTTTCTTTTGCTTTTCAACAGTGGCAGCAGTTCAAAAAGACCCTTAGAAATTCTTTTTTGTGCCCCATCCTAAAAGCTGCGACTATACACACCCGCTCCTGGATGGGATCCAGAAGTGTCAGCAACAGCCCGAGGGTTAAGTCCCTTCCCTTCTTGCTGAAAACAATAGTCTAAAGCTCACCATGAAACTCTTTGTTTCATCTCCTCAACAATGAGGCTGAGTGAGACCCCAGGGCATCCCATAGGGATAATCCAGCCTCATGTAACTTGCCTGAGGGTCTGTGAATTAACATTTGAGGTGACTGGTTAGGTAAAACCCTTCCTCGCTACCATGTTTGGCACTGCAACACCCATCAGAGCCTCGAGTGTTCCTACAACAGCCACACATTGTGCAGTGTTTATTATGGCCCTTTACTCAGGATGCACACTTTGGGAGAGATCCAGCATGTGACTCCTACTACTTCTTCCACGTTTTTCTGGTCTTTTACTAATTAACTTTCTTATAGATACATATCCTGCTTCAAAGCACGTTTTCAATGGAGAAAACCCAATATCCCTACCAAATTTTTAGTCTACAATGGGCATGAACAGCCACCTCCTCAACAAAACCCAGGAACCTTCATGGAGTTGATTTAATTTCTTGTGACACACTTCCAGTTTCTGTAATTTTGCCTCTGGCGCTGGCATCCAGCCATAGTGGTGAGTCATTGACAATTCCATTTCAAGGGTTAAATTTACATGTTTTACATAATGAGTACACACATTTTTCCGTTCCTACTAATTAAATTCATTGAGTCCTCCGTGACTCCACTGTCACTATGTAAATGGAGGCAACCTACCATTGTTGAGAGAGGCGCAAGGCGACAGGCTCTAACCCTCCCCATCAGTCACTCTCTGGAACACAGCCAGGCCCTTGCAGGGCTGCAGAGATGACCCAGACACTACAGCACGTATTTCTGGACCTCAGAGAGGGGGGAAAGTATAAAGTCTGGAAAAATAATAGTATCTTCCAGATCTGCCAGAAAGCAGGACTGTCTTCGCGCAAGCTGGGAAGCGTCAGGACTTCACTACTTGCCACTTGCTGATTATATCTAAAAGTGCTCATTAAAATAAAATTTCCTCCTTTTGTTTCTGTTGCTTGCCTTCAGCGAAATTCTGGGCTCAGAAATTGTCAGAAAATACACAACCCTCCCTCCCAACATCTGCACATTTCTAAATTCCTGCTGCAAAAGGTTCTCATCTCTAAGCCTGCCGGTTCCTGAGGAACAGAAGGTACTGAAAAGGCATTACGAGGCAGCAAGCTCTGGGCAGGAGTGGTTTGGAGATATTTCACCTCAGACTTGGCAAACTCCCGACAGCGGCAGAAAAATGCACTCCAAACCAAAGACACACTTGTACCACAGCGACAGAAAGGAAACACTGCACGCTTTCAGGGAAGGGACAGTGTCCCTGCCTGTCTTTGTACACCTACCACTGCAGGTTCTGCTCTTGACTGGCATCCCTTCTCTCTACTGTAATTTAAACAAGCAGATCTATACATATCTTTAAATTCACTGAGCACCCCTCTCAAGAGCCGAAGTTCTCTGGAACTCCTCTGTGAAGGGAAACATCAAGCAACCTTGTCTTGCTCCCTGCAGTCCTGGGCAAATCATCTGCTCTGATGCTAGCCCAGTGTCCCCGCCAACCTTTCACTTGCCTCTTGGGGAGGCGCTGGCAGAGCTGGGAAGCAGCAGGCGGGAGACAAAGCCCAGCCATGGCACAGCAGCACTGCCTGCAATGCCCTGCCAGGGGCTGCTCAGGAAAAACGAAGCCACCTCTGTTGAGAGCATCTCTACTTACAGCCAATGGTTAGTGAAGACAAGATGTAAAATGTAGCTCTTAATTGGACTTCTTGCACTCCAAATGGCCACTAATTATTTTGCTTCCTTACTAACCTCTTCCCCAGATGGCTTTCAAGTTGTATTTCTGTACCTCTGATACATGCATAAACTGACTGAGGAAATAATGATCTTACCTTTAAAGTAGCGAAGAAGAAAGGATCACACAGGGATATCAAAGCCACCAAAAGACAAATCCAGGTCAAATGAGAAATGGGAAAGAGAGAGAAAAAACCCAGTTAGATTTGTATTTCACTGTGAGTATGCCAGCTAAACAGAAAAAAAAAAAGAAGACATTTTAATTCAATTTAGTGGGCTTTCTCCAAGCAAATGATAAAGTAAAAACAACGGAGCAAATAAAACAGGGTGACACGAAGTGCTTTTGTCAGTGGATAAAGATTTCAAAGCTTTATGCAAATAATTTTTCAGCAGCATTCCTTCGTGACACTGATTTGCTGTCATCAAAGGAGTAACAGGAAGATCTTTTATTACTATAGAATTTAACACAGACACACACCACTCCACTTTTGAACACTGAGTGTAAGTAACGGATGCAGATAGAGAGGAAAGGTAGGGTATGTATCAATATATCTGTCTGCACACACTTAACAATATTAACCCCTTGGCAAAACTCCAGTCCTCAGTGGTACCAGCCCAGCCCGTTGCATTTGCCGTGTTATCTCAAAGCCCCAGGCACAGATTTAACATCCAGTAACTTTTCTCTATATTAGCGGTACACTTCCACCACTCAACCAAGAAAAATGCTTTGGAGACCAGTTAAAGCTAAACCAAAAATCCATAAAACAACAGAAGTTTGGTGCAATGAAGGGATAAAAAGGGGAGGGGAATAATTGCTTGCAAGAGAAGAAACAAAGACAGTTCTAAGTCAGAAAATCTGTGAGTTTCCTGGGGAATTTATCAGAGAAACTGAGAGATTTGTAGTGCTACTGAAGGAGCCAAGCAGGAGGCTCAAGTCTTTTAATTGTCTCTTCATTAGCGCTCCAATACCATGGTGAAAGTTGTGACAAAAGTGTCTGTGGATCAAGGAAAAACCCCAAGCAAACGTGCAACGTCGTGTGTGTCTCACCCACGCCTCAATACAGGTTTCATGGGTCTGGCATGGCACGTGTGAATTATTTTATAAAGCTTTCTGCTTTCACTGTAAAATTACCACCACAATTTAATTTCTTGGGTTTTTTTTAGTATTAAGAGGAATTTTTTCCAAGAGCTGCAAAATCAAGCTAGCATTTATATGGAAAACTTTACCAAAATGGTGCTGTGTCTCTTGTTTTTTCTACTCAAGCTCCAAAGCTTTACCCTAAATGGCATGCATATAAAGAGATGTTCTTCCAGAGAAGCTAAGATCATGATGTAAGGAAAAAGACCACAGATGGATTCAGGAAGCAACTGTAATGTGCTGGGGTAGAAGAGCAAACGTGTCTGCTGTGGTGGATGGAGGAAGATACGCACTCACTCTGTTCCTCACAGCCTTGCAGGAATATGTTAACAGGACACCTGGTCCAGCTTGGGGGGGGCTACAATTGTGCAGCGCTGCCCCCAAGCTAATTAGCCCTCCTGATGGCAACACAAGGCTGCCTGGGCATCTCTGCACTGGCTCCAGTTCACAGGGTAGAAACACTCTGTGATAATGAGGACTGAGCTGTGAAACTCCTCTCCTCCCCCAGGGCAGAGCTGGGTGCTGAGAAACCGGCCCTCCAGCCACCAAACACGTGCGGGGACAGGCAGTGGGCAAGTTTCAGCTGTGCCCATGCCCTCCCTCATCGCAAGGCTATGATGAAAATAAGGGCCTTCTGCCAAAGCACTTCTGCCAGCGTATGCTTCCATCCACCTTCTCCTCTGTTTATGCAAAAAAGACAGGGAGGAAATGAGATCTTGGATAAAGTGACTCTGCTGAAGGACCCAACAGGGTGGAGAGACCATAGCTCTACATAAATCCCAGCTATGATCTCACTGAGTGAGAGCTCACTGAGCAAAGATGAATGAGAAATGAGCAAGGACGTGTGTAAGAGGACATACGTTTCACTGGGTTCACACGGTCACAAAAGCGAGTGGGAAGATGAACTGTCTCTGACTTTCACCCCAAACCCATCACAGGTGGTCTCTTACTGCCTCAGTCCGCATCAGTGAATGCAGTTCACCCAGTGAAGTCCCTTTTTGAGAGAAAGCAGTGAGAATGGAGGAAAGTGGTCCAAAAGACAAGAAAAAAACCAAAAGATCTGGAGCTTGGGCAGAGTTTGTCTGAGGGCTCTTGCCTCCCACCGAGATCTGCCCCCAGGGAGATTCCTTGTCTCTGGGTTGGGGGGAAAAACTGCTGGATCAGCTGGTCCTCTGAAAGCAACAGGGAGTTTTCGCAAGAACTTCTTCTACAAGATTATTTATCTTTTCTTCTGTCTCAACAGGGCCCTGTAGCTCCATTTCCCCATGGAGAGCTGGAATGAAGTACAGAGCGCACATCCTGCTGCTGCAGGGGACTGGCACACAGTGCACAGAAATCAAGGCAATCTTCTCTCTCTATTTCTAAGGTACTCTGATGCCCGGAGGTGCGATATTAAGGCTGCACTACACAATCAGCAGAAGAAATGAGCCCTGCACAGCTAACTCCAGAAAAAGATCCCATTTTCTAGCTGAGTACGTAAGGCTTTACCAGTTTGGCTTTCAACCACGGATAATACTGCACGATTGGAAGATTAAACGGAAAGTCAAAATGGAATTACTTGCCCTTGTTCCTGTTCCAAATGTGAGATGAGCTGTGTGAACACACCTGCTTGTAACACTACCAATATGTGACAACATCTTGATGCCTAAGAGTACCTCCTACCACGGGGTCAAAAGGAACCTCACAAACACCATGAAATCCAGCCCTGCAGCATCCTTGAGGAATGGGCAAGGACCAGCAATTCCAATAGGCAGGCAGGAAAAGTGGAGCGCAAGAGAGCCATACTTAACCATACAAAGGAGGTGGATGCTGTACAGCCATACTGGGGGCAACAAAGCCCCTGGTCCCAGCCCTGGCTCCTGGGGCTGCTGCAGGTTGGAGCTAACTCCAGCTGCTATGCAAGGAAGGGGTGGTTGGACTGTGGTGAGGGGCTCAGGATGGATGGAGGGAGAAGCCCCAGTGGCAGTGGAGACCTGCTACCCTTGTGATGCTGGCTGGCAGAGGCTAAAGGAAACTGGGGAGCTGGGAGCCCTTGGGACAGGCGTGCTGTTCTGGTAGCATCCTTGCTGCTGTTCTGGCTGTGCCCTACAAGTTGTAAAGGAGTAGCTGAGATATAGGAAACGGGTGACCCTCAACACAACACAGTTAATTTTGGGTTATTTTAAGCACCACCACTGTGCTCGCCTGGTCCTGCCACCCACGGCAGGATATCAAGACATCCCCAGCCTGGATCTGAAGAGGACCAAAGCATGACCATAAAGATTCTGAGGATTCAAAGGGACTTCTAATTTTTTTTGTTAACCTTGAAAGGCACACTACTGATGGAAATATGTTCTGTTAGTAGAGATGAACTAGAGATAATGTTGTTTGTATGGAATTGGACATGCCCTCTGTCTTCAGCACTTGCTCTTAAACAAGAAAGCACTGCTCTCTGTCTGCTGCACTTCATTCCCTGCTGAGCCCAGGGCAGATTCCAGTCATTCCAAACCTAAATACAGTTTTAAGGGTCTAAGATGTGCAAGCACATCAAAACACAGATTTCCTTTTAATTTATTTTCTTTTGCCCCGTACTGATGGGCACAGTGTCTCCTATCAGCAAAAATAAAAGCATCACCCAGTAAATCTCTTTTCCAGGGGTCAACATGAGAGGACAGAACAATTGTCTAGGGAGAGCAAGATTATTTGCTTAATTCAAACCCACTTTTTTCTCATTAGCTGGCAGAGAAAGGGAAGGGAGTAGAAAAATCAATAAATATAATAACTCTCATAATAATCACATAGGGAAAAGTTGAAATGAAGTTAAATAAATGAAGTTTAATAATGAATTTTAATTACAGGGGCTTTCATTTCACTTTTCAAATGGATCTTAAAAACCATGCCCTTGGAAACCTCACTGTATTTATGAAATAATGAATAATTCAACACAGCTGCAGTTGACACTTTACACACCACTGATGGTAATAGCATTGCTGTGATCAATCTGCAGAATGCCTTTCTTTAAAGTTCCTACATCTGGCTGTTAATACAGCTCTGAATCACAATGCTTTTTGCAGCACCTAATTTTGTGAAGAGATGCACGAAAGCAGAACTGAACTGCCTCCTAAGCTTCTGCGTGCCAGCTTACAGAGGCTGCACTGCTCCATGCGACATCTCATTCCGGGCTGGAGTCGGAAGCATGAAAGAGCAGTCTTGGAAATTGCAGGGGGATGGTATCCTGGCTGTCAGCTTTGGGCAGGGAGAGGAGAACGCTCAAGAATGTGCCTGCAGGAGAAAAGTGCTTAGATGTGCCCTGGCACGCCAGCTGAACAAGTGAAAGTTCTGTCTCTCCGAGGACAACAACTTCTGGAATCCTACAAACGCCAAATTGTTCCTAAGATCTGAACAGGGGAGTAAATCAAGAGGAACTGCCTGCTCCTTTTCCATAAAAGAAGTCTGCCCCAGCCCCTTCTGGAATATCCCTCCACCACCAATGCACCGAAGTCCTGCTTGTTTGCATTCCACAAGGAGAAAGCTACATATTGCTGAAATGAGCTCCTCACAGGCTGGTGGGATCATCAGCAAAGCACCAGGGACGTACAAAGCCCAAAGCATAAAAGAAACGGAGAGACTACCATTAAAAAACAACAGCAGCAAATCTACCTCCAAAAAAACAAACAACAAAGACAGGCAAACTTCAGAAGGAAGTTTTCCAGTGAGTGACAGAGCTGTCACTACGTTTCACGACAGTGAGATAGGACATGGCATTAAAGTTCTGCCTTAATCAGAGCAAAGCAATAACTTGCAAGAGTATCACCTGCACGTCATGCTATTGTTTTTAAGGAGCTGCAAAATTATTATGAAATTGTGTCATGTTATGTATTAACCCAGTTTTTCAGGCAGCGGACTCTTAAGTCTGTGGGGACGAATTCAGGGGATGAATTCAAGCCCTCATGCGCATCACTTTGTGGACATTGGAACCTGTGGACTTTTGGTAACTCAAACATCTATGTGATGTGGGCAGTGCTCTGTGGTTGAGTAATTTCATTCACATGATTCACTTCATTAGCAAGTTAATATGCAAAATATTCTCATTCATTTTGACTGGCAGGATTGGGGTGCCTTGATGTGGACGTGGCAGGGAACAGAGTGCGATTGTAGTTCCTGGGGTTCAGCAAACTACTTACAGCTTATTAGGAAAATCTGTGCTCTTCTCGTTCTCTTCTGAAATGATGCTTGACTCTAAAATGCTATTTGCCATGCAGAAGTGCCAGAAGCTGTGCTGTCTGCACATATATCATTTCATGAATCGCTTCCAAAACCACATCCCGCAAACTACCAGGTGAAGAAGAGTTCAGATTCCTTTCCGATCCCACTTGTGGGAAATCCCACAAGTCTTCAGCTCTGCTCAAATTCAGGCACTCGTTCCTTTAAACTCACTTTCTTGACAACTAAACAGAAAGGCCCTTCAACACAACTCGTACACTTAACTTTCAATCAAAATTTTAAAAAGCACCTAGCATGTATTTTGGAAATATTCAGACAGTAATGGCCTTTTCATTTGAGGCTGATCCGAGGGAAAAGCCCTAAGTCTCTCAGGAGATTTCAGGTTTTATTAGTCATTTAAAAATTAAGACATTTTAATGTGATTCATAAAAAAATTTTGGAAGCTTGTGCTCTCATTTACCTGCCAAACCCAAGAAAGAAGTGGTATTAAAGCCTACCACGCACCAGAAAAAAATATCCTTAACAGCTACAGGGCAGAAATCTGTGCTGAGAACCCTTAGGTGTGCTGGAGGGGGATGAGAAGAACCTGCTTTGTGGTGGCATCTATCAAGATGTCCCTGTGGCTGACCCAGAGGCTTCTGTAATGTTCCCCTGTACCCAGCTCAGAGCGATCCACTGCTACCGAGGAGACACTGTGGCTTTGGGTCCTTCCCTAAAGCCACCTACGTTGGACCAGCAACTCCCTCAGGGCTGCTCACAAAGATTTTGGATTTAACCATTTCAGAGTCACAGAGTAGCAAAGCAGAATGTCCTCTGTTACAGGGCTGTCATCAACTCTCAGTCCTACAGTTTCGTAGGCAAATGTAAGAAAAGGTTGGAAATGCCTTATTTGCCTTTCAAAATTTAACACAAACAAGCAAACAAACAACCCCAAAAAACCAAAACAAAATTAAAAACCCCAAACAACTGAGATTGAAAAATTAATCCTGCTTTAGGTGTTAGACTTGCTATTGGCCTGACCTGTCTTCTGTGTGAAGCCATTGCTAAACTTCAGGGGAATGCTTCCAAAACACACAAGACTAAAAGCTAACTGATAGTTCTGTCTTTAATTAGGGATCCTATTGTTACAGTTTGGGTTTGATATTGAGAAAATATCTTGGGAACCAATCCTAAATGCTAATAAGAGAAATAACTCTGCAAAAAGCCTTCCAAGTTGAAGATCCTGTATCTTTTGCTATAGCTGTCCTCAAGAGCCGATACAATAGCCTCTTTCAGGCAGGGTTTTAATCTTACAAAAGACAGATGTGCTATTCCATTTGCTAAGTTATTTATCTAATGATGCAAAACCCCGGCATGGAGCTGACATCCTACTGCGTTTAGACAGACCCATGTATTAAGCAAATCTTAGAACCACGTCCCTGAAGTCACCCAGATAGTGCAAAGCACCGAGGTCCTGTGAGAGCCGGGTGCTGTCTCGCTTACAAAGAAAACACTCGCTTTTCAGGAGTGCAAATTTCTGTAAAGTTGCCTTTAGATGGAAGCTGAGTACAGGAAAACTCCTGCTTGGGAGGGCAGCATTGGTTCTGCAGCATGAGCTTCTCTGCAACTTGAGTTCTTTTAGCCAAAGTGAACAAAAGCAGAAAACCTTGACTGAACAGATTTTGTTTTGTTTCTTTTCTTCTCTTTCCTTCAAAAGAATTGCTGATGTCAAAAAAATGTCAAAACACAATTAGGGAGGCCTTTCCTTCTCATCTGTATGCTTTCTGACAGTATTTAATCATTGCCTTCCAAATTAGTTTCAGAATGATGGCAAATAAACGGGGGGAAAAAAAAGAAGTACAACCAGGATACGGAGCCAACAGGGCTAATGCTTAAGTTTGAGCCTGTGCCTCACCTTCACCCGTTTTCAGTGACTTCAGCAGGTCTTCACGTGTATTTTGGCCCTTTCCCGAGAGATGATGGACTGGTCCACTGAGATCTCATCTAATTTTGGTATTTCAGTAGAATCCATCATTATACAACTTAAATGGACGTTGATCCGATCTACAAATAGCAAACCTACAGCCCCTTATATTTTCAGAAATAGAAAGAGGAGGAGGACATTGCCTTTAAGGAAACTCTGCAGGTTTTTAGCCCAAAGGTAGCACTAGTGCAAAGATCAAAATGCAAATCTAACCTATTGCAATGTCTGACCTTTCATTGGAAGGATTCTGACAAAAGCTGCCATCGCAGGAAGATCTGCCACACTTTGGGTTTCAGGAAAAGCTAAAATAAATAAGTAGGAAAGCATTACAGGAATTTGGGGGCAGAGCCAGAAGGGTGTGATTGATGTGGCTTTGCCCATGTGGAACAGAGTAAGAGACTGTATTCTGAAAAAAATCAAGAGGGGGTTGAGAGCCACGTAGTGTTCTGTTCTGGGTTCAGCGTCATCGCTGACAGTCAGGCCAAAAAGCACTCTGCATCAAATCTCAGCAAGAGGAAAAAAAGTTGGCTTTCACCTACTCTTATTGCCCCCACCTGCAGGCTGAGGCTGCTGCAGACAGCTGCAATGAGCCACCACTCGAGGGATTCATTGCTGGCAGACGGGACTCCCTGACAGCACGGAGCTGCTTCCCAGGCATCCCTCTTTTCCCACCTGGAACATCCCTGCAGTCTGTCCTCTGGGCTAGCAGAACTTGTCACACCTCCTGCATCTCGTTAAGCTGGAAGCTGGAATAGCACTACACGTCTTGTAAAGTACCTACTCCATCCAGGGTGCCATATAAATCAAAACAGCTGCTCCAGTTGGTGTAACTGTCTTCTGTTGCTAAGTGGAAATGTCAGGGAGAAAACTGGGGGGGGAGCAAAGACAGTTGTTTTTTTTAACACCCTTTGAATTGCCTGGGTCTGCAGGATGGCACCTACCCAAAGGCAGAGCAAAGTGTGCTGCTGGAGAGGAGAGGGAGAGAACAACAGAGGAGTGTCCCACCAAAAATGCTTGCCCTGCCACCCCTGCCTCTGCTGCCTGCCGGCCCCCACGAGGGCTGCCTGCAAAGCTGAGCTGGCACTACAGGTGATGACAGTAGTGCTGCTAATAATAGAGTTGGCATTAAGGAGCTTTGGCACTCAGCTCTCTAAAATCTCTTAATTCTACAGAGTGGGGAAAAGATAAAATCTGATCAGGTGGATAATGAGCCTACTGCTCACCACCAGGGAGACCGGTGCACGAGCAGTGACCAAACTTCTTTTCCCTTGTATTACTCTACCATATAGATTTCAACAAGAATTTAGGCGTATCAGTCTTCACTGTCTTCTCTTTGCACACTCATGTACAACAGTGGCAGGCCAAATACGGAAAAAATGAGTTAGGACCTTCCACTAACTTACTTACACTATAAAAGTCATAGCTTTTATTAAATAGCAAGTCCTGAGTTTTAAAACTGCTCCTTCTTCACAATAGGAGGAGTCAAAATTGGTAAAGTAATCTCAGCGGCTCAGATTTAAGGACAAACACTACAGTGGTACTATTTACAAAGCCTCCAATTAGTAATACTGATATAAACACATATATAAGTTCCTGATTCTTATGTATATTCCAAGTACTCTGACTTAGTTTGCTGCAGTTGAACACAAACACCCCTCTGTGTACAGCACTGCTTCTTACATGTGAAATCGGTGCAGTAAATAATTAAACAAATATGTATTTTTATCTGCCCCATTTGTAAAATGTTTCTGAATGTAATTTTGTTTCGTGGATCACCCACAGCCGTTTTCTTCTCAAAAGAAGGAAGCAGACAAAAGAAAGGCACTGGCAGGATAAGGTGACTGTTCGTAAGCTGAGCTGTAACTTGCAGTAACAGAGTTTCTGAGTTGGTTCTTTAGACAATTCAGCCGCAGATGCCAAAATGCTCGTTCACCTGCAGAGCTCAAGACCAGCCTCAGCCCACACTTTGAGGGCTTCTTCTTCCTTCCATAAAAAAAGGCAGGAAAAGTTTCCTCAAAATGAAACATGAGAGAGGGAGGAAAGGCAGGCAGCTGGGTCACCAGGTCTACCTGTGCTGAAATAACTCCAAAGATGGGATCTTTATCCTGCAATACCCTGGGATGGAAACTCTCTTCCTTACAGAAGAAGCAACCTCCTTCCTCTCTTTGGAGAGTGGGAAAGAGCAATATCAGCTCTTTAGCCAGCCTGACTGAAGCATGGCTCTTCCAAACATGGACCTGCCCTGGCTGCCATGCACAGTACACGGTGGCTAGCAAGGGTCGGGAGATTGCTGGCCCGACCGCAGAGACCACACGCTCCCGAGGCGGGCGGGAGATGCCAGCTGTCTCCCCAAGGAAAGGGCTTTGACATTCAGAGAGAAGGGCTGGCCAGCCAGCTGACAGCGCTGTAAAAGAAACCTTAGGAGCCATTTAGAGATTCTCTGGGACAGGACAGTTTGACTTTCCAGTTTCCAGAGATAACCAAAAGGCAGCGGAAAGACTGGCCTTTCGTGGCAGCAAAGCAAAGCTTGGGATATGTCCTGACTACACGCTTAGGATGACAACTAATGAAGAGACAGATCCACCTGCTCAGGTGGATTTTCAAATAACCCCATGTGGGTCAATGTTTTGGCAGTTTCATCGCTAGCTGGTCCCTACAGAAAGACATCATTAAATCACGTTTAGGGACAGACAACACAGAAATTGTCTAGCTGCTTGATGGGACACTGAAATGTGCTTAACCACCAGGAGAATTCAGGAGTTTGGATCTATTTTCTTTGATTGTTCCCAGATCTGCAACTGTACTCTTCCACCTCTGACAAATTACGGGCATACTATGCATCTCTTGTTTCAAATCCAGGACTCTCACAGGCAGATGAGCCACTGCAAGTCCCCATTCTTCCACGTATTTTGTGGGACAGTGAGCAAGCCCCAAAATCTGTGTGTTTGCACTCCACTGCTGGGGAATGCGGTGCAGTAGAAGCGTCCCAACAGCAGAACTTCCCAAGGATTTTCAAAAGACATTTTGAGGGAATTTGGGCCAAACATATCTAAAATTTAGATCAGATATCAGCGAGGCAGGCTCTGTTCTGAGCTCATGCAGAAAGAGAAAGCAGAGGGAGCGTCAAAGCAGCCTTGTACTTCATGACCTCATTTAGAATCACGTTGTATCATGCACCAGAAAATACTGGTCCTGCAAAGGATTCACAAAGGCAGATTCTTGAAGAACTTCTCACTTGTCTGCCTCTTTCTGTAACTCTTCAGGGGGCAATGAGGAGATGTGCATGTTGCTTTACAGCTTTTTCTTTTCCTTGGAGAGACTTTTGGGGTTAGTGAATGATGACAGTACAAAATATATGGAAAGGAAGAGTGATCTGCTGGCACCAAAGCATGAATTTTCTGGCAAATTTTGACGAAAACTAATGAGAAATACATGCAGTCATGGTCATATTAGCCAATATTGACTCTCTTGGACTAGTTACCAGATGAAATCATGCACTGGAATGCAATCTTCTTTGCCAGAAGCATTATTTCTTTCTGGAATTCAATTTTTCAACCCAAGAAACAACCACGTTCTGTCTAACTGAAAATACCAGACAAGAGTGTCACATTTTAAGCGTGTGCTGAAAGTTTGAGGAAAAAAAGGAAAACAAACAACCCTTCTGCCTCTTTACCTAGCTCTGTCAGCTTATTCAAATATTCCTTTCAGGCTGCAAAGAAAAAAGGACTAACACTTTTAGAGGCCTGGCTGGCTTCCAGCACTGTCAAAAGTCAGGCATGGCCTATTCTGCTGCCACATTTCCTTCAAAATGAGGGGTCTTGCAGCACTAAAAAGTGAATTTCTCTCAACCCTGGTTCAGAGAAACACTCGAGCTGACCCCAGACCCATTCCCACAGCGGCCAGGAAGCCTTTAAGGTGATGTTTAAATTCAGGCGTGTTCTTAAGCCATTTGCTGACCAAGAATGCACCACCCAAGTGGGAGAACGTGCCTGTGCTTGTGAGGAGGGGGGGAGGCCGGCCGTGCCAGAGCTGACATTCCAGAGCCCTGGCCCGAGGACTGGCACACACCTACGCTGGCAGGTTTGGAAGAGGTGGCTCCGGGGTGTCCTGTATCAAAGCCAGCACACACCCACAGCTGGCATTTAGCTAAGACCTTGGAGCATCCGGCAGCCAAGCCATCAACAGCGCGTGACCTAAAGGTGTAATGCAGTAGTTCATCCCTAAAACCTGTACAGTGCTATAAGGACATACATTTGCACAGGGCATGACTGAATGTGAGATGGTAAGCAGCAGTGTATCGTTCTGCTAATTGTAGAACAAAGAAAGATGAGTGAAAGCTGGTGACACTGGACTTTCGGGTTTTTTTTCCAAAGTTTGCTGGTAAACTGCCTGCAAACCACACTGCAAACAACAGCAAACTGCTTCTGGTCAGCTGTTCAGGAAAATCAAGGCCCAAAGGTTTGCCAGGTTGTTCTGCATCTATTTGTGTGAATGGGAGTAAGCTTACAGGTTGGAGAATGAGAGCTAATCAGCAAAGCAGAGAGCAACCAGGCTGCTGCAGGATGTGCCAAGCCATGCACCATGAGGATGCGTCCCTGGGCAAAACAGAGCATGCTTTAATCCCTGCCTCACATTCACAATTCTGATGGCTCATCCCATACCTGCAAGAAAGCTACTAGAACATGAAGACAGCATGGATATAACTCATATGGCCCCTAAATCTGTTTTTAGAATAGTATTTGCTTACTTTGACTGTTTTCACTACATGCAAGTAAAAATAAGCAACTTTTTTGGCAATGCAAGTATTCAGGGGCTGCCAGGGGAGGACTGAGAAGAACACGGGGAGCACCTCTCTCATGCATGTCTGGACTGAGCACAGGGCTGTGAAGAGAAGCAGCATCCCTGGGTTGTGGAGGGAAATGCGCATCCCCGCAGGAGCTGTTTGTTGGAAGAGCGTGCTGTGGGAGTGGGGGCAAAAGAGGCTTTTGGGTTACCACTGAGGTGTCCAGCACTGACCTGGGAACAGAAGAAAATTCACAGCTCTTCTTGTGAGACTTGCTTGAAGCAAGTGAAAAATGAGACTGGGGATAAGACCCCAATACACAGGATTCAGAGGTGCTCTGCTCTGGCCCAGCTCAGCTACTGCTGAACTCTGTGGAGCTTTAGCTGTTAATTCAGCGAGAATGAAGCCAGTATTGAATGTTACTTTATTTCTGGCTGTGCTTTAGGAGGAACAGGTCACTCTCTACATTTACCTCTCTGTACTATAATAAAGCCCCACACAAAGGCACTTAATCTTCACTTGGGCCAACAGGAGCTTTTTTGTACTGATTGGTATGTCAGAAATGTGCTGTCTTTGATATTGAAAGGGCAGTGATTTCCTTGTGGCGAATATGCATATGTGTCACAGAGGTGACGTGTCCAGAATCAGAAGATAGGAAGAAGGAGGAAAGGGAGCCAGCAGCAATCTTGCTTATCGGTGCCTTGCTGTGTTCGAAGTCCAGGAGAACTGATATCTGTATCACTGAGATACAGCCTCACTCCTCTCGGGATTGCAGTAACCATCTTCGCATGGGAAGTAGCTAACAACATGCTACATATAAAAGAGCTTGCCACAACTGATCCTCAACTGCTCCACTTGAAGACTATTAATCTAATTTCTTCATGATTATCTTTTCAGAAATTGGATCCAGCTGTTCAGCAATCTTCAGTGGGAGGTTAATGAATATTGCTGAGCTTGCAGAACAAAATGTTGAGCTTCAAAAAACTTCTGGGTTCATTTTTAATGAAATGTTTTAAAATCTTGGCTTTTATCTATTTTGCAAGCTTCAGAAATAGCCCCGGCACTCTTTTAACTTGCTTATTTGATATTTTTCATTAGAAGAAATTCAAAGTGCATGTATTAAAATGCATCATATTGTTGCCCTTTTAGTCCAAACAGCATCCAAAAGTCAAAGCCTTCCTGTCTTGTTTCCATGAAAAATTGATATGGCTGCAATACCTGTTTGCAAATAAGTAAGGCTACACAAGAATCTACACCAGGGGGAAAAAAAGGAATAGAAATACAAAAACAGTCCTGGAGAGGGTATTAGTGGCAGGTATCCTACATTTTTAACATCTTCTAGGCCATCCCTCAGCCCCACTTCTGACTACTACTAGGAAAAGGTGGGTCTGGCTTGACCTGGTGTGTCTGTCCTCTGCCTTCTCCTGACCTCACCCCTTCACTGGAGTTCCATCTGGGGAAGCGCTGTCTGGGCACCCTTGTATTAGGTTTGCATGGCGAGGTTTTGGCAGAGAGAGGGCCACAGGGGTGGTCTCTGTGACAAGCTGCTAGAAGCTTCCCCTGTGTCCAGCAGAGCCAATGCCAGTCAGGTCCAAGACAGACCCACTGCTGGCCAAGGCTAAGCCCATCAGCACAAGTGGCAGTGCCTCTGGGTTAATATATTTAAGAAGGGGAAAAAACTGAGAACTGCACTGGAATATGTGAGAATATATAGAGTGAGAAGATAAGAGAGCAACAACTCTGCAAACACCAAAGGCAGTGAAGAAGAAAGGGAGAAGGTGCTCCAGGTGCCAGAGCAGAGATTCTCCTGCAGCCCACAGTGAAGACCATGGTGAGACAGGCTATCCTCCCTCCTGCAGCCCATGGAGATCCATGGTGGAGCAGATATCCAAGGGCAGCCCATGGAGGAACCCGACACCGGAGCAGGTGATATGTGAAGGAGGCTGTGATCCCTTAGGAAGCCTGCATTGGAGTAGGTTCCTGGCAGGATCTGTGGACCCACAGAGGACACACACTGGAGCAGTCTGTTCCTGAAGGACTGCACCCTGTGGAAGGGGTCATGCTGGAGTAGTTCATGAAGAACTGCAACCCATGGGAAGGACTCATTTTGAGAAGTTTGTGGAGGACTGTCTCTTGTGGCAGGGGCCCCAAGCTGGAGCATAGGAAGAGCGTGAGGAGGAAAGAGAGGTAGAGACAAGGTGTGATGAACTGACCACAACCCCCATTCCCCATCCTCCTGCACCACTTGGAGGGGAGGAGGTAGAGAATTTGGGAGTGATGTTAAACTCGGGAAGAAGGAAGGAGTGGGTGAAAGTTGCTTTTAAGATTAGGTTTTATTTCTCATTACTCTACTCTGATTTTATTGGGACTTCCTTGGTAATAAACTAGTTTGTCCATAACAGTGACAGTAATTGGTGAGTGATCTTTCCCTGTCCTTATCTTGACCCATGAGCCTTTCCTTATATTTTCTCTCCCCTGTCCAGCTGAGTAGCGAGTGATAGGGCAGCTCTGGTGGGCACCTGCCATCCAGTCAGGGTCACCCCACCACAATCCTTCATGACCAAACTTAGAGTTTTCTTTCTCCCTTTCCTTCATGGTTCCTCCCATAGAAAGAGCTACAGAGAAGCTGAAAACTTGTTAACTTAGTGGCCCTGCCCCACTAAGCAACATCCATGGAAAACATTTGGGGCTTAGCTTTGGCTCTGGCCCTCCTTCCTGGACTGCATCATCGGTGGGGCCTTCTTGTATTAAACTGTTACCAAGAAAGGAGCATGAAATGGCCTCATTATTTAGCCTCTGTGTGAAATGCTTACTACATATTAGATGCTTGCCAGGTCCGTGACTGATGGCTACTTTCATCTTCCACCACCACAAAGTATTTTTCCCCCCAGGACACAGAGAATGCAGCACTGTAACTGTAACCACCTCCTTGTGGAACATTTTGTTCCTTGTGAAGTACTCCATGACTTCTTTAATGCCCAGGTGCTTCAGCTCAGACACATGACAGAAACCCACAGCGAAGGTGGTCCCTGGCTCAAAGAACTTCTCGCCTTAATACACAAGACGACACAAGCCCTTCTCTGAAGGTGTCAGAAAGAAACTTCTGTCTGAGACACCAGACCAGATGATCCAGGCTCGACCTCCAGGAAGCCCCCCCATTAGTGTGTGTTATTTTGCTGCTTACTTTATGGGTGGCTTCTGCTTCACATCTCCTGCATATACTCAAGTTACACAATTCTGAAGATTAACTAGCAGGGTCTAGTTATTTACCTGTTTGTTTACTCTTGGTATTTCACCCTGGTCATCTCCTCTAGGGAAAGACAGGTTGCCCGACCTATTATTATACACTCTCAATCCAACTCTGTTTTAATTCTGTATTCTCCTCATTTGCATCACTATCTGTAAAGTTCAAAGTAAAGTCTTAAGGGTGGAGATAAACTTCTGTACAAGGAGCATTCCTCCCTCCCTCACCTTTGGGACCAGCTCCAGGCACAGCAACACAAATGGCTGTGCCATCTGTTCTCTCAGGCCAATTTTTCAGGTAGCTGCCTTGCCAGCCTCAGAAAATCATTTTTCCAGGGAATTCAGGAACAGATCTCATCTATGCTCACATGTATCGCTTTTATATTTTGCAGCATTAGGCATTTACAGATAGACCTTTGTGACAAGATTTTTCCTTCCCATGTTTATGTCCTAAAGCAAGCGCTACAGGATAAGTGTGCTGTTTGCTTTGGTCCCCGCTTGCCTATTTCTTGCCAAAATAGTTTTCAGGAGCTGAATGCCTTTGGGTCAGCTCCACAGCTCCCTACAGCAAGCTGGTTCTCTTGTCTGTTTATCTCCTAACTAAACACTGCCAAATACAAAAATGACACACCACCTTTTTGCAGGGAGAAATAAACTGACCTTCAGTCTATCTTGGCCCTTTGCTATCTAAAATAATAAAAAGAGTAAGAAAAATATGTACTTGGTGTGCAGTCCCTGGTGTGCAGACCCAGTGACTTCTAGGCAAATCTTAAGCAGATCTGTAGTGCACGACTGGACATAGTTTATTACAACTCTGGCGTTTTTACATCGGTTTACTATCAACAGGAAGCAAACTGTTTGAGAAATGCCAGACAAATGGCTTTGTGAAATCTTGCAGTCTCCTAAAGTAATGCTTTTAAGCAGCTAAACTGGGGAAATCTCTCAAATGAAACCAAGCAATAGCTCACCATCAGATGTGCTGACAGAAGGGCAGAGCGCTTTTTCAACCACAAGAACATCCACCCTACTATCGAGTTAAAAGCTGTACTAGGCTAATTATGAATCAGGATAATAATTGTGAGAGGAAGCAGGAGAGACTGTTCCTTACAAGTTGTAAAATGCATTTATCCCACAGCAACACTCCTCCTGCAGCTCTCTGAGCACATGGGCTTGCATTCAAACAGCCTGATTTCCAGCACAGGCTCTCGGGTTACTTGCTTCTTCTAACCTGTACCCTGTCAAATCGCCCTCTAGGGGTACAGCTTTCATCACCAAAACCAAGACGTGAGTACTCGGGCTGTCCCAATATAAAGCCCAGTTGAAAAGCCAGCTTTACACAATTACCTTTGAAAGATAAACTACTTCTTACATTCAGACTACAAGTTTCATGCTTTGTTGGGTATACGCTGCATAACACCCTGATGGATCTCATATATGGAGAAGTTACCCTTCCCTGAGTCTGGAAAAGTCAGATTTTCATAACCTCTTTCCTCTTGATCTTGGATGACTGGATAGCAACCGTGGGAAAGGGTAAGCTTTAAAATATTGCAAAGGGTTGCAATAGGAAGGTATCATTAACTTGCACTTCTTTCTGCTAATAGAGAAATCCAGTTAAAAACGCCCCTGTATGGAAAATTCTCCTTTGTAATTTCCAGGATATCTGTATTGACTGGTGTAACAGTATTTGGCACTGCAACTTAATTGTGGGTAGACTCCAAAACTTTCAGTATAATTGCTGGATATTGTGGTATTACAAACATTGGCAAAGATACCATCAGTGGAAAAAGCCTCTTCATATATAAGGCTTAAAAAGATCTTACTCTAAATTGACATTTAACTCTGTCATGATGTTAATGAAAAGCTTCACAAGCAGTATGTATTTTAAGACCAGCTCTGATACTCAAGAGTAGGCGCACGCATTTAGAAAGGTATAATTTACACTTTCACTCTGAGCAGACGCAACACTTACTGAATAAAAGAGTTGACTTGTCCTCTCTAAATATTTTCGAGGTAACTTCAAAGGCCAACTGGAATCTCTTGTATGGAACATACGCAAACTCTAGGATTACACACATGGAACAGGCAACTCAGCTCAGGGGAAAGATAATGAAGAGCCAAGCTCCCCTTCCAAGGTCACAGTCTCACGTCTGGGCTTGATGGATGTTTCTACCTAGAGACCGATCAGCGCTCGACGTAAACGAGAGCACTCCTAATCCAGTCCCTAGGCAACAGATATCTATATTAAAAAACAAACCCTTACACAACTTGGTGGACAGTAACTGGCAAGGCCAGGAGAGATGCAAAGGAATGAGGACATGCAAATTAATGAGCACTTTGACCTACATGCATCCTCATCATCGTAATAGCTCAGCTAATGTTCTTAAAAGGGCTTCTTCATGCCAAAGAGGAAACATTCTGCTCGGGAACCGCAGGGAAAACTATTCTTCTTCTCTCCATAATGAATCTAAATGGAGAAGAGTGGAGCCCGTGCACCAGTGTTTGCAAGGCAGCACTTCTCAGCTGTGCTGTATTTATGTGCAAGAATGATCTACGCTCTTCTAGGCAGCAAGGTCATCTGAAGCAGCTCCCACCATCCTTGCCCCTCCTTACCCTGCATGGCTCTTGTCCACTCCCAAAGCATCTGCTTCAGCAGTGCCACAACTGCTTCTTGGGGCTGAACACTGGGTTTGATCAGGTAACTGAGACAAGTTAAAAATAACCCAGCAAAGAAAAGAGCACTGACTGCTTTCCTGATCCAGTTCAACATCCAGGCCCAGAGCCAGCAGCTGCAGGAGAGACCGGAGGGGACAGCAAAGGAACTGTCAGTCAGCAAAGTCACCACTAATCAGATTTCCACACCGTGCTCTAATTTGATCCCCACATCCTCCAACCTCATGGAATTGCATTATTTTTTTGATGTATTTTATATATTAAGAAAAGAATGAGTTAGTGAAATATCTCAGTACCAGTGCTCTGCCTGTGTAACTGGAGAGTTGGGAGCTGACAGGATGAATTTCAAGCATCTCTGAACACCCAGAAGTGCCAAGGATCCTGGAGGAGAGAAGAGACAGCATAAGAGGGAAGAGACGTAACAGCTGATCCTCAGCATCAGACCCGGACACTGTAAAACAGCTCTGATGGGGCCACACACCAGTAGTGAACTGGGACCAGGGACGGGATGCTGCAGTACTGGGCCCCACTCCATGGGGCCTCAGCCCGTCCCTGATCCTCTCTGGCCCTTCTTCACATTGTCTCTTTGGCAAAAAACCAGCCCCTGCCAGCTGCCTGCTACCTGACTGCCCTTCAAACAGATGACTTCTCCATAAGGTCCTTCCTATCCAAGCTCCAATGTGCTGTCTGGGAGCGCAGACATCTCTCCTGTGGAGTGCAATGCCGTGGGCATAGGACACAGACAGACTCCTGCCCTAACAAGGGACCAGACAGGCAATTAGAAAATTAAATTCACCTTGTGTAGCTCCAACTTACTAACTAAAAGATAACTCCAAAAACATCATATGACCTGCTCTTTTTCATTATGCTTTGGGTTTTTCTCAGTCAGAACTGTATCTCTCCTCTTAGCAGTCCAGTTGTACTTCCCCTGTACACAGGTTTCCTATGAGTCCAACCAAACTCATGGGACAATCATATTATAAATATTTACCAAGAAGACACGTAACTTCCTGCAGACTCCACCATCAAGCTGCTATAGTATTACATCCCTTTTCTAGATTTAAAAAGAGGCTCAGAATTGGTAAACAGATACCCAAGGGACGTTGTTAACTGGAGAAGACTCAAAAATGTCACCACACGGAGTATCACAGCCCATTTTGACACAGAGTCTATTAAACCTCCAGGGCTACATACCAAAAAGCAGGCATCCACCCAACCCACACTCCCATTTCTGAGGTTCGCGATGAAATCCTGTGCAGGGCAAAGAAAATCCAGTGACAGGATAGTCTGTTGTGGGCCAATACATAGCTGACCACCAATGTGACCTCAGGAATCTCCACCACTAGAGGCTTTAAGAAGTTAGATAAATATTTATCAGGAGGAGTTTCACTGGAATTGATCCTGCCTGGGGGAAGCAGGATGGAGCAGATGGCCTCTTGTCCTTTCTAGGTCGATCTTCTGCAATTCTGATGAAAGCAAAGAGAACAGAAGCCTGATTCCAATCCTGTCTCTGTCAATGACTTTTCATTAATTCTTGCAATTACTATTACCGTCTCAGACTGCTTTACTTGCCATAAAACAGGAGATAGATATATATATATATATGCATATCTCTAGCTATATTTGCATCCATAACCATTTGTCTACCAAACATACATACACTGGTTTTGTAAATAAAAGGTGTTCCAGATAACAGTAGATGAGAATAAAAATTGAAAAGCAAAGCATTAAGGCTAAAGATACCATAACAATAATTCTAAAGCTGCTACTCAGGACTGCTATTTCTAAAGCAGGTAGAGTTTACACGTCAGACTAGTCAAACTTTTCTCATACTACAAATGGTTGATTCCAACTCCTGAAGTCAGAACAAGTAGCTGCCATAGTATGCCATAGCCAACAATACTCCACAACATCATGTGTATCACTAGTATCTCCCTTTTGTGCCAGTATGTGGCAAACTCAGTAAAATGTAAGCTCTAAGATAAGGCAATATTGTACAGGTCATGTCGTACCGAGAGAAGCTGTAGGAGAGGGACAGACTTACACAACAGAACTGCGTGAAGGTCCCAGAGGGCAGAAGCAGCTCCCTGTGTTTTAGTGGTTGCTTTTCAGCTAATGCCTAAGTAGTGCAGTGGTTAAAACTCCACTAACCCACACCACAGATCCGAAACAGGAAGCAGAAAAATCTTTCTTGGCTTATCTGTTCAGTTATTGCTTCAACGTGCTCCATGCCAGCTGCTGAACTAGAATACAGGGTCTTGCATCTGACATGTAAACTGTTTACTAAAAACACCTTTTACAGTTAAGGGCACACAATACAGGATTCACAGATAGCAACTGGCTCTCAGGAATGCTGGGCAGCCAAAACTAATGGCTGCTTGTTGAATCACATTCATTATTGCTCAAAATATGCTTCTGCTCTCTGAAGAGGATGCATACACAGATATTGCAGGTGGATTCATCAGGGCCAGCTGAGATATCTGGTGTCCTGTGTGCATCTACACACCGTGCAATAGCTGAATATGTATAGACAAGTTTTAAACACTATTTAACAATTACACACACACACATTTCTGCAGAGATTAGACGTCTCTTCTCAAGAAATGACAGGAAATGACTGGGGAAAATTTATGAAAACTGAAATAATCACCATGCAAATCACCAAAGTGGGTTTGAGATGCAAAGGGATTTAATTCATCAATTTGCACAGATTAGGCAAAACTGAAATTCACTGCATTAAGAGCTCCTATTTACTTCTTAAAACCTTTCTTGGCTGGGAGCCATTAGGTACTTGTAAAAGATTAGAATTATTGGTGTTTGATGGGCTCTCCTAAAAGGAACGGAAGGGAGAAAATGGCAGATTTGAGTCATTAGGATCATCTTCTGTTAACTCCTGTATTTTGCAAAAATATACTTTAAAAAGCATAAATAGATGACAAATTGCCTAAGTATCACCTAGCATGATTCCTGGCCATTTCCACTCTCAGTAAGCCCCCTTCCAGGCAAACTGCCTGCACTCTGTAAGTGCTCCTCCTTACTCACGCTGACACATACTATAGGCTGAAAGATTCATTTTATAAACAGTTTTGTTTTGTCCTGCCACGTGAACACTCAACAACTCTTCCATAATAACAATACAGCTATTACAGACCACTGAGATAGCTCCTTTTTTTCTTCTAAATAACATAAGTGGGCTGACTTTATTGAAGATGAATGACGAGCCATCCTGACAGCAAGGCACCATTCATTAGGCTGCCTGTAAATCTTCCTCACACAGCATTTGTCAATATTCCTCCACAGCAAGTGTTGCACCCCCCTGCTCTTCTTAGCCCAGGTCCACTGCTATTCTCCTCCCAGACACCGCTCCCTTGCCTGTCCCAAACACGGCGTGCTTTTGGTATGCTGCTGGGAAAGAACTGCAATCATTCCAGCCAGTGTGATGTACAAGCTAGGACTTTATCTCAGGTTTTTACTGGGCAAGAGATTGGGACCCTAATCATAGAATCATAGAATCGTTCAGGTTGGAAGATGCATTTCATTAACTATCTATCAGCATACCCAATTTGTTGATTGACTGAAGTTATTTGATTTGCAAGCCACGTGGAAAGAAATGCTTACACTGACCTTGTAGTCCAATAAAGAAGAAACCCAGCAATCCCTAAGACAGTTCTACAACACAGAAATACGCCCAGAGTCAACAAAGCAGCAATTTGTGGTTTTAAAGGTAATTAGTTTTCAAAATTACATTTATACAAACCTGTTTTGTCTTACACTTAAAAATCATAGAATGGCTTGGGTTGGAATGGACAAAACAAGGCCCATGAAGAGATTTGGCAGCAATGCAGAGGGTGTTCAGCAGTAATTGGATAAAGACCAGTTCTGTGCAATTTGTTGCACAGAGGCTCAAACCTGCGGCTCTTGTAGGGACTGACAAGACCTTAAGTCCTGTCACCCAAGTATGTTTTATGAGATCAGTCAATAGCTCTGAGCACAAAGGAATCTCACATGAATTAAAAAGGTGTTCTCTTTCTTTAAGAAGTTGCAAAGAAACCTCATGGGGCTTGCACGCTGTAGGATGAGTAAACAAAGCTTAAATGATAGGGGTATCTGAGTTTTTCTTTTTTGTTTTACTAAGTTTTCTTCTCTGCTTCTTATGTATAACACAGATTCATGTCTTGCTTACTCTGAAAGGCCATGCCAACGCCAAAAATATTGACAGCACAAGAATCAAGGAAATGAAAGCTGCATAACCGAGAAAACCTTTCCATTTAGGCTCCTTAAAAGCTCTAATATTTTGTTTAGAATTCCAGCAGTTAATGAGCATTTTTCAGAGGGGATGTCCTTGTTAGCAATTCAATAGCTCTACTCTTTCAATTACCAAGTAGGATCACACTCATGCTTGAATACCTAGGAGCAAAAATGGGTACCAGCACAAGACCATCCTTTGAAAAGCCCACTTTTGAAAGACATTCCAGAATGCGATATAGGGCAGCTGTGTTACCTCCCCTAAGAGCCTAGCATGTTTTCAGTCCTTTTAAATATAATTCTGCAGAAACAAGCAGGCCTCATTTTCTCCACAGCTTTGCACAGACCTGCATGTAGTGCTGAGCTCTTGGTACACAGGTACTCCTGGTCTATGGCATGCAAAGCATTCAAATTTTGACTTTGATTCTAATTGCCTGTGTTGGGAATACAGGCTTCCTAGACAAGGAGACAGACTCCCCTGGATGGCGATACAAAGGATGCAAACCAGAAGTCTCTCTCTGTTAACAATATAAAGCCCTTGAAGTTAAATGTTGTGTTGTTGCTCTAGCTGCCATGGTCTAAAGTTACACATTAGCCCTTCTTAAGAGTGAATTAGTATGAATATACATCACTGTGCTTATGCAACTTCAAAACCAAGGACATTCTGGAAAATGCTAGATAAAATTCAATCATGATTTACAAATGGTACATTCTTATGCCCCATGTTCATATACATACATGTATAGCCTCTGTGCGGGCATATTTGAAAGTTGTAACTACTTTGTTACTCCCAAATGTAAGGGAAGGTGGTGGCTGGGACATTACAGGGCAGCATGGAGGAAAGGAGCTGGGTAACCAAGGAATCAGATGCTGTGCTGCTGGGCTGGGAGCAGCACAGGGCTCACACACCTCCGGCAGTCCCTCTGCTTGGCAGCTTACTAGAACCTCTTACTAATGATATGCCACACCTTTCTTTTTAAATTTGGCTTTGCATCTGTTCTTACCTTTCTGTTTCTTCCTGACAAAATGTCAGTGTTGTTACTAACACTTGGGAGCCAGCAGGGATGGCTTGTGGGTTTCCCCTTTTCCCTCCCATCTAGATCCCAGCTCTGGCAGAAATTTGTTACTGCTTAAATCCCCTTCCCCAAAGTCCTCTTTACTCAGTGCACTAATAACATTAAAACTATTAACAGCAGTAGTTCAAGATAGAAGTTTGCTGTGCACTTCAAGTCCTCTGCTCTACAATTATGGCAAAGGAAGAAAAGAAATACATCTTTTGTCAGAGGGGGATGACTGAGTTTGGGAGGCACAGTTTTTTTTCATTTCAGCTACTGTCTGTATTTTTGTAGAATCATAGAATGGTTAGAGCTGTAAGGGATCTTAAAGAACATCGAGTTCCAGCCCTCTGCCACAGGCAGGGACACCTTTCATTAGACCAGACTGCTCAAAGCCCCATCCCATTCTGGGGCTTGTTTCTACAAACTGTCCCAAAGGATAACAAATGAGACAGAGAAAAAAAGAATCACAGTATTTTGAAAGTACACAGCTTTAGGAGAAGCTATAGTCACAAGGATGACTGGTACCTAAGCAGATCACAACTGGAAGATACCACAGCAACAAGTATAAGCTGTTCAGTGAGAGCCTCTCTCACTGAACACAAGGCTGGCTCCGCTCCACCCCAACCAGGACAAACCCAAAAATAAAAGCACAGTCAAAAGCATTTAGAAACTATGTTTCCCATTAGGACTAGGCTTCACAGCAGGACAATCAACCACCACTGCTTCCAACAGGGTACACCTCAGAAACTGTCCTTACTGTTCTCGGTAACGACAGGAAAGAAAAAATGAGATGATAGGGGCATGTTTATGCTGTGATAATGTATAGATTCAGGATATAAGCCAAGTAGGGTTGTTTTCATTTATCTTGGAACAGTGGAAAAGAATCAAAAATTAGCAAAGCTTTTCTTGGTTAGAGAACCCTGTCTGCAAGCTCATTTGCTGCTTCCCACTCTGGAATGTGGGATAAAATGATCTAATTTTAAAAAAATTAAACTAATGGCAAACAATGTTTGAGGGAAAAGGCCAAAGGATACTCGTTAGCTAGGTGGTTCCCCTTCACTTCATTATAATGCCATATCCCACTGGGGGAACTCGCTTCTGGCATTGCTGCAGAGCTTGGGCTGCACGGGGCTCTTGCACCGGCCCATGGGGTCTGCTCACAGTAAAACCCTTAGAAGGAGCTGGCAGATCCTCCCTTGCTGCTCCTCAGGAAGAAAGAAACAAAGCACCACATTTATTTGTTGTTGCTTTGCCAAACTGTGACATGCAAACAGGCACACTGGGGAAAGGAGGCCCTGCCAGAAAACTAGCTGTCCCTGCTTTTCTCTGCTCTAAAAGAAAGCATGTGTATTCGTGCATATGTGTGTGCATGGACTTGGATGGAGAGAGAAGATGAAGTAATGATTTCCTCTTCCTCCCCGCCCCCACCAGGCCAATTAACATTCCCTTGGAGGTTTTTAATTAAAAAGAATATCCGCCCAACAAAGAAGGCAAGTCTGGGAGGTTGACATCACACCTCCTCAAAAAAACACACACAGACACACCTCCCAGATAAAGGCTATTTATTATCTGCTCAAGAGACTTTCTGGGATTCATTCCCCTCTTTTGGCCTCACTGTGGCCAAAGAGTCCCTTTCTTATCTGTCTGACAGGTCCATACAATGCTTAATTGACTTGCCTGGGGTCTTGGGTTTTCTTTCTTTGGGGGAAGCAGGGCCTCGGGGTGGTGATGGAGAGAGATCCCATCCCTTTGGCTTTTAATGAAAAGACTCCCATAATAATGCCATCCATTTGCAACCATGACCCCCTAGAAGATACTGTGCCTGTGGGGAGAACTGTTTTCTCCACACAGTTAGCAGGAGCTGGGAAAAAAACACAGTGCTGAATTCTCAACTACTTTGGCTTTTGTTTTCCAAATGCTATAAAAAAAATACAGCATTCAAGAGACTGAACATCCCTTACACTGAACCTGGATTTTGCAAACACCAAAACCTTGACATAAGTGAATCTTGCTCGGATATAAGCATGGCTGACTGCAAACACACTTTCGACAGGTAAGGAAGATTGAGAAGGGTCACCTATTGCTAAAAGCTCCCAGAAATCACAAGTGGCCTGAAGGTGGCCGAGATGAGTACTGAATATTCACAGACCCACAGGTATGAACACAGGAGCTCTCAGTCCGAAGTGGCGGTATCGCTACCATTATTAATGAGTAGGAGATAGGCACCTTCTGTCCAAGTTGCTTGGGATTAACTACATATTCCCCCAACAGCACTGGATGGCAGCAGGGACGCTGCAAACATGGTCTAATGAGAGAAGCTGAGCACATCAGCAGCCTGCTACTGCCGGCAGGAGCCATGCTGCTCCCCCCTCACCACTTTGGGATACATGGTCTTGTTCTCTCCTTTGGCCCTGCTCTGGCCCTGGACTCATCTGACGTCTCTGGAGCCAAGTCAGCACATCAAGCTTTTATGCAAGAAACAAGCACACTAAGTCAGCACATCATTCGCACCCAACTTTTTTTCTGCACGTTTAGTGAAGCAAATCCACTCAATACAATGGTGATCACACCCCAGAGCCAGTGCAAAGGGAAAGGCGCGCATGGAGTGGAGAAGCAAAGACAGATGACAACGTCTGTCCCTTTGGCAGCTGTTAGTTGTCATTTCGGCTCAGACCTTCTGAAAATGCATCCCAAGCAGTGACGGGTGGTGGGATGGGGTAGGGGGTAGGGTTTGAATATACTTCTTTCATATGAAAGAGCACTGCAATATATCTTCCTTAGTGATCAAATATACCAGTAAGTATTCCCAACCAGTTTACCCACCACAGCAGCCTCATCTAAAACTTTGCCATAAATCTAGTTTCACTGGCTGCAGACAAGAATGTACATTTATAAACTGATCAAGGCTGGCATCAAGTGTCTGCACAGCAGGCGGTTGCCTGGAGTGGCAGACGGCATGGGCAGCCAGGCAGCCCAGCTGATGCAGACCCAGGCCAGTATGCTTCCCATCTCCCCCTGCTCCCCCATCCTTCCAGCAGAACAGAACAGCCAGGAGACACTGCTATTGCCCTCAGCAGACCAGCCTGCTACTGAGCTTTCCCCACTGAACAGGTCCAGACTGGGGAAGAATTGAGATGATGGCCTTCACATCCTTTGCCTGTTCTGGCTGCTTGGTGACCAGACCTTGGTGACCTCTGGCCACCAAGAGGTGTCTCTGGCTGCTAAAGATCTGTTCCTCTTGCCCAGAAGAGGAGAGAGGTGGCCAGCCCTGCCTGGTGGGAACAAAGGTGGGGAGCAGCCCACCTCATCTCATTCACATGTTGCCCCAAGAACTGATTTTGTCTCAGACCCTGTGGCTGTGAAATTCAGTTTTTCATTACTAGTGGGTGTAGGAGAGGGTGTGGAGATGGTGCTGCAGAGGAACAGTAAATGAGCATGGAGGGAGTGCTGGAGGGAGCCTTTCCCTTCTTACCCTCACAGCTTTAGGGCAGCACTTTGGAGAGGCTGCTGACAGCAGGGGGAATGAGCCATGTGTTGCCCCGGGGAAGGTGAAGGCAGAGCACTTGCCATCTGTGAACATCTGTGAGATTCACGGGTGTTGAATATACCCTTGGGCTGGGTGAGGTCTGCACAGGCTGCCAGGGCTAGGGAATACAGTGCAGGAAATTCTCAACAGAAAACCAGGGAAACTGGGATACTTGCAGCTACTTGCAGTTCAGAGAACTGGCCCCTAATTAGCAGTTTGCACTGGAGAGAAACAAACTGTCCCCTGACTTGCATTCACTAAAAATACTTACGTGTCGATTTGCTGTATTAAAATCAATTTCCATAATTAGATAACAAAAAAGAGAAAACTCAGAGAGACAGGAACTGTCTGAGTGCATGCTAGGGAAGCATCCAGATAATGTCATAAAACCAAAAGGAAATCTGCAATTAAGAACTAGGACATTCCATAAACCACTGCTTTAATTCGACAGCTTAGTATCTTTTGGTATCTTGCCTTCTGAAATGAAAAGATGCTGCTTTTGCATCCCAGCAGTGCCTTTGGCGGCTGTTCTCACGCGGCAGTGTAATTCAATGCCCTAGAAGCCTGTCCCATGCTCACAGCTGTACGCTGCACGCATACACTGAGCAGCGTGTTCCCAAGGTATCAAAATATAGCAGAGGCTTTCAGAAGGTCCCCAGCCTCACGCAGAAGGCATGTACTTAAAGGCAAACAAAGTATACCAAGATCCTCAGGTGAAAGTATTCAAATGCAAGGAATAATAATTATAAACAAAGTTAATGAACAAGTCCGTTTCCAGAGATAAATGCATCATATATTCTATGTTTATATATTAATATATTATAATTAATTCCCTCTAGCTCTAATGCCAGCTTGGCCTGGAACCAAAGCAGCTGTCTTGGGGGATTCTCTGCATGGTACTCCCTCTTAAATACACTAGAAGCAGACACTTATCCACTTTTAGGCCTTTTATAATGTTTGCATGGACAAAAATAGAGAAAGAGGCAAAGACGGGAGGCGTGGGGAGAAAAGAATAAAAACAAAAAAAGAAATGCAGCCTGGAAGTCAGGAAAAGCGCGTTTCCCGCAGCACAGCTCCGGGGGTGCTTTCTAAGTCTCTCAATAGTGATTCAGAGAGCCGACGCTTACTGGAGGAAACCGGGCTAAAGAGATTATCCGAGTTTGCAATTGTATATTGGTTTGGTTATTTTACATGCGGCTTCTGATGTCCATTTCTATTCCAGAGACAGAGCTAAGAAGCCCGGCTTTGTTTGCTACAGCACAGAAAAGGGGATGCAGGGAGGCAGCTTTTATCAATGCTGCAATGCAAAAAAGTCCATAATCTCTCCAAAGTCCACTGTTACTTTGGTTTGTAACTTGGCCTCTGTCTGCTGGTATATCAAATCTACAAATTTTGAAATGGTTTCCAACGTACACTTTAATGGGTGCTGGAATAATGGAATACACTGGAATACGTACAGCGTATTCCAGTGACCTACTGGGACCTGACACTCTGCATCAGCAAAAAGTCCCATTATTTAACCTCCTCAGCTGCACCTTGACCTGAGCCAGAGGCCAGGAGAGTGCAAGGATCTAGCCAGAGTGAAAACAAGCACTTCAAAGAGAGACAAAATTATCTTTGCAGAAAATACAGACAAAATACAGCAAATGAATAATGAATAATGTATTACTAATTTTGCATCATATAATGTATGCACCATTGCATTCATAAACCCTGGAGGAAGGAAGGAAGGAATCTTCATACCAAAAACAGCGAAATTCTCAAATTTTAAGGAACACGAACAGATTGGCTGGCCTGTTACCAACAATCATAACCTAAGTTTAAGAAAATAAGTTGCTACGGTAGAAAGGGTCTCATTACAAGTGAGGCTGAGAACTGCCTCTTGCAAAAAGATGTCAGTGTCAGAGAAGCAGCCTCTCTTTACCATCTAAATACTAAGGCACATCTGCACCAAGGACAGCAAAGGGACACTCCTAACTTTATCACTTTGTCTACAGGAGGATCAGACCTATCTTTAGCCTGATGTTGTGATTCTGTGGGTAATTTAACCTGCCTGATTGTGCAACCTGTGGTCAAACTAGTTTCTTTGGGGGTGAAAAGTTCACCGTTTCTCACCTGTGACCATTTCCAACTGTCTCTGACCTACTTCTAAAAGCCTCAATTTATAAAGTATAAAACTTACTTCCTTATAAAGCATCCAAAACCCTACTCAAAGGGTTCACACGCTCCACTAGCATTACTATAGACCCCTAGCTTTTGTACTGGCCTTTCCTTGCTCTGTTGGATGGATCTGGGCCTGTCCATACCTGTGTGCAGAAGGCCTGGCCTGTAGCTGAGAACACTACTCACTACTAAATGTTGATGTTATTTTTCATATCATTCAGAGCTGTCAAAGTATTTTCAAGTATGTAAAATAGCAGTACTGGGGCAAGGCACTTCATGGACTGTCCTGTCACGTTGTTTTATACAAATGGATTAAATTTGTGCAAGCTGACTCTTGTCAATGAGATGCTAGTCTGCAAGCTGCAACCACATGTGTAACAGAGCACAGGAAGATACAGAGAGATTAAGGTCATATTGAGTAAACAAGAATAAGCACGAAGTCCATAAACCTCTCTCTGTCTGTGGATGGCTATTTACATCGCTGCAAACTGAAGCAGCTACATAAGAACCACCCGATACTTGGAAAGGCAGGCACAGCCCCAAGTGCAACACAGAGAGTGCCCAAAGGAGGCGAGCTGATGATTTCACCTTGGCTATTGGGAAGATCAGGTGTCCCGGCTTGCACAGCTAGTTCTAGTGCTGTCTCGAGACTGCCAACCAAACCAGCCTCACACTTTCTCTTAAGGTCCACAGTCCTTAAGTAAGGACCTTTTGTCTCTACTTTTTTTTGCCAGCTCCAGCCAGCCCCAGGCACCGGGTAAGTCTACAGCAACAGCAGCGGGGAAGGCATTTTTCTGTCAGACACCAAAGTTCCTGCATGAGAGAGGCTTGTTACGAATGCCAGTTTCAGGCAAAGATTTCCAGATCTTGCTACACCAAAAAAATCAATCCACAGGACTCAACTCTCTAAGAAACCAGGGTTCACCAGTTTTGCTGCCTACAAAGTACCTTCTGTGTGAAAGCACACAGCTTGGGACAAGACTTTTTACTCACACAATATCCTCTAGCAGCTCTGCTGAAACTGACAGTTTCATTGCTTCTTCTTCACCACACAGGAAAAAATAATTAACTTCCACTGAGGTCACTGTTCCTGGAATCTGAATTTCCTCTGCCCGGCACGCACTGTGGATTTAAAGAGAGCTACAGGACGAAGTGTCAACCTAAACTAAACAAACGCAGCCCAATTCTTTTTGGATCTTCTACTATAGCTGCAACTACAAATAAACATCAGCCAGTGACATACCAAGCACTAATCAGAGCCTTCTCTTTTTTATTTTAGGAGACCTTACAGTTTTTTGTTTTTTATCAAGAAATTTCCAATCTTAAATCTTACATCTGCTAAGGTTAATAAATCTCCCTGTGCATCTTGTTTTGCTCCTTATTTCTCCTTTCCTCTCTGTGCTCATGCACATTCAGAGAGCAGTGCCGTTATTATTTATGATACTGCCAGCCCTCTTGCCTGTTCAGACATTTTTATGACTCGTGGCCACGTTCCAAAGCACAATGTTAAGGGGCTTAATGGCTGTGGCAGAAAACTTTTCAGGTATCACACATGTGTCAGCCTAATATTTTAATCATTCTCGGCTTCAGGTAGCATGCTTTGCCCTCTGGGGTTTGCCAGGTTACAGCACACTGATATATGTTTCAACAACTCTTTGTCTCGGGAAGGCTTCATCAAAATTTATAGCAGGGCAGTTCATTCTGCACGAGGGCATGAGCAGGCATGAATCTTGCACCTTGATTTGCATCATCTTCCCTGGATTGTCGTTAGCTTTTTTAGGTTTTTTTGCACGAAAACAGTTAACACACCTGACTGAGCAGTTGTTTGTGAACTTGCTCCCATGCCCAGCACTCCCTATGAAAATGTATTCACTAATCCCCCTGCAGCCAATGTGACAGGGAGGAATCCGTCCTCAAGCAGTGTGTGAATTCTTCTGGGTCACCCTGTTTCCAGGGCTTCTAGGGCTTCTCCTTTAGGTGATACTGTACGTGTCTCCAGTACTTAATAAGACATTAAAATAGCAATAGACTAGGATTAAAAACCTGTCAGTTCAAATGGAAATACAAAACACAGCCTGAGTGGGATGCCCTGGAACTGCAGGCGAGGGCCTGACTTGACCCTTTCAGTGCCATCTGGCCATTTCTAAGTGCTGGTGCCAGAGAGTTTTCAAAAAGCGCCTTTTATATGGCAACTAACACTGTGGAAAGCCTTGAGGCACAGCTACATACCCCAGCTACTGCCCCTTCAAAGAGCTGAAGGCACAGCTCAAATTATACCAACCATCTTTTAGATGATGGGGGTTGTTCCCCAGAAGTAACCAAAATACCTCACACGCATTTCTACCCTGCCATCTGCCCAGCCTGCCACACTAAATAATTATGCTCTCTCCTCAAAGGTTGGCCTTGATTGTGCAGAGGTGAGGCATGAAAAGGAGGATTAAGTCTCCTGACTCGAAAGCTTTGTAGGAAGGACTGAGCCAAGGTCAGGCACACACATCTCTTTCCCACAATGCCCGATGGAAAAAACTGAACTGCAGATGAAGAGAAATGGCCAAGAGAACTGTTGTTATCTTCTTTTCAATCTTGTAAAAATAAAAATTGCACCAAAATAAAAATAAAATATGCAAGCAGGATAAAAATGTCTCTGGAGCATTTGAACACGTGCTTCAGTATCTAAACTCAGACTAGCCTGAAGGAGAAGCCCGAGTACAAAACACACCGCTAAAAGATGACAAGCATGCTAAGACAGGCCACATTTGGAGAAAACCTTCCCAGAAACTAGTTCCTGGGGCTGGCTGCATTTAAACCCAATATGATGACAAAAACTTGCACTCACAAAGATATTTTCTGCCTCAGGATGCAAACACACCTGTCTACAAGCTCCTGTGACTATCAAAGCCCAAACCTGCCGCTCTTTCTACTGTACAGTCCTGTGCAAATCACGTTTTGTAAGAGCATTTAAGAGATAAGCTCTTCAGTGAAAAGCTAACAAACCACCTACTTCAAAAAGGAATCCATATACCCTTCAATACAAAATAAACAAAATCAAAAGGCCTCTGTTTAAATATTACAGAACAAAGAGGTCCCAGTTCTACCTGTCTTCTATTTTTAACATACCTCAAACTAAAAAATTATTTGCAAGGATATCATAAGGACCACTATTGGCTCCTTGTGTCTGGCACGCCAACCTCCATCTTCAACTGCAGATCTTACACTTCAATTAGAAACACTCAAGATCCAAAAATACTGGATGTCTTTCTGCTATGATTGTCCAGCAACCAGCCCAGTCAGTCTTGTGCTGCTGCCGGGGCTCCTGTGGGAATGTGAAGCAGGACTCCAGCCAAAGTCACTGCAATTACAGCTCAAAATGCATCTCAGCATCTTCCTGACCTAGAACATCTCGCAGTGCAAAACGAATATAGCAAAAATAAATAAAAGGTAATGTATTCTCTGTACTTGTCATAATAGGAACCTACAAGCAGGAACAGCTCCAGGCTGAACAATTATTCCTCAAGGGGAAAGAGGAGTTAGAGGCAAGAAGGAGACCTCAAAAGCAGCACTCCTCACTGGGTAACTGCTTGGCACCAAGGCAGCATTTAGCATAGCCTGAGTGCAACCACCACTCTGAATATGACAGAGAAAGACCACCTGGTCCTCAAGAGGAAAACAAAGAAACATCTCCAGCCTTGAAGGAACAGAGAAAGGACAGTTCCAGCCCTCAAAAGAGCATCAGAAACAACAGGCCATTAATCAGCGCTGCTCTCTGCAATGCTTGTAGTCCTTGTGAAAAGCTCTGCAGGAAAAAAGGAAAGCAATTCTTATAGGAGGATGACTTAAAGAAATGTGGCACAGCAAAATCAGCCTCCCTCCCCTCCGGAAAGGAACCTGCTGTTCTTAGTCTCATCTCAGATGTGCCCTTCCCCTGTGCTGCCTCTGAGATGAGACACTTCTGCCACCACCGTCTTGATGCAGAGAAACTATCTCTGCCAACAAATTGACAGAGAATTTCAGTCTTAATAATCATCCTGCCCTGCACTTCAGCCTGATCCACATCCCAGAAGGAAGATTAATCCGCTAAGCCTCTCAGCTCCTAGAAACGATACTTATAGGCAAACAACTATCCCCACTCATTCTCTTCCTCAGATGATAATCAGAAATATGTCTGTATTTGGCTCACTATGACAAGCTGATTTTAAACCTTCTAAGGAGCACAAGCTCATTGGCTCTAGGAATAACCCTGCTTGCCCCTCTCCTTTAGCCTGAGAAAGAAGGCAGGAGGCCATCAACACAAGGGTTAAGGCAAGCTGGTTCCGTCAGCAAATCCCGAGCTCTGAGCACATCCTCAGGCCTCCCCAGGCACCGTACAGTTATTGCAGAGACCAAAGGCCCCGGTAATCCTTCAGCTCTTTTCTTCCCAACAGCACAATCACAGGTGCTGTTCTACTTGACTTCTGTGTATTCATCACTATTAATGCATTCTTTTGATTTGCAAAAAGACAAGTAGATATGGAGACATTGTGGACAGCCATAATGGAAGCCAGCAAAATCAATACCTTTGAAGCTGCATCCAGTCACGCCTTGGTTTAGAATAGGTATCTTGTAGAGTCCTTCCAAGGATAAGAAAAGCAGTGAATAAAGATGTGAAATATTGTGGCCATAGCATTTAAGAAAAAACTGGATGCAATTTTTTTCTTTTCTTTTTTTTCTTTTTTTTTTTAAGTTTTCCATTTGGAGGCACATCTCTGTAAATTATGCTTTATCCTACAAACTTTATGTTGGTTTTTCTTATTTAGACTGTAAACCATTTGAATGATGAAGCTTCACATTTTTATGCATTTATAATACAATCTACAAAGATATCACAGGAACTGGAGCTAGTAAATTATACATTTTTTTATATGTAGATAATATACACAATTTCTGGCTCGTGGAAAATTGCCTTTCAGTATTTTATTCCCCCCTGGAATCAAAGGGGGCTGGAAGAAGACAGGACAGACAATAAAATATATGCAACACAAACAGCTTGTGATAGTCTAGGGCTGCTTCACATTAAAAAGAGGTTAATTAGAGCAGTGACATACAGGAGGCAGCAGTGGAAACCAGAAGTAGTCCTGCAGGGAGAAGAAATAACTTGCCTAGCCCCGCTAAGCACTCACCAGGCACCAAGGTGAGCAGAGAGGCTGCACACCATCGAACAGACGGCCAAGGAGTTATGTCCTCTTAAGTCTTAGTAAATCTTCCTCTGGCTCTGGCATCAAATGCCCAGTACGACAGGTCCAAGTAAACACTACATTTCTGGGAGGGAAGGTGAAGCTGAAAGGCACAGATAGTTCAGATCTTCCAGGGGAAGTAATTTGATTGCTCAGCATCACCTACTTCTAAGGATGGATTCAGAGTCTAAGTGCTCTTTCACTCTAGATTTAGGGATTTTCTAGATTTTTGCCCACTACTACAGGTCATCATTACATTGGCCATTGTTGTTTTCTAGAAGATGTGGCAAACGTGACATCTACAGGGAGCCACAACTTTGGAGGACGCTATGTCCTCCATTTGACACGTATTAAGTGAAGCCCTAGGACGAAACTGTGGGCACGTCACTGCAGGAAAATGAAAGCGGATGGGCATGGGAACAACAGGAGCAGCAGCAGAATTTATTTAATTATTTGATGGCAAAGCAAGCTGGGTAAAACCGCACAGACATAACAGGCCTTCATCCAAACGTCTGCGGAGAGAAACGCTTTTCTTTCAGCAGCTCCACAATTTGTTCTCGCTCTTTTGGCAAAGCACTTAAAATGTTTAGGGATCATGCAATGTCTGAAGGCTTCAGAGTATACAAGCCAGGCAGGTCATTCAAGAAAACTGTGAACTCACAATTTGCTCTAATTAATTCATTTCTTTGTAAATGACTCTGAGGAGCCTTGATTATTTCAACACCTTCCTAATCCTGCTCTCAGGCAGCTTTCGCAAACTCACACCTACATTTTGTAGTCTTAACAATGATCCATTCTGCAGCGAGCTGGTTGGTTTCTAACACATTCTCCCACTCAAATTGGGCTCTTTTAAGGATAAGAAATCAAATCAAAGGGCTGTGCTGTAACTAATCCTTCTACCCTTCAAAAAATAGAAATCAACTCAGCAAGCTCAATAAAACTAATGGTAAAAAACCATAAGCCTGACACAACTGAGTTAAACAGAAGATTTTATAACAAACCCTCAGCCCTCCAGTGTTGAAATTCAACTACACAGGAGGGCTCCTTTTTTCTCCTTGCTTTTCTGAAGGCTTTCTTGATAAAGTTCTGTGACAGGACTAATTCTGTGTAACCCAAGTGTGGTAATTGAAATGCAACCCATCATTTCCTTCTAGGTGATTTGTTCTTAATATCTGTTCTGCATCAGGGTTTTGATACTTAGATGCACCCACTGTGCCATTGGGAGGAAGGAAAAAACCCTATTAGCTGTAGCAGAGATGATGAAAAGCAGGGAAATCAAAGGGGAAAGGAGACAGAAGGCTTCCTCTCTTTAGTCAAGGCTGTTCCGTATTCCCCATGACTCCCCAAAGCTGGGCCAGCGCAGACAAGTTGGCACTTGGTGCCCTGAAGGAACAGGCTGGCAGTTTGGCATGGTCCTGGGTTTGGAACCCGTCCTTGCTCTCCAGCTGACACCTGACTTTGGACAGAGCTCAACAGGAAGCAAGGCATCTGGAAAAAAGCCTGCAATTCCTTATCTAGGGAACAATGAGAAGCTAATACGGCAGCCTAAATGAGACATGACTCAATTAATGAGAGCTGATGGGGCTAATGACTAAACAGATGGTATTCCTAAAAAAAGATGAGGGAGGGGAAATATAGCTGTGATAATCGACCTGCTGCAGCGTACATGGCAACTCTAACGCCATCTCTTGCAGAGCATCGAAACCACTGAGGAAAAAGAGTGCTGTCTGCCTCAAATGCCATACAGAGCAAATTGCAAAAGGAAGCTACCCTGTCTACCTGGACTAAGGCATCGTATCCCTCCCTCTGGCAGGCAGGTGATTTCATAAAAAAAGCCTCTGACTACAGTCACCAACAGGCTGGTAGGAATTTTGTTACGACCATGACTTCTACCTCTACGTTCTTTATTTTTGACAGACAGCTGTAGAAACGCTTTGCCCAAGTCTTTCCAAGACTGAAGTGCTTAGAGCTGAGACATGTCTTGAACTGAAGGAGTTTCTAATTGCAGAGTACCATACAGTAGTGTTGTACGATGGTAACCCGGGGACAGACAGACTGTCCCCTCCTGAGACACCTTCACACATTCCTGGAGCAGCCTTGTGAAGGTTTGACTGGACTTGATCCTGCTTACTGTTGTAACTCTGTTGAGATCACGGGTCAAACGTTACGGGTCACTGGACTGTCAAGGCGAGTCAACATTAGGGTAAAGAGCGGCCTCTCTCCTTTTTGATGATATGCCAACTACAATTATATTTGTGACATTTTATCATAGGCCTGAGACACTGTAATGAGCAGAAACCTACACATCTGAAGAAAATACAATGCTTCTAGCTCTGACTAGCAGCCTCCTTTTAGGCATTACCCATATGTTCATTCATTAGCTATTCTTCGATTAAGCGGCTGTGATCAATACATACAGCGTTGCTGCAGCTTCCTGTGGATTAAATATGCCACTGTAGCATGTCTGTTCTGATAACAGGTTTTGTAACAATGGGCCCCTCTCCGGCGTTTGCCAGCAGGAGGGAGGAGGAAGGTTCATCTTGCTCAGTGATGCATTATGACTGACAGGAGTGGCTGCTCCGGGGTGAACTTTGGATTTCCTCCCCTATAGACTGAGATAGCACACAGCTGTCTACCCCCACAACAATCAGCCTAACGTGGCAAGCATTAGAGGCACTCGGCATCTTCGGATTTTTGACATTTAGAAACAGGCTCAAAGGAAAAAAAAAAAAAAGAAAAATAAATTAAGAGAATTGAATTTTCTACTCCTGAGCACCAAAAAATGCTTTCCTATAAAGGGTAGTGCCCAAAGCATTCCTTTTTCTACTTTACGGGTGTCTCATAATTTGATGTTTTCATGGGTTCCTTTTCCCACAGGGCCTGGTCCTGCCGTGGGAGGGTACTTTGCAGTGACACCCAGCAACTCAGAAGAGCCCATTCATGGAAGAACCACCACCAGCAGCAAACCTTCCCATTACGGTAGGTATTTTTTCCAGAAGAGGAAAGTCAGCAAGAGTTAACCGTCAAGTTCTAGCCAACAAGTGCAGAGTATTTCTGTCTTTGTAGCAGGGGGATGAGGACACTGGTGAGATTTATAGTTGAGCTGTATAATAACATTTTTTCAAGGAATATTTGAACAGCTGCCATCCATCCCAATTTCTAAATGCAATCATCTTGATACGCCTCGTGACTAAATACAGCCTGTGACAGGAAACTGCACTGAACACAAATGGCCTCACCAATTGCCACTAACATATTGGACATAGTAATGAGTAATTTTATGGTTACAACGGGGAGGAGAGTTCGTCTCAGGGATGATTCTGGGATGACCTGCCGGGTGTACGACTTCTCCAGAAGACAGGTGAGAGTCTCTCCTCTTGGTTTACCTGAGCTCTGGCCTCTGGGAATGAGCTAACAGGGAGGGTGGCATAAGGATTCTGCCTGGCTTTGGTCCAGCAGCACTGGTCTAGTCTGGAGTTCTTTCTGACAAAAGAATATTAGAATACGCTCATTAAATTCAGAAAGATGCAGGAGCTGATGTAGATACAATTTAGGAAAGAACAAAACCAAGAAAATAATAAAAAAATATTATCTGCTTCTGTTTGATACCTGCTTTTGAATGAGTGCCCACAGCCAACTGAGGTTGACTTGGTTGAACCTTTCTGCTGATTTTGGCAGCAAGGAGCAGGGCCTGTCTGCCTCCCAGTGAAAGAACGTCTCTGTAGAAATTAAAAATGATTGTTTGTGGAGGAACAAGGAGGAAAAGAAAGCTCTGACGTGATGGTCTGAAATTACAGACAATAGTGCAGGATTCATGATTGCCTTAGCTACACTAAACAATTAGATCAAAAAATATTTTCTTTTTGTTAAAGAAATAACAGCAATTTCTTTGTGTCTTTGTTCCTGTTCAGGCTACAGAAAAAGGTTCCTCCATCTCTGCTTCCACAAAGCACATGGTAGCATCGACTACGCCAAGAGTAGTTCAGACCAGCTTCAACAGTTTAAAGCAAGAAAGTGTCCCTGTAAGGTAAGCGAGCCTTTTCCTAAATCGAACTGCACAATCCTGCCCAAATGAACGGTGCTGTGGCTTGTACTGCAATGGAAAGAACGATTTACAAATACAGAAATTCTCAGTCAAAAAGCACAGAGAGGGTATTCTTAGGCAGAAGCACAAGAGAATTAAACTGAGCATGCTGGCACAGCATCAACAAATCTTTCAGAGAAAGGCTGACAGTCCTGTACAATAAATCTGCTCCCTCTTCGTTACAAGCCTGTCTGCGGGAACACTCTCCTCTAAAAGCATTGCTACAGCAAAGGTCTATTTATAGCAACTCTCATGGCAATTCCCCACTTCTCCCCCTTCCTACCCCTTTTCAACAATCACAATGATTATCTCTCTTGGACGGTATTAAGGCAAGGGTGAAGCTTGTGTTTCCTAATTTTAAGGAACAGTACATACTATACACAAGGACCAAAGAAAAAGTACTAGAATAGTGATGTTCAGGTTTTACTAGAGTGAAGTCAGTTCACATGCATAACATTTTTCTTGATTTTGTCCCCCTCTCCTTTTTTTATGACATCCTTCCTGAAGCAGAACCAGCCACAAAGCTGCTCATCACACTCGAGGGAGAACACATTCAAGTACACATCAGCTTGTGTGCCCGCTTCTACCGGGGCTTTGAGGCAGAGGTTTCTGAGGGGCTCATAAGAAGCCCCTGACTGACAGTGGCAAAATCTGTGCTCCTGTCTTCATGTGGGAGCAGGTACAGGCAGGACAACAGGCAGCACAGTACCATCCCCTCAACTTTATTTGAGCTAATGAAAAGCTTTCCCAATCTGAAAGCCCAGCCACTATTCCAGCTGTATTCGTCAGTCACAAAACAAACTATCTATCCCTACAATCCTATTTTCCCCACTTTCAAATCTTTTGATCATTTTGGCTATAACATTATCCCTGTTTAGAACTGATGCTGCAACATTAGAGATCGCGTCTCATCAAGGGGAGGTGGTTTGTGTTCTTTATTTGTTCACTCCTCGATCTCCGAAGGAGCATGGTGGCGGTGAGAGCTGCAGGTAGAGAGGGAGCTGCATTATGGTTGGACTCGATGATCCCAAGGGTCTCTTCCAACCTATATGATTCTATGATTCTATGATCCAATTACCACATTTGTTTCAAAATGGAGCAGTTCCCAATTGCTGTCTTTTTCACATGCAAGGCATCAGCCAGGAGTGAGGCCCTAGGTGTCTGGCGGGACTTTGCTGGGTTTCCACTCTGTATTCACCTATTTTCAAAATCAAAGATTCTTCCTTGCAGTCCTATTCTCTGTATGTGGTTTGAATTTCTGGGCCAGGGCTGCCTGCATTTGAGGACTGCAAAGAGAGAAGCAGGGGAGGGACACACCATTCTTGCAGTTCTGCCCCTTAGGCAGAGGTTACTCCATTGCTGGAGGAGGCAATAGTGGAAACAGAATACAAATGATTTTTGTTCCCAGGAATTCACACTTCTGAACAAAGATTCTGCTGACACACACAGGTTGCTAAGCTTTCAGTTCGCTGGGTGCAGCTCCAGTTTTAGTGCTCCAACAAAAGCAGCTGGGTCTAAACATCTTTCGGACATTAGCTGTTTCCCCGGGAGAGCGCTGTCCCCCTTACCCCTGCTTCCAAGCATGTTCAGGGACCTCAAAAGCCACCAGAAACAGCACCACAAACTCAGGGCAACACAAAACCAACCTGTGCAGTGTATGGGCAGGGTCCTGGTTAGCCAAAGGGCAACCTGAGAACCAGAAATCTGAGAGAAGTGAGGGATTTTAACGGTATTTAAAGCATCAATACATTGAGACAAAGCAGGGAATAGCTGTCTAGCTAGCCATATAGCTATAGAACTATCTATATATCGCTCCTGAGTCAATTTTCACTGTATTTTATCGATTAAACTAGGATTTTCATAATTTCCCATAATATTCCCTACGCTCTATAAAAATACTTGAAAGAAGCAACGTTTCAACTTTCATCATTGTCTGATCCAGGCAGGTATCTGCTTTTATCTAAAAGTCTCCAGTCTGATACTTCCATTAAGTCAGTCGAAACCGTGAAGTATTTAAGTTTCACTGTAAACAGCAGCAATGAGGTGGTGACACCTCCCTCACTGTCTCCAGCTGTAGCGTAGGTTTATCCTTAGATAGGGATTACAAAGACCTAACCAAGTGAGCGTATCTGTTATTAAAAGGAAACTGGCCAACTGCCAAGTACACCAGCTCTCAATGTCTTTTTCCATCATTCTTTAATGTTACTTTACTTCAGATTTGTAAATTTTCCAAAAGCTTCCTCATTCTTACCAGCTTTCAATTATTAAACCGTAACTGAAGTTCACAGAAACAGTCACACGATATTCACAATAAAACTCCAGCACCTTCTGGAGTGTGAACAATTTGCCTTGGGGAGCAACGCTGTTACTAGAATATGGATTTTTTTCCTCCATTTATAAATAAGAGTGAACAAATGCTAGTGCAAAATTTCTTCTTGTCATCATGGTTAACCGAACACAAACTATCACGAAGGAATGAGCTGTCTCTGGATACTGATTATGCACAAAATGACATCCATTTGAGTTTTGTTTTGGAGTTTGAATGAGAAATTGTTTCATAATACCAATGTTTTTCAGTAACCCCCTGGCAAGCACTTTGGAATTTCTTATCTTTCTTACACTAAACGAGACTACTCAAAATTACCTGCTTGCTTTGGTTTTTTTTTACCAAATGACGGTATTTGGTACTGCTGCTTACAGATGATAGAATCTGAAAAGTAATTTCTTCCACTTTCCCGACCCTTTATGCGAAAAGTGGTCTTTTGTGCCTGTACTCGGTGAAGTACGCAGCGTCAGTCCAACTGTAACTGACACATGAGCCTCCAGCTGTGAATTCCTATATTACAAATTTTCACTTAGGGCTTCAAATGCAGAGTTTAACAACCACAGATTTAAAACAGGATCTCAGAAAATGAAGAGACATACCCGGAATAACAACGTACAGAACTAATGAACACAAAAATGCTCCTTTGCTGAATTCCTTTTGATGCTCAGCGACGGCACATTCACAATCGGAAAGAAAGGCGCTATGCATGATACTGCACCTTCCTTTATGCACCGTGTCCTAAACGATCATTAATGTCCCTTCCAACCCAGGACATTCTAGGAGTCTGTATCTTCTATGTCAGTCAGTGGAATCAGCTGCCCAGGGAGGTGGTGGAGTCACCCTCCCTGACTGTGTTTAAGAGCAGATTAAATCTGGTGTTGAGGGATCTGGTGTAGGGGAGAACTTGTAGAGTAGGGCTGATGGTTGGACTTGATGATCCCAGGGGTCTCTTCCAACCTAGATGATTCTATGATTCTATGATTCTATGTACATCAGAAAGATTCATATTAATCTTCATTCTTTTATTTCAAATTCTATCCCTCCTATTTAGGGTCTTTAATTCTCAAAAGGGTTTTGTATTGGGTTTTTTTTGTATTATTACTTGTATTTTTGTATTATTTTCACTGGAGGAAAGCCCCAAAGTCACCTGCCTACTACCAGCAATCCCTGTGACAAGCTGGAGGGGTGCAAGTGTCAGAAGAACTGCCCAACCCGGCTCTCCCAGGTACCTGTGGCAGGGTCCTGGCCCCAGCCACAGCTCCTTGCCTGCACCCACGAAAAGGCCAAATAAACTCTATTAAACAGAACTTGGGCAGCTGTGGATGAAACCTTCTGAAATATTAATAAAGAAACCCAACAAAATTGTCGTATTTTATGCTCTACAGTGCTTCAAAGCCTGAAAAAAAAATTAAATCAGAATCCTAGACAGTAAAACCTGTTAAGGGAATGAAGGATTAAGATCACTAATACATGGAGGCTGCTCACAGCTACTTGGCACAGAACCCAATCTGCTGTTAAACGCCCCATCTCAATGGGGCAGCAGATGTGAAAACAAGCAGTGTTACCGATAAGACCAGCTAATGTTGCCTCCCTCACAAAAAAAATGCAGTATTCCAACACGAAAGGTTGACTTCTTGTATTTAATCTCTAACCAATTTTATTTCCTGAAGAGTTCCTTTGAGAGAGGTGGATAATAAGACAGGCACCATAGAAATAAAGAATACAGTTGATTGCATATGCAAATCTGTGTGTGAATTTTCTTTGGGGAGGGGGATTTGCAGCTGAATGGGTTAATGATAAAAGTGATTGCTGTTTTTTTTCCCTTCTTTTTCTTTTTTCCTCTCCCAAGCTCCACAGCTGAACACGATGGGATGTGAGAGGGGGAAGGATGGTTAGGGACTGAGAGATTAAAAACTACAAAGCCATTTTGGCTGCTTAAATTTTTTCTGGCGAGCCTGATAGCGCTGGTGGCAGAGAAACCCTTGCAGAGAAACTCAAGGCAGAAAAACTCATGCCTTGCAGGAGGACTTGCCTTCAGACGTGACTCGGAGACAACCTTTTTCCTCCAAGCCTCTACTTTTTGTTACTTGGAAATCAGACAAAAGAGCAAAGAGAGGAGCAAGCTAGAGGAGGGAGCTGAGCAGTTATTCTTCTCTCAGGCGCCGGGGCGCTAACGGGAAGGATGCCTACATTGTGAAAGGCTGGGAAGGAATAAAGAAACAGAGACATAAACAGAGAAATAAGAAGGCAGGAGCCCGAGCCCTCCAGAAGTAGTAAACCTTCCCTCCTTTTCTTTTCCACGGTATCTTTGGAAGCTGCGTTTAAGGCGTACTGAAAGGGGTTTTTGTCAGAAGCCCCTTCTCCAGATGTCTTCTGATCCCCTTTGGAGGCATTTCAGCCCCTAATACAGCTGTCACTTTCTCCCCGCTGCTCTAACAAAAAAAATGGGGGAAAATATAATACTAATAAATTTCTGCCTAACCGACCGAACTGCCACTGACAGCCACCCACTGGGGACTTTGGCCTGCATGGGACACCCTGCTGACTGAGAGAGGGGCCCAGGGCTTTAAACTGCTTTCACGCCACATTAACACCCTGCCTGGCAGAAGCAGGACGGAAGAATCTGGGGCTGTCTGATCCCCTGAGCTACTGGGAGCTGCTGCTTTCTCCCACCCTTCGGCCCTCCTGCTTCTCTCTGTGCGAGTGGAAGGGAACAATCCTTTTCTCTCCATGCAAATGCAAGGGAGAAGGAGGAGAGGAAGCACCTTCCCCTGGCTCCCTTCCCTCCCTCTCCTCCCCTTTGTGAGTTCAAGCAGATAATAGTGAAAGCCAAGGCCCATCTGTGGCTTCCAACAGACTTTGTCCCAGTTACTTAGGCTCATCCCTAAGCCTACTTTAGGCTCCCTGCAGTTTAATGCATCTTTAAGAATTGTCATTCCATTGCTCCCCCAGTCTGCCCCCTCCTTGCTCTCCCCTCTGCTCCTGTCCTGCCTGCTCTCAGCCTCCCACTCCCCCAGCTAAAAATTTTTCACATTTAAATGAGTGTATTTTCACTACTGCTTAGCTGGGAAACAGGCCCTTCCCCCCTGCTCCTTCACATCTATCCTCCTGCTGAATAAAAACTGGGCTGGAGGAGCTCTTTTCACTTATTATTTATTTAAAACCTCTCCCTTGCATTTCATACCAAGCCATCAGTGTGTCAGGCTGCCCTGGGACAGCCTCTCACTGCTTACTAAACGGCCACATTAAAATTTTCAATGCATTTGATCATCTCTAAAATTAAATTCTTCTGCCTTTCTTCCTTCACTTCATGCTGTACAGAAGGGTGAGAAAGATTTAAAAAGCACATTTTCTGAATTATTCACTTATTTTACTTTTTGTTTTTCCCCCAGTGCTAGTTGGGGAACACAGAAGGCCTGACAAATTTTAAAAACACTGAACACACGGAATTACTGAGAGCTGCTGGGTTGTGCTCAGCACTTCTGAAAGGCACACACAAGTTCAGCATGAAAAAAACCAAACCTGAATTACCTTCATCTCTACCCATTAATATTTATTTATAGTAGGACAGGACCAAGACAGCCAGAAACCCTGCCACAAACAGAATATATAATACCCATCTCACTGGTCCCTGATGGGGGCAGGGACAAAGCTCTCTCCATGGCTGAGACCAGGCTTTTTCCTTTGTTCCATTCCCTCTAGCAGGGGGAACAGTCCCCTTTTACAGTGACCTAAGGTCTTATTGGACCAACCTCTGCTTATTAATGGACCTAAACCACTGGTGATGCCCACAGTTCTGGGTTTTATTCCTCAGGGAACCGGGAAACGCTTGGCAGCCCATCGATATGTGTACATCTGAAGCAGGTGTTTTACAGACTCTTCTCTACTTAGCGTATGACTCCCTGCACCCAGAGCTGAAGAGATAATTTTCAGTCTCAAGTTCCCATACAGACAGAGCAGGAAGAGGATGGGAAGGAAAACAGCAATTTAAGGATGCAAAGTGACTTGCTGAAAGCTATGGCAGATCAGGGGTAGGGCGGGGAATGAAAGTCCCAGTCTTGTTTTTGAAGATTTCCCCTCCGATCAGGATCACTTCAGTTTCAATGGAGGGAGGCTGGGAGGGCTCGAGCACAAAGGCAGCAGACCCTTCAAGGGCAAAAGCTCCACTATATACAAAAAAGCCTTATTTCTTAAAGCATTAGAAATCTGCGATGGAAAAGGCCTTTCTCAGAGGCATGAAAGTCCTTTGAGTTATTACACGGATAGCAGATGCACTTAATTCTGAAAGCTGGAGAGCCAGCCTCAGCCAACATCTGACCACCACCTCTGATCCTCCCTCCCACACATGGAGTTAGACCTCTCATTTCATGCCCTGGGAAGTGACAGTTGCCTTGAGCCAAGTCTGGCATGGAATTAAAGATTAGTAGTGTCTTTCTTAATTAAATATTGCAGGGTCCATTCTGAAGTTGAGGAGCACAACAGAGGAGAAACAGTGTTCAAATCCTAACCTTGGGATTTACTTGAGCTAACAAGTCACTCCAAGTAGGAGAAGAAACGGAGCTATTTCTCTCCCTCCCTCCTGCCGCCTGACATCGACAGGAAACACTGGTGACTACAGCAAGTTCTAGGCAAATCCCAGATTGGATTTCTCTACTTCCTCAGCACTGTGGTTCTGACAAACTTACCATGATGCTGGCAACACACGACATTTGCAGAAACCCCAGCACAGCAAACACAAAATGCAATGCTTGGATCATAGAGAATGACTCTGTATTGGTGTGGAACAGAACACTTTTCTCTTGATGGATGACAATGCTGTTGGATGCACAGAAATCCTGCTAAAAACGCACTGGATTGGCTCATTGACCTAGCGCTTAAGTCTGGAGACCTCTTTGTATTCAGGACAGGTATGAGCAAAAGGATATTCTTCTGAAAATAAAAGTAATTTATAACTTTTCCTGCACACAGAACAAGACTGACAAAAAGTGGAAAGATCCATAAGTGCTTTGAAAGAACTGGGAAAATTTATGTTGTGATGTTGAAGAAGGAACCAGTGTGATGGCCTGTAGGTTCGCTATCAGCACATGCAATAACACAATCTGGTTTCTTTCCCCCATTTCAGGGCTGACTGAAAAGCAAGTAACTCCCAATAACAAATGACAAGCAGTGTTATGGCTGCCTTGCACATACATGGAATCAGGCTGCTGTTTGTAACTCACACATATTTTGTATTCACGTATCATATGACATATAGTTAATGCTGTAAGAGGGGAAGACATCTGAGGCTGCAGTTCCTAAAACGTGGCAGTGTGACAGATTCTCTGAACAGAGTTAGTTTAGGGGTTCAAACGCTCCATACAAATGTTTTCCCTGATAAACCCAGTCATAAAGCACCAACTCCTCACTGGGGTGTATATAAGCCTTTTCCACTGAAACTTATGGGGTGATGCTGATTGATATCAGCGATGATTAGGCTCCCTCTGTCTGCCATCAGTGTAATGAGGATTACCTACCCACACAAGTGATGAGTCCATATAGATACAAGACCGAAGACCTTGAACGAGGCTAAGAGCTACGTAGAGTAAGAATCTCAAGAGTCTGAAGTCACTATGTACACTCAGAGACTTGTGAAAATTTCACCTACTAAGGTACACACTCTCCCATTGACCCTAATAACACATACTGCGGAGTGAAGGAGGTAGGAAGTATATTACGAGGCAGGGTTTAATAGGTTTAGCAAGGATTAATAGACAGACTGACACTGAGAGGCTGGGGCTCACCAGCAGCACTGTGCCACACTATACTCAACATCACAAGGCCTTTTACAAAAGTGGATGAATAAACAACCTCCACTAAAACAAGGCCATGTATATACCATAGGTTTCTGCTGGCACAGCCCACTCTGCGAAGGGTGAGAAGAGGTGGGTCCTTGCGGGACGGTGCTGTGCCAGCAGAAGCCCCTATGTGCAGACATGTTTATACTGGCAGCACATGCTTTTGGTTGGAAAGCTTATTTCATGTGTGCGCACTCCAGGGAGAAGTGTTACTAAAACAGTACAAAGAACAGCTTTGCCAGTACAGCTGATTCCATAGCAGGAGCACTTTGTCAGTATGGTGGTTTCTTTCCCCCTGAAAAAGCACTCCTGGTGTAGCTTTCTTAGGTTACTCTTAGTATTGACTCCAGCTTTCAGACAGGACTCAGAACTTGAACTTGGCAAGTTAGAAAAAGCTCCTTTAAAGTAACCCCCCTCGACCAATCTTACCTTCAGGTAGAGCTGTGTACCTTTGACACGTTACACTGCTGGCTGATCTTCAGCAGCTGCATGATGCAATTAGCACTCAATGTTTCAGAGGCATGTCGTGACAAACTAAAACCATGAAATGACCAGTATCTGTACCACAGAAGTACCAAACAAATGAGGTATGGGATTTAGTTATGGCAAAGGAACGACTGGTGTCAAGACATGAAGCCCACTTTTCAGATGAGAACGTCTGGGCAAACACTGAATCACACTGCTGTGCTGCCTCATCCAGTGCTAATTACAATCATACTGCCCATTCCCCACCCTGGCAACAAGCACTTTTGAGGGGGTTTAGGCCAGAGAATGGATTCAAGTTGATGATGAAGCCTTGTATTTTGATGTCTAAACCCCCAATTTCCTTGTTAATAAAATTAGAGGAATTCTAAATAATGTATTTCAGATGCTAATCCTTTGAAGTGGGGGGCATTCTCCAGCCCAGACTCATGATGGAGAAAGGAGGAACAGATTCTCAAGAAAGGGTCTCTGGACTACTCCAAACTCTGTCCCGGTCTTGCTGCCTCTCCTGGATTGAGGAGAAAAATGCAATTGGCCATCAATTAGGAAGAGTTCCCACTGAACATGCAGAAACTCAAATTCATTGTTAGCTCATTAAACGTGCTAACATTTGCAAAGGTTCAAATGGGCTTTTCAGGCTTCAGCCCAGCAAGAGATCTATTCCTGTTGCTTGTTAGATAATTGTCAATTAATGAGTTTAAATGCTTTGTGGCAGCCTAAATGAGGAACTAACAGCTCTTCACAATCCAATAAAACCAGGTGAAATTAAGATAAATCGAAATGTTTTACACAGTATCCCGAATAAATGACACTTGGAAAAGCACATGTATATTAAAAATGTATGATCTGAGTCTTTGCACGGGCACACTTCATGGCTATAACCACCAAGAATGCGTCTTATGAGATGCCATGCCACATTTCAAAGTGGCAATACATCAAGGGAGGCTTTATAAACCACTGGTAGCTCCTTAATCTTGTTCTAACAGACTGTTTTAAAGACTTAAGAGTTATAGCCGAATCGTTTACAATCCTAACCACATGCACGTTTCCCTACGTTTTTCTTCTCATTTTCATAAAGTGTTAGTAAGAGACATTTACTCAGAACTAGTCAGCAGAGGTCTGAAAAGGCCATACTGTATCTGCCACCCAGCACTGCTCTTTGATTCAGTGATGGCTTCCCTACCTGCATTCACCAAGGGACCCAGCACCACGGCAGGAGCAGGATGCACAGAGCAGGGGGAAAGCAGACTACAGTGTTTATTTAGAAATAAGCATCTCTGTAACAAGAAGAAAGGTAAAGATTTTGCCTGGGTTCCTGGCAGAATGCACGTAACTTTCCTGAGTACATCAAGGATCCCAACTTCTAGAGGAGAAAGGTGCTGTTTTTAAATGTGCATAATTACCATTGGTTCCGCCACGCTGCTCACCCTGATTGACAGCTGCCTGGAGGGTGCCGGGAGAAGGTGAAGGCCAGGCTGACCCATTGCCTCCCCCTCCCCAACACAGACCCCTACCATGCAAAAAGGGACATATTCCATACATCCCCAATGCTTTTCATGGTGAATTTACTACCTGACAATCAAAAGGGAAAGGACTAAACAATGGGTGAAGCACCGTAAAAGAGGGAGAGAAGGGTTAAAAGAGGAAGGAGGAGGGAATGTACGTGGGCTTCCCCTGCATTACAAAAAGTTATTTCTATTAGATTTTAGATTTTTAATCATTCTTGGGTATTTTCAAAGAGCAGCATATTTCAGGGATATAGAAACAGAAAAGCAAAAGGGCAGCTGCAGCACGCTGTGGTAACTTCAAAAAAAACCAACCATACAAGAAAAGGTTTAGCAAACAGAGAGCTAGTAGATGCTTTAACTAGTAAAGATACAAGAAACTTCTGTGAAAAACTAGACTAGCTCATATGCCTGGGTCAGGTCTTAATCTAGAAGGTGAATTGAGATCTCAAAATGGACAGCAAGGTTACCAGAAATCTGCTTGTATATGGTATGGTATGTAGTCTAAAGAGAAAAGGTGTCTCAGAAACCAGCTGGAAAACTGTCACTAGCCAAAGGGAGCTAGAGACTATGCTGAACTTCTGTCTAAGCAAACGTGGGTAGAAATTCAGCAATCTTAAGTGTTTTCAACCATTAAAGAGAAGACCAAAGGACATGTCTGCCCCCACCATTCCTCGTAGCCAAGTTTCAAGACCACCAGTTAGTGCTGCTGCTTGGAACAGCCACAGGATGCCACATCAGCAGCATCATGGAGAGATGGGTTGGCAGAGAGGACCGGCATCGTTCCAAACTCTCACACAGTTTTTCCTGGTATCATCACCCCAGGCAGATGCCTTTACATAATACGAACAGGTCTGTGGTTGCCAGTTTTCAAATACTACTGTCCTCCGGGACCCAGGCATGTCTGCCACCTTAAGCAAATAATTGCATGTTCCAGCAGCTGTAAAAAAGCCAGGTATCTGCCTGCTGAACTTGGAATGAAGATGTATGATTAAAGTCCTAACAGCCAGTCAGGAGGTGTAACAGCAGGCTCTAATGGCTTATTACCTTTCTGGAAGCTGGAGTCACAAGACCTCATATTCCCAAACCCTTTACTGACCCACCATATGCAAAGCACATTCCCTCAGGTTCTCTAGCCCCATGTTTCTTCTCCTCCTGCCTCAGCTCTCTTTTCCCATTGGTTTGTACTGGAGGTTAGTTCTGCAGAAAATCTCCCAGTGCACCCAACTGCCAGGACCACGTCTTGTCTGGGCTGTGTTAAGTCTTAGTGTAACACTAGGAATACCACAGAGAAGGTTAAGGATTATTGAGCATGGATTTCTGGAGTAAATTAAATCATCTTTCTCTGCTAGCAATCTAAGTACCAGCTGTCAATTAATAAGTTATTTAAAAAATTCTCCATGTAACAGCACAAAGGACTTTTGAGGTATCTTTTTTGTACAACTTGCAGCTCAGCACTTGTAATAGGGGTAAATTAATTGCTTGACTTCATTTGCTTTCTAGTGTTTAATATGGAACAGCTCTTCAGCCTGTACTCCTTGCTTTTTGCCAGCAATACCCGAGGTTGCCAAGCAGTCTCTCCTCCCTGTACCGGACAAGCCTAAGACAGTTTAGCTTCCAAGATCAGCAGGTGCACTGAGTCCACTATAATCAGATCACTTTTAGGCTGTCCCCCAAACCACCTCAAGCTACAGCTCTGTAATGGGGCCCTTCACACTCTATATGTCGCTTCTTTACCAACAGCTACTACTATATGCTATTACTAATATTATTAGCACTGAAGCTTTACTCTGCTCTGCAGTTTATAAGCAGATCAATACACCATTTTCCCTCCCACCAGAGTCCCATGCTGCTTATCCATTGTCTCTGTTTGGGTTTAGTTACATGTCATTGAGACAGAGAAAATAGGGGAAAAAGCTCAAGAATCTGCTTGATGAAAACCACTCATTATTGGTACCACACCTCTAATACTCATGGGAATTAAGACATACAGTTCCTAATTGCCACTTTCTGCTTTCCCATCATAAGCACCTGTGAGGTTATTCTCCTTGCAGGCTGGAGTGGGCCCACCAGGGACGATGGTGGGCAGGAAAAAAATCACCTGAGGCAGACACTGGAGCCTCACAAAGCCTGCTAAGGTGACACAGCACACCATCCGCTGCTAGGAACGAACGCTGGATTAGTCCTGCCATGTGGTCTTACGAAAAGGGGAATGTGCTCATGGAGGAAAGTTCTTGATTTTAATGCTGGCTGAGCTGCTGACTGCTATGACCCGAGACGAGCTGTGTGATTGATGCAGCAGACAAGGTCGTAAAACTGGCAAAAAGCCCATCTCAGAAATGGTTGCTGAGATAAGGCTATCAAGCCAACATGATTAAAAAAAAAAAAAAAAAAAAAGGGAACCAGAAGCAGTTCCACATACTTTTCCCTGTCTGAATACACAACCTTAAAAACAAGGTTGCCAACCCACTCAGAATGGTCACAGCAGAAGTGCCGTGGTATTTTCAAGTTCCAGTTTATTAAACTTTTTGGCCCTGGCAGCAAACACGAAATACCCCCAAAGACCCTTGAACCCTTCATGCACATGGAGGTACATCCCACAGCTACACCAGTGGCTGTCCAACGGGGTGTGGGGCTGCAGGTCAGAGTCCACTGCACTGAAATCCTGCATGGCATAGAAAGGCTGGCTAGTGGCCAGCGGGGCCAAACATCCGACTGACCAAAGCCTAGGTTGGAGTCTGTGACAAACGAACAGTACTTTGACGTACAAATAAACAGCAGCTTCTGATCTTCTCATTTGCAGAATGGCACCCGTCACTGCTATTTACATGTTTTGATGGAGAACATCTAGGGACTCCCCTGGGCCTGGTGAGGAGGGTTTCATTAGCAACAGATTAAAACAGTTTACTTGGAAACTCTGAGCAGCAACATTAATTTGTGTTGTCTCACAACATTTGCTCCACTCAGAACATTTCCTTCCTGGCTTTTTAGAGCAGGATGCACAGGGAATACTGAGCTGGCAGCATTTCGAGGAGCCAGCAGGGGAGTTGTGGCCCATGTCAGTACAAAGCTAAGCCTAAAGGGTATGGCTGGAGAAACCCCAAAGTGACATGCTTGCTCCCGAGTACCCTGTATTCCTGCTTAAGAGACTTTTGAACCCATTGGCTGAAACCTGTGGCTAGAAACTTGGAATTTCCTTACTATACATGGAACTGATTATCAGTTTCTGTCCCTTACTAATGGCAATAAAGACACTTCAGTACTAATGCATCATGATTAGTTATTTAAATGCCACGGCAGATAACATAATCTGAAATTAAATTGTGGCTTCATACTCAGCTTTACAAGCTGTGGCTAATTCCCAGCAGCAGCCTGATTCTACAAACAATGGAGGATGTCCCGCACTATTTTCCATCAGGATTCGATTCTGTAACACACTTTCTCCTTTATGTTTTTGGAGATATTTCTGGAGATATTCAGAGCCTTAGAGGGGATTTTCTCCTGCTGTTAGCAGGCATGTCACAATCTTCCTAAAAGTGACTTGAATTAAATACAATTCTGTTGCAGATACTACACACCGATAATTTTATTTAGCCTTTACAACAAAACCCCAGCTAAATATTCTATGAGCTGCCTTTGTTATTACCCTCCAGCAGGTGACTGCTGAGAGAAACAGATGACATTTATACTTGGTTAGATGATTTCTGTAATAGGCTTAAGTCAGGAGTTCCCTTGAAGAACTGAACTGGCCCTACACAAAAAACTATTTTACTTTATCAGAAAGGTCAAAGGTTCAGTGAAAGACCACATGAAAATGACAGGTCTAATAGGTTCAGCCAAAGGGTTCTATGCTGACATTCAAAGCAGTCAAATATTTATGCAAAACACTCCCTGCTGCGTCAGTGCTGCCAAATTCCACTTTTCCTAAAGACTTTAAAAACAATTAACCCACTCCCCACAACTTTACTAGCCAAGATACTCTTCAGAAACAAGTGAAACTGAAAAGGAAAAAGCCCCACAATTAATTTTCATGTTGGTCAACTGTACCGTCAATCATCACGTGAACTGAAGAGATTTCTGCAGCATCCAGATGTTCTGTATCTTTACTTCTTTTATCTTGCAAATCTTATCAGTCTTTACAGAAGAATAATACAGTAAAATACAACAAGGGAACTCACCAGACGGTTTTCAGTCTTTAGTTATAGATTGTGAACTTTGTAAAACTGACCTAAACTGAATAATAAAGATTCGACTGAACCACCAGCCACATTTGTGTCTAAGAACCCTAGTGAGATCTGTTTCATCATCCTTAAAAACAAGTATTTGCCAGTTTATATGTGTTAATCAATTTCTTTTCTATAATAAATTACTTATTTACATTAGGTTAAAAAGATGAAACAAGACCCCAAGGCAGGAAAATATTCATAGGAAACTATACAGGAGTAGCAAGGGAATGAAAGAAAAATGTATCTGGGGCTGGAGGAAGACAAATCAGGTCCCATCCCTGTCAGCTTCTAGCTAAAAGAGCCTGGGAAAATTGCAGCAGTGCAGCGTGGTACTATTTTGCTGATAATGATGGCTGTAATAGGGAAAGAAAAAGAGGTTTTACAGGGAACGGGGAAAAAAAAAATATTTAAAAGGTGTATGCTCTTAAAATCAGATCTGCACACAGATCTTGAGAGCAGGTCAGTGTTTGGCATGGCAATTCTCAAACCTTTTGTCAACCCTCCAGCCTTACAATATACCGGGGCAGAAGGGTCTTTCATCTTCTGACTTGTTTGGCATCTGCTCAGCAACACACTCTCCAGGGGAAGAATAAAAGGGTTAGAGATGAAGTATCAGAATAATTTAAGCCTTTGAGAATTGCAAGTAATGGGTGTGATTTTCTATGAGTTAGTATAGTTTATCTCAGCTGATGTCAAGGGAGTTATCCTGGTGAAAAAGGGTAAGATGCTGAGTCCACTGTTTTATTCTGATGGCTTTTACTGCTCGTTTGCTCTCCCTGGACATTTGAACTTCCAACACATCGAGTAAGAAACTCTAGATTTTTGTTTATTGTTCCCTTCCCTTTCTTTATTCTTTGCAAAGAGATGGATCACTTCTTTGCTGGTCTGACTCGACCATCTACTAATATTGCAGGAGGATCTGTGTTGGTAGTAAACCTAACATTTTAATCTAATAATTCTGCTTGGGAACCAAGCTGAATTGGTTTAGTCTGTTCTCAATATGGTGCTGCCAGCCATTGATATTCAGAAGGGAAAGCCATAAATAATTTCTGAATCTGATTCATTAAGTTCTTTTTTTTTTCTTTCTACCTTTTTTTTTTTAAATTCAGAACGATTGCCATCGTTTTGCCTGGGAAACAGCAACTTGCAAAAACGCATTCTGGAGGGATGTAGGAGGTTTAAGCAATGCCAGATGTGTCTGCCTTGTTTCACCCAGTTTACTGCTAGGCACTTCCCAATCTCAGTAATGATCTTCAGGACCACAAAACCCACAGGAAGGAGAAAAAATTACATCGCACATTTCTCCGATACACACAAATGCAAACCAACGTCTGTGACCCATTCGCTGAAGCAAGCCTGAATAGTTCCCGTTTTATCTTCCCTTAAAATCTTCTGTTCTTCCAGATCTAAGGCCAGCTCAAGTCTCTCCAAAAATGAATTAAAAAAAGGAAATTATTTTGCAGTCTAGACAAAAATGTCAAGGAAAAAAAGAGATGAAACTGTATCTCCATCTATATTAATAATTCAGCAGAGTATCTTTAAGAACTGAGAAACAAGGTGGTAAGATATGGCAAAACTGTTCATCACTTAACTCCGAGACTTACTGTGGCTTCCAGGTTGCCCACTTGCCTAACTAAATACAAATGAAGCAACTGTGATGTTTGGGTGTCCTGTACCTTTCCTGATAGGACAGCAACTCACCTTCAGCTGGATCCCCGGAGTATAAAAACATGCTATAAAAACTTCCTAAGCTGTGCATGATGCTGCTTTCACGGGAAAGGGGCAGGGGGAGCCGGCAGGGCAAGGGCAGAGAGGACCAGCGAAAGACCAAGGTTCCTGACCTGCAGCTTGGCAGTGTTTCTTCCCATGGACCTTCTCTAGGGTGAAAGCTTTCTACAAACATGGCTGGAAAGAAAGCAGCCCTGCTTTAAAAAAGCAAGATGCTTTCCCTTTAGTACGATTGGTGGATATCCACCAGCCTCCCAGATCCGAATGCCGCTTTTTGCAGAGATCACAGTCACCAAATTGGAGGAGCAGCCTCTGAAACAGCAACTGGACTCACAGCAGTATTACCCAAATATTATGATTTTCTTCTTAAACCAAATAAAGAATTTGTATTATCATGTAACAGTAAGGAAAATCAAAATCATTCTGCAACACAGGCCGTTTGTCCACTGCTTTATCCATCAGAGACGTGGTCAAGTATCAAGACCGAAGAGGCATTTGCAACGTTTCTCCCTCTCACCACAACATCCATCATGTGGATAAAAGGACCAAAGTTTGGTAACAAAACACCTTGCTCTATAGGCTTCATAGCGAAAGCCGCTCACCAGCATACCCGGTCTCACACTGAGCTGCTTGGGTCTTCAGGGAAACAAGCTTAGCAAGAAGGCCTGCTCTGTCTTTTAGGTACCTTTTCAACCTTCCGTTTCTTTTTCCCTGTACCCCATCTCATCACAAGCTTTACAAGCCCCTGTGCTTCCTCCTCCTGCGCCTGCTTTTATTTCTGCCGTTTGCAGCCAAGTTAAATGCCAGAGTAAAAGCAAGGAACAGAAAACAGAGGTGATACAACAGCATGAAGCCGGTTTACCCGTTCTTATCTCATTGTGATCAAAATCATAGCTCTGTATCTGTTTGCAACAATGCCATGAGAAACTAGGAAAACCAGCAGCAACCCTGCCATACATTTTTGGACAATTTCACATAAAAGATAAGGCAATTCAATTTACAGAAGTTAGCTTTTTCAGTAACGGTTGTGTTTTGAATGCAAGGCTATAAACCAAAGCATATTAAGAAAGCATTACTATTGTATAATTAATGCTCCAAAGAAGAAAAATATTTATGCTAAGGAATGACGTTAACTTTGTTCCCACTTGAGTGTGTGTTATGGTACAATATTTAATTACATGCTTACATTTCTCAAATACCTATTACAGTGTATCTTCTGTTGGACATGATGCATGTCTACTATTTGGCTGAACAGCACGATAATATATCAAGAGAAATTGCAAGAACTGTTTTCCAGTTTTCACAACAGAATGTCAATTCCCTTCTAGCGGAGCCTTCCACCCAAACTGATGAGCTATGGCAGTCCTCCCTCCCACACGAGCCAGCTTCAAGCAGGAACACCTTAGACTCAGACATTATCTTTCCAGAATGCTACAAGCAACAGAAAAGAGGAAAATATCCAAACTACTGAGCAAGTTTTAACATGAGGATTTGCTCCTGCTACAACCGTGTCATGGCTGCAACGTGGGCAGCAATTCATATGCCACTTGGTAGCAAATAAACCAGAAGAAAGTCCAGGGTATTCTGTAACTGATAGGTGTTTTCTCCTCACTTGTCACATCAATTCCAGATACTTAAGTCAACTACGCTTAATTCAACTTGAGCATATATGCAGTGTTCACCTGAGCTTCGTGACATATTCAGGTTTAGTAAACTACAAATTCTGGTTGAATTTTCCTGTGAAAGTCTGTGAACTAGCTCTGCAAGAGTATTCAACATTTATGTGTGGCCTTATATACACAATTACATACTAATACCCAAGTTTAGTGTCTAACCAAGCCAGGCTAATGTTTCAGCTAAGGAGGTGTTAGCACCTTCGATACAGCTGTAACCAAGATGGCCGATCCTGCACTTAGTAATCACTGTGGGCAACGCAGGCTGAGACTCAATGATGGCAGATACTAGATTGGGAATGTTGTAATTACTTATAACAAAAGAAGTGAAGAGTTAAATAAATGTATGAAGTTTAATACATTTTCTCTCATCTACACTAAATTTCATTCAAATCTGTGGGATTCACTGTCTTCATCCTGTTACAACGTGACTTGATTTTGCCCAGCTTGAGGTTTCTGTTTATTTCAGGATCTGCAGTTCCTTACAGGGAAAAGTTTTTTCAGTTTGGCATGTTTATTCAATCTAAAGTGTGCTAAAACACCAGAGACTGAGCAGTGGTCAGGAACTGGAGAGGACAGGGAAAATGTCAGGGTCAATAAACTAGCTGAGAGTCAGTGCATTTCCAGCAAGATGAAATAGGAGCTAGTTTGATTTTTCATGGAAAATTTTGTTATAAATTGGGACTGCTCCTTATAAACAGGACTTTTAAGCATCCCAGTCACAGCTGACAACAACCCCAAGGGCACGGTTTGCCAAAAATGGCAGACAACGTTTCTGGAAATCTTCCATATGTTAGAGCTGGCCAGCTGACACTTCACATGCCGTTCAACCCCAGCAATCAATCCTCATTCTGACATCAACCTATAGCAAACCAAAGCTCGGTTCCTTTCAAATGGGCAAACATCCCAAATATGAATTACATGCACATTTTGTAAAAAGGGTAATGCTAGTGCTACTTGATTTTCCTGCACTTAAATCACTCTTACCTTTACTCTTTCTCTGAAGAGGCCTCCACTCAGCACTGGCTTTTCTAGAATACACGCCTCAACTACTGTATGGGAAAGCCCAATCTTTCACTTTCAAGAAGAATTAAAAAAAAACCAAACAAACAACAAAAAAATTAATATCTACCGTATAAGCCCACAAATTGCCACCAGGACTTGATCCCCGACAGGCAGAGCGGGTGTGAGAGGAGCTTCCCTCAGGCGAGTGCAATCCGGTGGCTCCGTTTCCCGCCTTTTCCCAATCACCACAGGCCCCTCGCTGCCGCAGCGACACCTCAGCTAGGACCCGAAGCCAACCTTCTCTCTCAACACGTTATTTCTGAAGCAAGTCATTTTGCAACTATGACCTGTTACTGCCTTTCTGGGAGGAAAGCAACGCCCAACTATTCACGCTGACCGTGGGCAATATCACTGGCACTGGCAGATTAAACTAGGGCTTACAAAACCCCTCATGGGCCAGGAAGGACGGACAGCAGGTCCTCAGAGATTTACTCCTAACTCCTAACGGTACATAAGCCACCCACAGTCACAGAAGCTTAAGCATAGACACAGGTTCCAACCTTCACTAATGGCAAGACAGGAGTATAACATGTAAAAACCAGCGACTCCTCCTGAGACAGCCTCGCGTAGTGCCTTGGACATTGAGCAAGAGAAAAGTTTCCCCCTTCCCCATATACAGAAGAACCTCTTTGAACCTTCCAGCCCTGACTACAATTTCATTTGATAACTATCACTTACACTGAAATGATATTATGAGTGCTACATCAAAGGAACCTGTGAATTGGTGCATATTATTTATTTGCCCTCTGAGAGAAAGCTAATATTGGTGGGAGACAGGGGCTGCAGCGCTGGGAGCCTTAAGGAATGGGGGACTTGGGGAAGAAAGCAGTATGTTGCCGTAAGCAGTGTTTGAAACCCATATTCTGACCCATATTTGTCTGGTAAGTTTAATTTTTAGTCCTACTTCTGTGAGGCTCATGAAGTCACTAGACTGAAAATAATTAGAAGCTGGAGAACTATTAGGGGAAGCGCTACATATACTTGCCCTGTTTTACTCTTCCCTGGGCTATCACCGGGGATAGGTTTATCTCCTCCTCTAGTACAGCTCTTCTTACTCCTTTTCTTTCAAGACAAGCAACATCCCACATGAACACAACAATATATACTTGTGCACGTGTATCAAGATTACATATGCCTGCATGCATCTCTTCAAAGTCTGCTTTTAGAGACACAGTTCAGACCCGCAGCTCAGATATTTGTATGCTCCATACGTGGTACATGCAATATTGATGGCATTTTGTTACATGTCAAATTCTGAAACAGTAAGATGCACACAGCTTTTGAAACATGCAGATTACATGAGTGCTTTTATACTTGTAATTACCCTTTGCTTAGGAGTTCACTTATGTGGCAAAAAACAGCTCTTCAAACAATGGGAATTTCTAAGTGTCTTGCCTGTTGTATCACTTTGCAGTACTGTATCAACCAAAGGTTTGAAAGTTAACACATTTTAAAAAAGATTTAATCCAACTTAGACAAAATTACAATTAGTGAGTGAGGATCAGCACAAAGACAGCTACTCTGCCTTGGCAACATCAGCAGTCACAGGTATCTAAGGGAGGAAGGATGCAGAAAACACAAGGTTGAGAACAAAACTGAATTTTCAGCAGTTGCCTACAAATGGCTACAAAAATAAATTGCAATGCTGGCAAGAGTAGTAGCGTGAGAGATAGCTCCAGCACCTTCCAAACAGTGCAGTCATCACTCGGGAGCTCAAAAACAATTATAAAGCTCTTTGAGAAAGCCCATAGCTCAGGTCACGCTGAGGATGGGAGAAGCTCGGGACAGATCCTGTGCTTCTGAGTGCAGGTGCAATAGCCCAGGCTTCAAAAGCCTCTCTGAAAGCTCCAGTTTTACATCTCACAGACTCTTTTGGCTCTCTATACATCTTCAAAGGTGGAGGAAGAGAGAAGTTTTCCAAGACTCCAGAAATTAAATATTTCTTATATCCTTTTATGTACCGGGTACTTAGAGGCAGGTTAGGGGAAAGGATTTGGGATGGGTTTGTAATTACAATAGACATGTATTACAACAAACTTGTCAGCAAACACTTTGTGGAAAGGCACAAGGATTTTTGAGCTCAACGCTATACTGATGACATGTACAGGTAGGTTTTTTCAATTTTAAAATCCCGCTCCTGTTTGGAACTACACTTGGAAATAATTCTGTGACTTGCTATGGAGGTCTGCCTCGCTGAAGGAAAGTACAGGCTTTCTTCATACAGAGTTTGAATCTCCAGTGCTTTTCGTTACACTGGCACAAAGTGGAAGGTTAGCAATTTCATTGGCAAGATGATTGTGTTGCCTCACTTTATGCTGTTTCTGGGTTAAACGGCAAACTTGGTTTTGGATTTTCTTTTCTTTCTGTTAAGTGGCTCATTGTTTGGGAACATGTATTTATAGAGCACTGGGGATCACACCACATCTTTCCCCTGCCATTTCTCTCTCTGTGCAATACACTCCTCAAAAGTCACTTGCAATACAGCAGACAATCGGGGAAAAGGCAAAGAAGAAATACTGATAACGGTTATTTGTAAGACAAGATTTTGCACTTACCTGTATGATTCAGTTCATGAAGGAAGAGAAGAAGAAAAGAAGATCCAACAGCAGCAACAACATGGAAGAGAAAAGAAAACCAAAAGACATACTGTTAATTCAGAAAAGGAACGATCATTTACCACAGCAGACTTACAAAACATCTACAGGGGCAGAGGCCTAAAGATCTTGCCCACTCTCTCTTCAGAAACTGCATCCCATTCACTGGCTATCAGAAGGTGCAAACTGATGGCAGAATCCCCCCGACAAAGTTTGAACAGCGAGTTTATTTTATGTCTGAATTTGTTGAAATGGGCTTAAGTTGTGGAGTGTGGCAGTTTCTTTCTTAAAGCACAATGAAAGCCTGGTCAAAGTATTTACTTTGCTGAGTACACTTTAGATCGGTAGTATCCTCAAGATGATGGGATTTTTGGCATATCTTTTTGTGTGCTCTAGTCATTTTAAGAAAAAAAAGCAGAACAAAACACTTTGGCAGGAAAAAACACTGTTTTTCATCCCTGAAGAGGGCCCTTTACTTGTCTGTTCAAAGGTCTCTCTATGTAGAGAGAATTAACACTTATTTACCATCAGAGTGCTTTCAAGGAGTCTGAAGTTCAGAGGATTTCTCCCCTTTCCACATGAGGAATTTTAAAAACACTGGACAAACCAGGCAGACAGGACTCTGTCTTCTCTCGAAAATCCTCTTCTCCCTCCCTCTATCCCGCCCTCTCACCATAACTGAGGAAAATGCCAAGATGAAAGACTAGACTTTAACTAAGCCCTCTGTCTCCAAGACTGAGGCTGAGTTTCAGTTCCTGCACTGTACACAAAGAGAAGCCATTAGAAGCCCGAGGGTTACGGGAAAGGCACTGACAGGTTCCTTTTAATTAGGCTGAAAACTAACTTGGTGAGAATAGCTTGTCTGTATCAATAGCTCTAATTGACTGTTCTGAAGACAGACAGAGCGAATAAAGCAGGGGGTAATTATTGTCTGTGACAATTTGATTGACAAGCTTGTCCCCCGGAGGAGAATCCAGAGAGCCTATTGTCTAGTGGAGCCCCCCAAATAAAGCACTCGCTTTCAGAGGGCTCCATTAAAAACCAAGCTGGAGGGCTGGGAGATTCGGCGTTTGTTCTAATGGGCTAACAGTAATTTCAGACAGGGAGTCTGTGAAGAAGTGGCTCAGGTGTACTCGCTGGGGAAGGCTGAGGAGCAGAGAGGTGTGGTTGTGCTACAGGGAAAGAGAATTAATATGAGAACAGATGACAAAGGTGCTGCCTTGCTCTCGTTGCCACACACCCACTGATTATAAGGCAGCAGACTTTCGATTCAGCATCACGGCCTGTCTTAAAAGAGAGCGCTGCTTCAGGTCAGCCAGAAATAAATAGAAAGCAATTGAAAGGGATGATGTTGTCCAATCTAACTTATCAAACACAGAGGAGCTGCCACCCGTGTTTGTTTTCCACACCACCAATCACAGCCTCAAACGAACGCAGGCCGTGTTTTTAAACAGCAGCTTAGAAACCTGATTTCAGCAAAAGCTAAAAGCTCCCCAAAGCACTGTGCTACCTCCTGGGCATCCTCGAGCAAAGGTAAGGGCCCCCCAAAAGACAAAGGCAAGTTGGCAGGACAGACACAGGAGGGAGAAAGCATCAATTAGAAACCAGCCTGACAGTACAGCTGGAAAGCAACTAATCCAGACACCTCAGTGCTGCCCACCAGCTCATCCACTTTCAGTTTTCTTTTATATAGGAAGAAAGAGTACTACGGAAAAGTTTCTCTACCAACTGCTGGCCACCCTTGTTTTCTTCCTTTGAAGACCCTAAATGTTAATGTCTGGGTTTAGGGAACAACAGGGAAAATGACAAGTCAGTATTACCGGAGGTACAAATATAACTTTGCTTTGCTTAACTATTTAACCAACTACTCCCACTTTTCATGGAAATCTGTTTGTTTTTTTTTCTCATTTTACTTTTGATGACAGACCAATTTCATTAGAAGCTCCCTACCACTTTGGTAAGAATGCTCCTGTTCTCCACATCAAGTGTTAAAAAAAAAAACCCAAACAATTATTTGGGCAGTTTTATTCAAGAATGAACCTTCAAAACACCAGCTTGTTCTTTCTCTCAGAATCCCAAGGTGCAGTAAGAGCCTGCAGCCAGGAACGGGGGTAGGGGATCTCAGGCATTTGTTAAGGGGGCAAATCTCATTGAAGTCAAGAGGAACAAATTATATTCATAGAATCATAGAACGGTTCAGGTTGGAAGGGACCTTAAAGTCCACCGAGTTCCCACTAGACCAGATTGTTCAAAGCCCTGTGCAGACTGGTCCTGAACACTTCCAGGGATGGGACATCCAAGCTTCTCATCATTCCCAGTCTGTCACTCTGTGTACACCAGCAGCAGCCAGACCACAAACAGGGTTTGCTACAGGCCCCATAGGTATCACGTGCTTACACAGGGAGAGAGGCAGTGTCTTTGAAAGCGTATAATTTCCATGTCTGAGACAAAGGATGAACTGAAACCAGAGCCAGAGTAGGAAAGCAGGCTGCCCAAGGGCTCAAAAGCAGGCCAGGGGCAAAACAAGATCTAAAGATCTCTTGACCTCAGGTTCAGTGTCTAACCACCAGCTCAGGGGTCAGCAGCCCATCAAGTGTCACACACCAGACAGCTTCTGTTTTGTGAAGGAAAAATACAAAGTCTGCTGGTTCCATTTTAATCTTGCACAGAGGCAAATTGTGTCTGTGAGCGGCGGCACTCCTGACTCCTGCCAATGCCACTCTGGTGGGAGTTCAGAGCTTCCTTCTTTCACAGGCAGACGCATCAAGGAGTGCTGGTAGCAGTTTGGCTCCAAGAAAGCCTCTTAGTCCCAGCTCTGTCCCCATCCAGCAGTGGACGATGCCTGCCTCCTACACACCTCGGCTGGCATCTAGGCTGGTTGGTGTCCATCCTGAGAGGCTCTGTGAGAGAGCTCAGATGTGGGAGCTATAGCCTCTGGCAGATGCAAACAAGGCTTATTTTATGCCAAAATTGTACCTCCTTACTGTCTTTACACAAAGTGCCATAGGTCAGCGTGGATGAGGTACCACCCTTCCAGGACATGGTCCCAGAAGAGTTAAGAATTACCGAGTCATGAACTGGGGCCAGTTTGTAAAGTTCAATCTGTTGTTCTGGGGAAGGTCAAAGACTTTACTTCAAGAACTGGAACTGTGCTTAGAGGTCATTACCCAAGCACAAATTGCAACAGCACAACCACATGAACCACAAAATCTCAAGAGACATAGCTGGAGAAGTCAAAGGGTCAGTGAGGATTGCAGCCTGGGCCTTGAGAAATACAGGAACCTTGAGGCACCCTAGGTCTCAGCTCTGGAGAGTGTCACCAGTTGGCAGAGCACAAGCTGAACTCAAAGAAAACTTAAACTTTGAGCTACACAAAAGAATTTTTCTTTGGAAGTCAGTGACCAAATCCATGCAGAAGTTTCATTTGCACTCATGCCAAAACAATTTCATTTTCTGAATCATAGAATCTTAGACCTTAGCCCCAAGTACTTTGAAAGAAATTAATAAAAATCCTCTTTTATTTTTAGCAGAAACCATTTGCCAAATGTAACCAGAGTTTGTAAATAATATTGATTCCCCTCACCCTTAATCATATTTCTTGGCTAATTTACTGTTCCTTGAATATTTTGCTGCCATCTGCATATGAACAACTTGAAAGAAGAAGCAGCTCGCCACTCTAAGAATGCCAAAGTGAGAAAACACACCCCAAAATAAATCATAGGCTGGATTTCTACAGGGAAAAAAAAAACAAACAAACAACAAAAAAATGAAGAAACAATTTGAACAACACAATCCAAGAGAAAAACCCAGCAGGTACTGTGATAAAAGGCTTACAACATGCAGCTCGGACTTACTGACCGCTGTCGTGAAAACACAAGCCACGCCTAAACCCACAATTAGGCTCACAGCAGCAGCCTAAAACCCTAGCCAGGACATTATAGCTGGAGTCAGATGAGCCAGGCTCCTAAACAATCTGGACCAAAGCCAGACCAAAACCAATCCTTAAGCAGTAGAAATATTAGATAAAAATCCCAGACCGATAGCAAATTCGCTATTGGCTTCTTCCCACCTTCCAGATGAGGCAGACGTGATTCAGCCCCCTTCAAAACCTCTCCTGTTGAAAGGTGCTTTGGAGTTGGCTGAGAATTGCTTAATGAGCAGAGGCTGGCTTTAGGCATCCAGGTGTAAACCGTTAGCACCCTGAGCTACCACTTCTCCCGGGAGGTCAGTGATTTCCCTTCAGGCAGAGCACATCACTTGAGGTACATACTCTCATCAAATCTGTAGCTCCAGAAGCACCTCAGGTTTTAAAGCGTTCCTCAATATGGTAACTAACTCAGCAAGCGCAAGACAACAGATGGAGCAGAGACATTTGTGTGTCCCAAACCCTGGCCTTGGTTGAGTGACTGCAGTTTGGTACCGTGGTGGATATTTTAGCTGATAAAATGGACTGAAGCAGCTGCTCCGGTGCCGTGAGCCTTGTTTTTTCTCTATAGTTGGAGCTAAAGAACCAGGCCATGGGAAGATAAAGGCTCACATCCTCTGGAAGGGGCACAGGAGGATACACCTAATGCGCTTGCCTAGGCGAGGGATGCTGGTGGCTGTGTTGGAAAGCAGCGAATACGGATCAAAAAGCCGCTTCGAAATGGTGGATAAGTGTTGCAGTTTTTCCACAGGGGGGGGAAACAGATGGCTGGGCAAAGGATGAGCCTTCTGCTCTGGAGAAATGAAGAGATTTTTTTCCAGAGTGGGCCAAGCAAACCCTGATCTATTAGAGAAAGCAAGTGAGCCGTGGGACTTACAAAGACTGATTTCCCAGGGCTTGGGGTTTGATTAGCCCATGTCTAACAGAAGTGGGAGCTCTACTCAGATCTTCTCCTGAAGCAGGGGCATGTGTCCCATGTGGGTTCATTAGTGCCTAATAATGTAGTCCAGCTTACCCCTAACCCTCCCCTCAAAGGGAGAATTAATTTGTGTCTCTTTGCTTTGCCTGGCTACCTATTTTCACTGAACTTTTCGGCTGAAATTGCCTAGTGGATTCAAAAGCTTTTAGAACAGGGTGACAAGCGGATGATACAACCACAGAAGCCTGGTTTCCTTAAGAAAACAGCCTGAAAGTGGCTTAGGACCTTTTTTGGCACAAAACTCCTAACAGCTGATCATTTCAGAATGATTTATTTATTTATTTTTACTCTGTTACATTAAGTAGGGATAATTAAGGGATCCAGGACTGAAATGTGGTGTCCACAGAGATGCCTGAACTCGTGGGAGACCTGGGCAGAAAGCATTTCAAGTATGAAGACTACGCTAATTGGAACCACACTGCCCCACGCCCGGTAAGGCATGGCAGCTCTTCCTCCTGCTACCAAAGCCACCAGGAAAGACTTTCTTAACCGTTTCTGAAAGGGCATGCTACTAATGACTACTGCTAATGCGCGTTGTAAACACACAGCTTCTCAGACCTAGAAAGGTATAGATGACTCTGCCGGTAGCTTGGACCCAATTATTCCTCCAGGTCTGGTGCTGGGAGGCAGGTTTCCAAGCGTGGCACGAGTGACCCTATAAATAAAGAGCCACCACTGTCTCGCATGTGCTCCTCGCTTTGAATCTATTTGCCTTTTTTAACTGCTGGCACCATTCAAGGAGACGCTGTTCTCAATTAAAACCAGCCCATTGCTTTCCTAGGCTTAATTAGGAGCAGGGCTGTACGTTCTGGCACCAGCAGTATTTTCTTTTCAATTAATGGACTAAACAGGCAGCAGATGCCAGTGTCTTCCTTTCTCCCCTCTCCAGCAAGCACCCCATCCCTATTTTAAAATCATTGACGATGATTTTAAAGAGACAGCTAATTCAGATACTGCTTCTGGAATTGAGAAGAGTTGTAAAAAACAAACAAAACCTCCAAAAACCCCAACCCAAATAAAAAAAACCCACAGGTACATTTCAGTGCTGAGAGAGCCCATAATAATCTTCCATCTTCTCTACACTATTGAACAGATAATAAATAATGAATAAAAAGGGGAATGGGGAACTAAGTAACAGTTCAAACCACTACAGTCTAGGACTAAACTTTGGATTTTCCCATCAAGCCCAATGGTAAGTCTCGTAGGGAATGGGAAATACAGAATGCTGGAAGAGAATTTTTCTTACTGAGAGAATTCACGCATTTCAACTTCCTTGCATTGTTTCCTTAAAGATAAGATGGAAAAAGCAATCAGTTACTCCTCTTACTGAAAAACAGTAAGATTCAAATTAAAAATGCAACAGCTGTACTTCAGACTTTTCTACAGTCGTTCCCTGATGGCAGGACATTAACCTATGTCTCTTCAGCTAAACCTAAGTGTAGAGTTCGAAATAGAATTTGTATGCAAGAGTGCAGAAAGCAGAAAATTAAAACAAAAGGAGTTTTGGTTTCTGTGTGAGGACAGTTTCAACTTACGGGTGGATTTCTCACTCAGAAGGTATCTTTACTTGCCTCCTTGTACAGCCCATTCTTACATAGCCTGATCTCCAGGCAGTAATTGTAACAATTAGGCTAATGAACAACACAATTTCCTGCTAGCTGGGTACCAGTGTACAAGCCCAGGCCAGAGGGGGCATCTCCTATTGATAAAGGGACATAAACTAGCAGAACTCATGCCTGAATTGGTCAGATTATCACCAGAATACACATCCCTGGCCAGCCTTGTCGGTAAAACAGACAAATGCCCTTTTTCTGGTATTGACAGGAACAAATTAACTATACAGTTAGGGGTTTCTTCTGTGGAGGAATAAAATTTGAACGTTTTCAAAAAGTGAGCCTCCTCCTAACTCAAAATTATTTCAGAAATGAACATTTTAAACTGTAAATGCAATGCAATAGTTAAAAATCAGCAAACAGGCAACCCTGGAGATGTGGTTCTTTGTTCAGCTGTGTGATAGCTTTCATAAAGATAAAATGAGTTCTTTCACAAACTCATAATGTCATGCTTTGCAGCTAGCTGTCTGCAGCTACCACAACGAAATGTCACCTCTGTCTCTGTATTTACTTCAAGTTCAGCCAGTGTATTTGCTGAAAATAAAGTGCCACCTTTATCTTCATGATGTACCTGAACAGCAGCCCGATGGTTGGATACCTCTACCATTAGGCATTGCAGACAACAGGGAGACAGTACCCACTCCTCAGACATTAACATCTCAATTGCATTTAATCTCTACCTGCAAATCGTGGTGTCTACCTACCACTTTGAGAAAATCCTTCTGTGGGTGACAGACCAATGGAGCCTGGTTTACAATACATTCGAGCACCAGTTTTATGAGCTAGTGTTGATTTTCTGATGTACAATAGGAAGCTGTAGCCACTGCCCCTGTGATATTATTACTTCTCTCTCCTCTGTGTCATTGCCTGCCTTCATTATACTTTCTAGACCTTACTCTCTTTAAGGTGACTACTCCCCTTTGGCCACAATTCTCCAGAATTCTGTACCCCAGATGCTTTGGTGGTGGGAGATCCAACAGGTTGGCCTACTTGTTCGGTGTTCTGAACATCTGAAGTCTACAAAATCTCACAGACTCCCTTTTTGAGCACTGGAGCAAAAAGGTCCAGTGTCACTCTTTTCCTGTCCCTACGACCTTGGTCAGGATTGCTGTTCATTTCACGGCAGAAAGCCAAGAAGAAAGAGGAAAGGAATAGTTTGCCTTCCTTTAGTCTAACCAAACTTATCTTTCCATGAAGCAGCTGGGTCAGATCAGGTTTAAGAGAAACTGTCCTTAATTAATTTGATAAGATTAAATTTAATTTAGAAAAAGCATAGAAGCTGCCCAAGGGAAACTCTCCCTCTCCACTCTACATCCCAAACTGGTTTCAGCTCCGTATTCTCTTTCATAGAAACTCTGAACATGAAAGGTAGGGTCATGCATAGTATTTAAAAGGGAAATATAATTGTTGCTGACATAAAAATCATTATTCTTATTCAAGGAAAGTGGGGAGCAATTGGAAAAAGAATAACCAAAGATAAGGGGAGGGGAAGGGAGTTGTTCTTGTGTGGAGTTTTAAGTCTGATTTTTTGCAATTGGAAGGAATCTGGAACAGTTTTGCAATCTAAAAATGTTATTTACATCAGAATTGTGCCCTTGCAGTGTTTTCTTATTTCTCCATCTATTTTTTTACTGAAAAGAGAGCAAAGTATGTAATTATATTGCTGCATGAACAAAGGAACAACCATAAGTATATAAAAAAGCATTTCTCAATGCAGAGAGAAAAGAGCCCTGAATGTCCCACCCAACTTCTGGCCATCCACCTGAGATGCCTAACCTGGAAACTTGCTTGATGCCCCAAACCTGAAGCACGCTCCAGGAGCTGTCATTGTGTTTCTGTGAACTATACTCACAATCTCTACACTGAATACCTCTTAACAAGGACACCCAAGAGAGAGATCTCCTGTTAGCTTGGATGGACCTCAACTAAGTGGACCGACCCAGTCACTGTATGGACAGAAAGATGCTGTCCTGGATCACAGGGGTGACTGCAAGGAGTCATTTCTGTTCTCTCACCCAGCACTGAACTACTCCAACTATTTTCCTACCACTTGTATCATAAAAGTTGGAATATGTAAATTCTGCCCGCTCTAACAATATTAGAAAGGTTTTTAAGTATGGTTAGTGCTTATAGCAGATACAGAGAGTATCTCACTTGCCTTCGGTTAATGTTCCCTCCTTGTGCAAGATTTAAGGGACCTGAGGAAGGAGAAGAGGAACTACTGTGACAGCAAGCTGGAGAACTCTGATTCAGCCCAGGGAATCATACTACATCAGCTTGTGGTAAGTCTGGCTCAGGCATCCTAACCCAAGGACTTTGATTTGATGCAAACCATTTGACATACCCTGATTTGATTTAAAAAATACAACTTTGCCTAGATGAGATTTTGCCTGACATCTCCTAAAAGTCCGTTTCAGAGCTGTCTGATGTGCACAGGGATTCTAGAAGAGAACCCGTGACTTATATCCCAGTCTCCAAGCCAAAACCTTTAAATAAAATCCCCTCCAAGGCATCAACTGCCAGAGGCATGAGAGAAAGGTCTTGAGAAAGATCCTTTGGCAAAAATCCATTCCACTGGGCCAGAGTGACTTCTGTGTGAGCGAGATTAAAGGAAAGTGTCCACTAGAGCATTTCTGGTTTTGTTTGATGGACCTTACCTTCTACCATCACTACTACCACAGTTTTCTGCACTACAGGCCAGCAGTTTTCACCAACCTCAGTTTTTCATAAAGAGCTTTTTTTTATGGAGTCTGGCAAGCCAGTCGTTCTCCCTCCATTCTACCTCTACCATATGCAAGCAAGAAGGGTGGAGAGGCATCCTAGATTTTTGGAGGGTGGGGGAATATAAAATATAAATATAAAGTGATGAGAAAGGACAAAGGGGCACCCCAACAATGCAACTCCATGGGGAAACAGCATGTACATAAAACCTCATGTTAATTTGGATACTATCCCAGTCTTCTTATTTATTAAAAATGTTACAGTAACTCCTTTGGATTATTATAACTGAAAGTTCAGGGACAGAACTCATGTATTCTTCCCCTACTCACTGAATTCCTTTTATAGTGAAAATGCACAGAGACGCAGTAGAGGACCAACACCCCAGTGAAGCCCCACTGCAGCACCAGTTAGAGACTGTAAAAGGAGCTTACACGAAGACTGGCTCGTTACACACCTGTTAATTCTGGGTATTGTTCATTGAGCATCTACTGGCTTTTAGAGTCTGTCAGTTTTGCTGTCTGTGCAGGTGATTTTTGCACCAGGGAAAAAGGTTTTAAGATGGGAAAACAGTGCAAACCTGTAACCACTAACAAGGAGAAGCTCTACAAAAGACTTGAGACAGACTGGTTCCAAGTGACTGTTTCTTTAAAATACTGGTGTGAGGAATGAGGAGCTTTGGGATTTGGGCAAGGTTAGACCGTGCTGCTCTGAGCTAATCCCATTCTTCCTATTGTAATTCTCATCTCAGTGATAGTAAGTCAACTCAATTACCCAGCATGAACAGGACCTTCTGGGATCCAGTACTTATATACTGTCCAAATAGAGAAACCAAAGGAAAACGAAGGTATGCAGTGAAATCTAGGACTGCTGAAGTATTACATATGTCTATACATACTTTAGAGTTCTCCAACATTCCCTGTTGTTCCTAAGAGTAAGTAAAATGTGAAACAAAGACAAGGCATGTTACAAACTGCTGCTAATCATGCCATCATTTTATCAGACACTAAACATCCCTGCCTGAGAGACACTGCCTCTTTTTTGCCACGGATCTAACAGCAAGAAGACCTCATAATAACACAGCAATACAGCCCAAGTGAACTCCCCAGGTGGGAATACGCTATACATCCTGTTGCCACACTGGGGAAAACGCATTTGGCAGCTGGCTCGTACAGCTTGCCATTAAAAGCAAGGCCAAACGTGCCAGGGCAGGCAAGGGAGCTCTTCTTTCCCCCGTACACCGTATCCCCGCTACGCTGTGCTCACTGAGCCCAGTCATCGACGTGAAATGAGCACATCACCGCAGCACCCCAGAGTAAGAAGGGCAGCTGAATTTCAACTGCCTTCTCTAGTGATACTCCAAAAGCACCTAACTGCAGAAACCTCTCCGACGCCTCCCGAGCGCGCTCAGTGAGCCTGCTCTTAACACCACCTTCTTGTGGTGAAAACTGTAATTCTTCATTCCCACTGGCTGATTTAAACACACTTTAGCAGGAGTATTTAAAGAACTACTGAATCATCATGAAAATCTTAGAAAATACGATCTCCACAGTGTAGAGATAAGAGAATGTGCTTTGATATTTCAGCCGATTAAATAACTGCCATCAAAAGCTCGTCCTGCTTTCCCATGCGTATCAGTTAGGGTAACAAAAGATATCATCTGTCTTTGAAACTCATACACCCTTAGACTTTCATCACTGCAAGACTGCTGCTTTTTCAATATATTGTCTCCTAGTTGCCGAAAAAAAGGGAAAAAAAGGCATTTGAATGAATGCAGCCTAATCCAACACATCATCTCTCCACTCCTCAGTTGTAAAAAAAAAAATCACTGCAACATTAGCTTAACAGCTGAGTAACCAAAAATACAGAACATGGGTGATTATATGACTTTTTTCAAAAACAAAAGCGAACCCCTCCGGCTTAGGTTTTTGAGATTTTGTTTTTCTAAATCTAAATGTTGCTTTAATATACTCTGCTTCTGATCTTGTTCTTTGTCCTCTCCCTCACATACGAAAGTGGACAGTTGCCCTAAGACAAGTACAGCAATTTATGTGAAGTTCATTCATCTCTCGGTTTTGATGTAGACATGGTTTAGATATGGAACTCAAACATGCATTTCATTATACTGATATAGGTGCTGTTAAATGGAATACATTATCCTGAGGAAAATAGGTAACAAAAGCTAATATAACAAAGCTTGTGTTTTTGAAAAGTTTCTATTACTAAAGGAAAACAAACAGCAAAAAACCAACAAGGAATGGCAGTGTGTTTTAGCACACCTGCTTAGAAACCAAAGACCTGCATTTTCAAAAGGTAAAGTTTTACCCAGCCTTTCAAAACACAACATCAGCAACATCTTAAGGGTTAGGTGTTCAGCCAGTTAAATACTACAGGCAATCTGTACTGCCTCACCAACAATGCAAATCCATCCCTGGAAGGGCATGCCGTGGGATGAAAGAAATATGGACTCACTTCTCAGTGGAGCCCTTGCAGCCATATTCTCGTGTTGTAACAGAGAGCATCCCCAGGCGTGTTAGAATTGCACCTGGCTGAAGTTTCTCAAGACTGTAAGGTCTGGACTTGCTAAGTTCAAGGCTAGGCCAGGCAGCTGCTGATTTCTGTTCCTCCTGTAAGATGTGCAGCAATTCCTTCTAAGGTTATTTCAAGACTGAAGCATCATCTTGAATTAAAAATGTGCTTACTGCTCTGTGTAACTGTCCCGAGCCTTTTACTTCACTCCGTGCATTGGACAAGCAGAGCAATGCCCAATGTCTCGTGTGAAAATCGTCACCCCATCAAGTTAAGTGGGTGCTTGTTTTGGCAGGACAGTTGAAGCAGGCTGTGATTGACAGAAGGGAAAACAGCTCCTCTTTTTCGGTCAGTAACCAGGCTTTCACCAGTTAACAGTTACCCAGCAGCAATTCTTGGAAACAAACCTACCTGTGCGAAACACCAGTTACACATTGAACTGGCCAAATCAGTTAGGGCTGTTTGTGTCTCTCCTGTTACAGATCTGTTTCCTACAGTACAATAAGTACTACTTGTGTCAGACAAGCTTTATGCATCGATTTGCAGAACTGTTCAAATATTAACCAGTTCCACTCTCAGGCTGCTTCCCTTCCTTCCTCCCAGTATCCTCTCAAGCTTTGCTCTTCCTACGTTTCCTGTTCTAGCTCTATAAATCACTCTCCTCCTTGCGTATCTCACGTTTGCCTTGAAACTGCATTCCTCTCAGCCACTAATTTTGTAAATTAGCAAACGAAACAATAGGATTTCTCTGGCAAGAGTTACTCTACATAAACGCTGGCTGTTGACTGCTTGTGGTTGCGCTGCTCATTAGGACCAAAGCTCTGCCAGCACACGCACCACATTCACCTCTCTGTGTTCTTTCCCTCAAAACCAGAGCAGAGTCGTCTTCCAGCTTCCTTCAGCAAAGCCAAACCAAAAAAATACATCCTTCATGTAAGGTGACTAACTGAAGCCAAAGCCTGTGGGGATGCAGTAACCCACAGAAAGAAATTCCTCTGCAACATCCCCTCACCACACAAGTGCACTATTCTTTTAATTGTAAAATACAGTAATTGACTTTGAGTCCATTACCGGGGAGATGCTCCTTATCCCAAAGAACATTTGAGCTCTATTATCACAACCCGTGCTGTGACAACCAGTAAAGCCTGACTAATTTGTGAGAGAGGATTCTTTGCAGAAGGTAGAGCTAATTAAAATAATAAAAGATAAGGCAAGATGAAGACCTACAGAAGGCAAGTAGATATCAGGTCTAGAACAAAACCAAATGACAAAATCTGCTGCAGAGACCTTCAGTCTATCAGGGTAGTTCAGGACATGCTGGCTCACCGCGAGGACTGGAACCTCACTCACAGGTACCCTGGTTAGACAGAAACGTGGAAGAGAAGCACTCCTGCGTAAGATTTGGCATTGCTACTATAACATAAATTCCTCTGACAGTGGAGACCACTACAGAAGCTTATTTCCCTCCATTCCCCTTTAAGTATAAGTATATCCCTTCAGTCAGCAGGGAAAATATATGGGTCTTGATAGGCATAACTGCTGCCAAAACTATTCTTTGGAGGGATCAGAAACCCAGCTTTATGCTATGTGAAGAAACGCACACACATGCTTTGGGAGCCACCCACAGAAGGCCAGAATAGACAGACTGATTTTCATTTGGTTTTCATTTTAAGCACTATGTTTCATCTTGGTTCAAGTGACCTTGACACACTTATATTCATGATAGAGTTTAAGTAGAGCCGAAAGATAAGATTCTGCCTTTGGCTTTCTGCTCCCTGTTCCTCTGATACTTACAACTGGTGAGAACAGAGTATCTCTGTGGTGAAGTCTAACAAACAACCCCTGTGACATTTTTCTGATAGTAAGCCCATATAAATGCCTACATCATAATCTGCTTCTATTTTATAGCTGCAATTCGTGCATATTCTTTGGACTTAATACCACAATATTTTACTTTTAACGGTATTATCTGTATAGCAGATAAATAAGCACAAGAGGATATAATTTATATAAATTTTCAATGAAAGTTTCATGAAGTCCCCACTAACAGGCCATTAAAGAAACACAGAACTAAGAATGAGAAGATCCTGTCACAAACTAAGCAATGAGAGGCATAACCAGGAGACAAAAAAACCTCTTAAAGGAGCTTTCCAGAGCACAAAGAGGATACTGGGCTCAACCCCTGTATTCTTCTAACTGGCAAAATTCCCACAGGGTTCAATAGCGTTCTGCTCAGCGTTTGAAGACCTGGAAGCGAGGGGGAATGCAGTTGTGAACCTCAGCATACCTTTCCTTATGACTGACAGACTTAGAAAGCCTTCCAAGGGGAAACAAAAATAAATGGGGAGCTTCACAGAAAGAGCTAGCTAACCAGAATAAAACCCAACCCTCAACAAAACCTGACCTCTTGAAAACACATTACTAGAAGACAGGCATCAAAATGCTCCCGGCTTCCGCGGTGATGGATCAGCCTCCCACAAATAAGATCTGGACACTGGGATGGGCAGCACTCTGATCAGTTTGCAGGGATGGAATGAACACAACTGAAATTGATAACAATGAAATTGAAAATGCTATAATGGCTAAGTCAGCAGCATGTCCTCTAGGCAGCTCCTGCTGTCTGATGGGGTCTTAGGAACGGTAAACCAAAAATCACCTAGGAAAGCTCGGGGAGAGACATAAAACTGACCTTAGTAAAGGTCTGAAATATATAAACAAATGAAGTCAATAATGCAGTAGATGATTACTTCATCCCTCCCAGAGTTAAACAGGGTCTGTAGCAACACAGAAGAGCAGACCATGCCTTTTTCATGTACAATTCTACAGTTAAGGGAAAACGACATGAAACGTTGCAGCGCCACCCAAAGCGTGAGTTTACCCCTCCCAAACCCTGTTCCTTCTCCAATGTACATAAAAGGGATACATTCCATGTGTGGAGTTGCTACAAGAAAAAGTACTAAAAAGTTTGTTTTTCAAAAAAGCATTTATTTGAATTCATGGAAGACACAAAGAATAATGACTGGTTTACTGTCTCGGTATAAAAGGACCGAGGCACACGGCTAATTAAGCAGTACCATTTCTATAAGAAAGGAAAATCCAGATCAGAGAAGCTGAACTGTCTGGTGTAATGGAGTACCACACAGAAGCACAAACCCTCAGGTGTGACCCTGATTTGTTGAAACAATATTTTTACCCGATGTTATATCCGATACAGGGAAGCCTCTCAGTGTGAAAGCGCCCAACCTGGCCCGCCTTGTTTGGGAGAGCTGGGACTGACTGCACGAGTGCAAGAACTCAAGAATAGCTTGACTAAAGCCTGCAACCGACTTCCCCTGCAGGGAGCTGGGGAAATTCAATAAGGAACAAGTAATGAGAGTCCCTTGATACATCCTGTAAAAAAACCCACCCCAAACCAACAAGCTACCTACCTGTGAGCAATCCTCTGCGGCTCTCGAAGAAAGCACACAGTGCATGTTTGCAATCTGGCAATCCACCCACCTCATCTATGTGCCCAGCGGGGTTATAACACTCAGCTCTGCTTCTCCTTCTGAAATGAGGAAAGCAGCCCAGAAACTGGGTGAGATGAGAATTTGTACATTTAAACCACCTAAAGGTTATCAAAGACATTTGGAAGAATTGGCCAGATTCTAACTGTATGTCACTGTACAGACAACTGCTTTTGTTTTTTTTTAAAGAAATACATAGCCTTGAGATTGTAGCTATTACTAGTCCCTGACAGGCAAGTGCTGATAAGAGCAGCACCTTGCCCTACACCAGTGGATTTCCACACAAACCCATCACTTGCGGGGAGTTGGGAGGATTCACTCAACTTTTATCTGTTTCACATTTGTAGATCTACAAATTAGGAAACCACCTGCAAAGCGTGATTCTCTCTGCAATTAACAAACAAGTCTCCTGTAAATGCACTGCAGTGTCAACAGCAACACTGGCTGCGTAAGTGTAGGCAAAGGATTACAGAATAAGCTTCATGACAAAATATGCTTTCATTTTTCAGCCAACACCACTGCTTCCAAGAGCCATGGGTAGAGTCTTGCTGCTGAGTTCAGTACCTAGAGGCTAATAAAAGCTTGGAAGAAGGGGCAACTGGTCTTTGGTATCTATTTATACAATGACTTACAGAAGGGATTCTTGGTCCACAGGCACCATGGGAAACATCTACTGGAGTAAAGTAAGGTCACAGAATCTATCCCCAGTGTGCCTTGGGGTGATACAGGGCACACACATTACGTGTAGATCCTCAAGACTGTAGCCCTAAAGTTACATGTCCATAAGGAATTATTTTTCCTTAATGTTTATACTGTAGGAAAAGAAAATAATTGCATGAACAGTAGCATACTTCAGCCTTGAACTTCAAAAGACCTTTTTCCCTGGCTAAGGGGGGGGACCCTTTCAAACAAAGATGCGCAGACTGATCCAACTCTGAAACTTCCTCTCATTAGCCACTGTGATTTCCTATTTCCGTGAGTAATGTATTTCCCACAAAGATCAGACTGTTTTTCAGAGCAACGCTATTAACAGACATCCTTTGGGGTTTTGTGTGTGTGTGCTTTTCATTGTTATCCGTACAAAGCTAATTTCAAAGCGTTAGGATATGTTGCCTTCATAGCACAGAACTGACAGCTGTTCCATATGTTAAAAATAAACCTTAATGCTATTCGTGTGCTGCCCTCAATGGTTATTTTTCCTTTTATTTTCCTGAACTTTTGGAAGTTATGTTACTTACACAGAAATCACACTGGGATAAGTAGTTCTTTTAACAAGGCATGGGAAAAGCCTGAGTTGAGGTGCAGGTTTTGAGGATTCAGCAGATAAAATGCTCATCTGGATACACTCTGGAGTTGAGACTGTTCAGAGTACAGTGTAACAGCAAGAAACTGCAAAAGGAGCTGGACAGACATGTGTCATATGAAGTGACATCCCAAAGTGATGCGAGAGTGAAAAAATACCTGCTTGCTCTGAAGACTGAGCAAAATCCAGGCAAACAGAAAACCTGCATCTGTATGCCTGGAGATACAACTGGCGATGACCAAAGTTCAGAGCATCAGATTAGGCTGGGCTTTGCCCCTCAGGGCACCTGCAGGGGCTGTGGGTGAGCAAACACCACCAACCTACAGCTCAAATACTTCCAGCTTTGAAGTTAAATACAATTTGGGGTCCTCGTGTTTGACAGAACAGCAAGACAAGCTCCACGTACTTCCAACAATGTATTTCTGGAGCTCAAGCTCAGCTGCCCTACTGAGCACTTGCCCAGAAAGGCTCATGACCAGTTCCACTTGGGTACAAGCCAGCATGTTGCTCCATGAAGTGAGACCACTTGGTGCCCATATTTGCAGGAGATGGAAGCTGGCAGCTTCCTCACAGCCAGCTGTTGTCCAGACACTTTACTTTAAAGAAGTTGAGATGCTGAGGGTGAGGCAAGAAAAACCATGAAAATGTGTTCAGCTGGAACACACTCTCCTGCCACCCCAGGTAATTCAGCGAGCAGGACAATGTACATTGCTCAGAAACTCACAAAAAGACTCAAAAGAACTCCTTTCCCACATTTACCTCTAGGCAGCACACAAAACCTAAGGCGTGGGACACCACCTTTCCATGCAGCAGTTAACCCAAAGTTAAGGAGAGATGGCATCAAAAGGCAGACAAACCAGTCTCAGAAAGCTTGTGCCGTGGATGAGAACAGCAAAAAGGTTCATCCCTACCTGGGTGGCAGTTCTTCCCAAAAAAGTCAGTAAAGTAGGGACAAGCACAGAGACTCATGCTCATGGACAGAAAACAAGCAAGCACATGCTGTAGCTTCCGAGAACAGTCACCCTGCAATTTGTCAGCCTGCAGATCCTTTCTACAGAAGTAGCTCAAAAAATGGCTCTGCAAAAACCTCGCTAAAACGCTCGTCCTTGAAACCGATGCAAATTTTCTTCCATCAAGCTAAGAACATACAATTCTAAAAGTTACAAAACCTGGTGGATTGTCCCTCAGAAGCAGCAAAGTTACAGCATTCTTATTATTAAGCAACAACGACAAAAATAGTACTATCTATGAAAATTTATGCTGACTTTTCCTTTACCCTAGAAAGCCCATGAACTAGCTACGTTTTGCAATGCAGTTCTCGATGAGATTATTCCTTGGCAACATGGAGCTTGACACCAACTGCTCACGCCAGTCTGCACCCGTAATCTCTATCTGCATAAGTATCCAGATAATGCCATTTCTACTATTAATAATGATAATAAAAATACCATCCCCCGCATCGGGCCCAGTGAGAAATCACAATCTGAAAGCATTTCAAATGCTGTCAACCATGAAAATCAATCAGGGCTGACAACCTCAGCTGAAACGGGGCTCACCGAGGCCGTTTGCAGCATCGCTGGAGAGCTGCCAGCCTAATCCCCTCGCTGTAAATACAGCGCTGCGAGCGCCTCCTGACAAGGGAAAATGAGCAGATTACACGGGGAGGTAACAAGCTTGAACTGCACCACGTAATGAACGGAGGGGAGAGGGGAGAAATCAGCCTCCCTTTGTGCTCCCAAATTATGTGCTTTTGACCAATCTTTTGAATGCAAACTTCCAGCAGGAGAAGTTACCGTTACACACGTTACTCCAGTCTCACTCTGGAAATACGGTGCCAGTTCCAAGAGGCAAACTCTTTTGCCCGGTCAAACAGAAAATAAGCCATTTTCAAGTTCTCAGCCTCTCCCAACTTTACAATACCAGCCTGATCCATGCACTCAACGGCTCCCAGAAAGCAGGTTTGCTGCCTGACCCCAGGAATCGCTCCGTCCCCAAGCAAACATTGTTGTGCTGCGTGCTCTGACATGGAGGAGGCTGTTGAGTGGTTGCACTGCAGCGTCCTCCAGGGTCTCGCTTTGGCTGTCCAGGAAACTGTATTCAAAGGGAGTAGGTGGTCATTGGGATGGGCATGTAATCAAACCGACGACTCACCCACACCTTCCAATATTCAAAGCACTCTTCAATGCAGCTGGGCACTTTCAAGTCCCATTTGTTCACCCCTCCGCATGCTCCTGACTCCTTTGAAACGGTGCTCACTTGCTACAGCGAGAAAGTAAAGCTGGATCTGATCACAAAAATCCCACTGATAACTCACAGATTGGGATCATTCCCTAAATCCCATCCAGGGGTGCTTAAGCATTTCTTGACGTAGGCTTTACCCGTGCCTCGACCCGAGTCACTCTCTGCTCTCCCCTTGGTCTGTGGTGCAAACAGCAGTTGTTCCCTGAGAATCATCCCATCAGCTAGAGATTGTAAACATCTTTAACAAAGCTTCCTCCTTGCTGTAAGAACTTCCCCAAAAGCAGTGGGTGCAGAGGTCTCTGCGCTCCTGAAAACAGCCATGTGTGTGTGCAGGCCTGCAGGTTATTGGAGTGAATGCCTAAATTAAGGAAGATCAAAATCCTCAAACATTCTCCCGGTTTTTGCCTTTGTTGTTGGACACCAGGGCTTTATGATTATAATGGCCCTATTTTTTCAAAAACTTCATGCTCTTGAACACGGGGGTGAACGCCACAAAACACGCTTCACATGGTAGTTCTCACCAAACAGCTGTCACAGATAATATTCATGCCTTATTATTATTCATGAACGTTCCACAGAACCCTTTTTTTGTTTCCCCCAATGTTAGGGAAATGGCTGCTTTCTCCAGAGCTGAAAGGGTGTTTGTGCAAGAACAAGAATCCCCATTATTACCTTGATGTTCATTATTCTCAGTTGTTCATTTCTTCCCTTTAGAAATTTAAATCCTACCATCAAAGCAGAGCAGACCCCTCACCTAACTTACAAGACCTCTTGCACGCCACCAATTCCAAAGAGAAAATAATTCAAACGAGCTATTTCTAAATAACTGTTTATCCAAACCTACTCTGTGAATTAATGTCATGTTGGCTGAAATCAGAAAGGGTGGAACAATCGGAAACCAGTGCAGTCCACAGTGAACACTGGCTGTTATTGAGCAATAAGCCACTGACTGGCCTTACTCCTGAAGAGCCCTACACAGTGAGCCAGTACATGTGTGGACACTGGTGATGAAAGCAGGAGGACCACAAACTCCTCCAGAAGTGTGAGAAAATCTTGACACTTTTAGCTATAAATATTTCCTTTTCTACTGCACCTTTAGTGAACATTATCCACCTTAGGGATTTTAAATTAAATTTACACGTGCATTTTGATACAAGAAATTTGCATTCTCCATTCTCCTTCTATGGCAAATGATATTATGTGATGTATAAACAGCAGAGAAAGGACAGGCAATCGGTAAAACATCAGTGGGAGAAACATACGTGTGGTTTTCACCTCTTCTTCATAATTGTTTTCATGCTTAAGAAACTAAACGCTGCCCAATTTGAAAAGCTTCTTTAGCACAGACACCATCTGAGCAACAAAGCTGATCCTTGCTCAGCCTGCACATCTGGAAATCAAATCCTACAACTCCTCCTGACACTGAAAGAGGGGAGATTTCAATTAGATATCAGGGAGAAATTTTTCACTATGAAGGTGGTGAGAGCCTGGCCCAGGTTGCCCAGAGAAGCTGTGGCTGCCCCATCCCTGGAGGGGTTCAAGGCCAGGCTGGATGGGGCTTTGAGCAACCTGCTGTGGTGGGAGGTGTCCCTGCCCAGGGCAGGGGGGTGGAAATAGATGATCTTTTAGGTTCTTCCAACCCACACCATTCTTTCATTCTATGAATCCATAGAGTTTATCTTACCTGTGTCACTGGTGTTTTCAAAGTGGAAGCTGCGGATTCAGACAAAAATCTGCCTCAAAAAAGAAGTTCAGTGGATGCAGGGAAGGATAATTGCTTTAAACATAGGTAATAAAAGATAAGAATAGTCATTTTTCTTAAAAGCACCAAGGCACACAGGAAATGGCATGAGAGTCTGTGCTGGGGTCTCTCCCAGGCAACATATTCCCAGATGATCTGAAAACAGATGACCAATAACACAAAGTTCACCGGTACCAATATATCAAGATGGGAAAGCCAGAGAATTTCAAAGAGTTGCAGACAAGACCTCTCTAAACGTGTGAGGAATAAAAGGGCAGACGAAACTTAGGTAGAAAAATGTTAAATCATGCACATAGGAGAATGTAATCCTAACTTTACACATGCAGTGATGGACTACAAATCGGTCATTTCAGAAGCCAACCTTGGGAGTTAAGAAGACTGCTGAATGAAAATGCCAGCTCAGTGCTCCCTAGCTGTCAAAAGAGTGAAGAGAGAAGAGAGTGCCAGGAATTAGGAATGGAAAAGCAAAAATGGAGTATTAACTATGATAGACTTATATACAGGTTGCATTTTCTCACCATCTGAAAAAGGACGCAACTGAGCTAGAAAATACTTTCAAGCTTGAAACAGAGATCACAGAAATCACAGAATCTTCATGGTTGGAAGGGACCTTTGAGATCATTGAGTCCAACCATAAATGAGCAGATGACTGCGTGAAGACATGGACAAGGGCCACTGAATGTCAAGTGACCCAGAGAAGACGCCTGGAGATCAGCCTGGTGTCCACTGCACCTTCCAGGAAAGGAATTGGGGACATCAAACGAAACCTGCAGGAGGCAAATTCACAAGCAGCAGAGGAAGTGGCTCTGCACACTGTATCACGTCAGACTGTGAAACTCATCATCACAGAACGCTCTAAATGCTAAGATTACAGATTCAAAAAGGAATTGGAAAAATTCCTGTAAGTAATATCTGAGGATGTCACCTCTGCCTCAGGGAAGGCCTTGAGGTTGGGAAGGCACTATGGTGATTAGCCAGGATATCCTCGCTCTGTTCTGCTGCTATTTTCCAGGCTTTCAGTCTAGTTGCTGATGAATACAGGGGACTAGGTGGACATTTTTGGTCTGATGCATCACTCTTGTTTAGGAAGCAAACAAACAAATAAACAAAACCCCACAGAACGTAGTTAAATCAGATTTACTTGGCTTTTAGTATGTTATTTGTGTAGCACTCAAGAACCCTTCAGTGGAGTTCCTGTTGTGAAAAGCCTCTAGAAGAAAAAAAAAAAGCAAGTCTGACAAGTCCTTTCAACACATTTATAGATCTCCTCTGTTGCACTTGGATACAGAATGGCTCTTACACCCAGAATGAGAAAAATGCTTCCACATCATGAAATGTGGAAACATTTCAAACATCAACATCAAAACATAAGCCCTGAGAAAAATAAAAATATACATACCCCCCCCCCCATTAAGTCCACTAGAATAACATTGCTACAGAAAGCCATCTGAACATCTGAAGCACTTACCAGCTTTGGTTGGTTGGTTAAAAAACCAGGAATCATATTTTTTTTAAATACTTATATAGAGAGGTGAAGCACAGATTTACTGTTGTCAACTGCACAACTTGATGCTCACTTTCCATAAGTCATTATCTACCTATAACTTGCACTATGCCATCATTAGCCATGTCAAAAATGCTTATTCTGGCTGAAAAATCCTAGCCACAAAACACATGTATTCTTCCTACAATAACCCGCACAATAGTGCCAACCACAATCAAACAAGAAGCCTGTACTGAGAGCACTTCCCAGAGTCTGTAAGTGCAAATGGCAATGATAAAAAAGAAATTCAGAATGAAAAAGCCAACCCCCAGGACACTGATGGTAGAAATGACAAAGGAAATCGAGCACTAGAAATCAGGAAAAATACCTCTGTGATTCAGAGAAAATACATAATTAAAAGAAAATTGGGAGAACCCCATGCAATCAAGGGAAGAATCAATTGTGCGTGCACTGGGCAGCTTCTCAACTCACAGGAGGATTTGGGCTGCCATTCATATGCTGAAGAGATTTCCAAGAACCAATTAAACCCTACCAGAGGGAGGGGAACAGAAAAAGGGAGAAAAGGCAACCAGTACCCTGAAACCATTCCATGGTTTTCAGCTGCAGGCTAGTGCATGTCCGCAAAGGTGGCCGCAGTGAGGGAGCGGGGCAGGCAGCGTGGGCAAGGGGGTGCTTGAAGCTGAAGCAGAGGAGCAACTGGCCGGGGCTGTGCAGCCCAGGCTGGAGGGCAGGAGCCTGGCATGAGCCCTGGAGCACACTGCTCCCCATTAATCATCTGCTGCAAACCTGGGTTTCAGCAGTGGGTCTGACAAGAGAGCCAGGATCTAATAAAACCCTGACAGACTGAGAGTGAGACAGCTCCTGCCTGTCTCTCTCCTTCCCTTTGAAATTGGGTAGGGGGGGGTAAAGGTTGGGGGAGAACGAAAAGACACTGATGATTGATAACAACTTAATATCTTTATGCAGCTTTATCAGGCTTTTTAACTAATGACTAAAGCAACTCCACCTCTACAAAATCAATCATCATGTCATAAAAGTCTGAAACACTACAAAATTGAGTGCCTGCCCCAGGGATATAGAGCATGTGTCATGTTTAAAGTGAACCTAATTCCGCTGGGGGTCCCTGGATGTTATTTTTGACTTTCATTTCCCTAGGAGACATGGCAAGAGAATCCAGAATTAGTGTGTTCCCTTAAAGAAAATGTTCAAGTAATCCTTTAACTCAATTATCAGAACTGTGTGCTTATCAGAGAGGTAAACTCAGTGACCTAGGTAATTTAACCACAAATACATCAGCAGCGACATCCCCACAGCAGTTGATCAGGATGGACAGTACAACCTTGTGCCTCCCCAAAATGCTCAGTCTTCAACAGAAAGGCAAATTAGATTATATGTCCTCAATTTAAGCCCTACAAACAGCCTCCTTCTTTTAACTCTAACATCTGGAAACCAATCCCTTTGAGCCACCAACCTCAAGTACAGACAAGAGCAAGCGGGTGACAGTGAGCACGTGGAGTGTTTGACATGTACAGGAATACCTGTTTAAGGACAGACAAGCGGAATCAAGGCTGTGTTTCTCCAGCAGGTGCATGTTGGTACAGAGCACTCCTTCAGCTTCACTGAGGAACTTGCACTTTCCCCTTCGGATTACCTGGTGTAAGAGCGAGCCTGGGGAGTTGCTTTTGACATCTATATATCACTCTGAACTGCTCTGGTAAGATGATTTAGTCTTTATCACTCGAAAATAGAGAATTAGAAGATAGTCACAGATTCACAGAATGATATGGGCTTGGAAGGGACCTCTGGAGATCATCTAGTCCAACTCTCTGGCAAAGCCGGTTCACCCACAGCAGGTTCCACAGGAACGTGTCCAGGTGGGTTTGGAATGTCTCCAGAGATGGAGACTCCACCACCTCTCTGGGCAGCCTCTGCCAGGGCTCTGCCACCCTCAAAGGGAAGAAGTTCCTCCTCATGTTTAGATGGAACTGCTTATGTGCCCGATTCCTCTTGTCCTGTCACTGGGCACCACTGGAAAAAGCCTGGCCCCATCCTCCTGACACCCACCCTTGAAGTATTCATAGGGGTTGATCAGATCCCCCCTCAGCCTTCTCTTCTCCAGACTAAAGAGACCCAAGTCCCTCATCTTACAAGGAAAGGCTGAGGGACTTGGATCTTTTTTTGCAATTTAATGATATTGAAACACAATATCCATTTTTAAGAGGGGCAGAAAGCTAGGATTCTTAAGGAAGGGATCACTGGAAGGAAGGAGAAAGGGACAATTATAAATCAATCAATTAAAAAAGATCAGTTCCTAAGTTAGGTCCTGGCAGCTTTTTTCCCCATTAGCAGATAGAAAAAAATTATGTTGTCTTCTGTAGAGTAAAAAGGAAAGAAAAACTTGTTGTGCATTTGCCCTCCCATCCTCTGCACCCCCCAGCAGGAGAGGAGAGCCAGGGCTCGCAGGAGCGCACAGCCCTTTGCTCGCCTGGGCAGATGCATCTGGATCACCGTTGCTCTCCTCCCACTCGGTTGAACTCCTTTCCTTCCCCTGCCATTTAATCAAAATCTCCCTTCCCAATCTTTTTGGAGGCAAAAATCATTCTTCTAATTTATGAAAAGGAAGATTTTTCTCAAAGTGGGTCAGACACCTAAAAGCGTGATCAAGGCTTAATTTCCTAAGCTATTTAAACTCGTCAGGAAAGAAAACTAACATCATATTCTAGTTCAAGTTTTTGTAATCCCTGACTGGATATTCACATGACAATGACTTAAATCTTCATTATCAACAGCTGTTGCACACTGCCAGGTGAGACCACGAGAGCTTTTCTCTCTAGTCAGGAGAGCAGATATCTGTACAGCACTTGAGTTCTAAACTGCTTCTATTTCAATCCTGGTTGCAACCACACCGACCTTTTAACAGGCAGGGCTCCTGCCAAGTATGAATTACTTGCCAGGGGATTATTTCTCTTTTAAAACTCAAATTTGATATGAGCCTTGGGATTCTTTTTCCCCCCTTTCATACAGGACATTACAGCAGCCCCTCCCTGTTCATAAACTTCCCAAGAACTGTATTTAGACAGAATCTAAAACTGGCACATTTTTCATGGAAATGCTCCTAACTACTTTTGCAAGCAGCTGAAGATGTGCTTTTCTCTCGCCATGAAGTCATAAAGTTTAGTTTGCAACATCACAGTTGCTTCTATGGCAACAGATGGTGACATCAAACACAGGATCATGACTTCACTAGAGGATCAAGAAGGATTAGGTTTGCACTGAGGAAGTTAAGATCTAACACAAACAAACGGCTACAACAATTCCAAAGAGAATTTACGGCAGGATAGTTTACTCGTTGTGTAAATGTTCTTCTTGTTTACTCCAGGACGAAAATCCCTTTACATCAACCAGCTGTTTGTAAATTAAGCACAAATGGATTAACTTTAAAACAAGCTCAAAGGTTCAAGATGAGGTCTGCACACATAACCCAGTTACAGCCGCGCTCGGGCCTGTGAGTTCCACCTCCACCCAGAAAGAAAGGAGGCCACAGCTACAGCATCAGTCCCCACCAGAACCTCCAGGACTTTTACTGGCTTTACACTTTCACCTGCCCTAAGCCCCTCACAGTCTGAGTGCAGCACACCTGCAGACAATTCTTATTGAAGTGTCTGCTTCAAGCACGGCTTGTTATCCCCGGGAACCTTGTGGGGACAGTTATTTAATTATGTGACACATCCTCTTTCCTAAGAGAATCCTTAGATGGATGGATTCCCTGCCCTTTCACCTTTACATTAGAAACACCAGGACCAAACAGAGGGTCCCTACCCTTAAAGGCCCATCTGGAGACACCTAATTATTATGAGCTGTCCCTGGCGAAAGCCAGCCCTTGGTGGGACAGCACATGCAATCAAAGCATCAGCTTCCCCTCAGGAGAAATACACAGATGGATCTTCCCAGGACACAGCTGGGTCTGCTGGTGGGAGATGGAAATCCACATTCTGCAGCTGTTGCGAGGACTCTCGCAGGTGGGAGAAGAGACAAAAGCCTTATTAGCAACAGCACAAGAGGGAACTGCCCCTTCGGGAACCACCTTTAGAAAAAGCTCTGAACCAAAGATTTCTCCTCTTCTTTGCCGGGTTCCCGAGCGCAGACACTCAGCACGTTGGTTCTCCTACATATGACAGCCTGATTTCCTCCATACACACACCGGGCTGCGCGGCCGCTCAGTTACACCACAGCAGGTGCCATGTCCTTTCAACAAGTGGCATTTAACTTTGGGAGAAGCATTCAAAGGAATTCTGCTGGACTACAGCATTCGCTGCGTCTCCGCAGACAGTTTTTGGTTTGAAACCCTGCCGGCTCTGGCAGCTTTTCTGCCCCCAGAAGCACTAAGTTGGAAGCTGCGAGCGTGCCCTGCCGTGGCGCGGCCATGCCCCGAGAGAACCACCATCCCAGGGTATAAAGGTAATTCTGATTTCACACCCAGTCAGTCTCAGGCCTCTCTGTGGAGATGCCAACTAAGGTATGAAATTCTATTCCACTATCAGAGCCTTCTTTTACAGGGACACATCAATTAGACTACCAGTCCCGTTGCATAAAGCAGATTATGTTGATTAGTGCAGCCCTTGAGGAAGGGAAGATTTTGAGCAGTTCTCTCGAGAAGCAAAGCCAGGCAACAGCTGAACCAGGGAGCAGACAGGAGGGTCCTTTCAAATCTCACAACCCTTCTCTGTAGGTTTTTAAGTGCTCTCTACTTTCCTTGTCAGAGGACTCACGGGGCTTTGCTGAGCTCTCCTGGCTGGTGTCAAACAGCAGTAACTTAGAGCAAGTAAGGTCAATACATTCATTTTGCACTTGCACATTTAACATCTAAGTCCACGAAGAAAACACAACAGGAGGGGCACTACGGGTACCGAGGTAGAGGGACACACCAGTTACATTCACTTCCAGACAGATTTTTTGACCTTCTTCCACACATACTCATGTGATAACGAGAAATCTTTCAGGTAACATTCTCACCTCTGCTCTTTTCAGTTCCAACCAGCTTCCCTCGTGTTCCCACTGAGCCCAGCTCCTGTCTCACTAACACTTCTACATACTGTTTCCTCCCCAAATACTTCTAAGAGGAAGCCAAAAGCTTTTCGTCTCGAAAAACTCACTGGCCAGAACTAAAAGAATTTCACCTCAAAACACTAGTATCTAGTGAAAGAAAAGACTGAACATAGAGAATGGGTTTAAAAAGCCCCAACCATCTGATGGCTACAGACATTTGACAACAAGCCATTTATTCTGTGTCTGTCACACGAGGCAAACCATGGTACACCCTCTCCCCTACTCCTTAGCAGCTCCTGCCCAGGAAGCTCGGAGGGGTGAAGGACAAACTCTTCTAGGGGAGGTTAAAGAAATACACCACCAAAACCCTCTCGTTATGGAAACCAGGACAGAGCTATTAGAGGAGAAAGCACAGCATCTCATCCACGAGGTGCTGCTGCTGCTGAGCAATGGTCAGTAGCTGCTTGGGCTGTGCTTAAACCCACTCTCTTTAAAATTATTACGGTGGTTTGTGGCCTTTGGTCTTGCTAAAAAGACACGTTTAAGATCCAAGTTCTTGCAGCCTTCCTAAAATGGCTCTTAAAACAACCCAGGCAGCCTGCATTTGACCTATTTCTCCTCGTTGCTCCCAAAAAAGCAATTCTTTCTCAGAGTCCTGACCAGCAGATGAACCCAGGGCTGAGGTTTGCTTGGATCCACCTTGTACATTGCTGCCTATTCGAGCATGACCTCCAGAAGCTCAGATCCCCATTCATATTTCATATTCCACAGATGTTTTCCCCCCACTTTTGCTGCCTGTTTTTAATGCACCACTGGCTCTATGTACCACCCCCGCTTTAAATAAATCTTAGGTTTGGTTGTAAGAAAGCAACGAGGTGAGAAGCAGAACCGAAAGGCCTGACAGTCCCAGCTTCCCACTGACAAACTCCCTTGTTTATGTCAAAAACCAGGGGCTGTAAGTGACAAGAAAGCAGCAGAGAGTGGAGGGTGCACGGGATCATTGAAAAGGCAGTGGTGACATGACAACCTTCAAGCGGCCAGAGCTGACGTTCGTCAGGCCGGGAGGGTGAGACTGCATTAAGCTGCATTTCATTAAGAAAAAACTAATACTCAGAAACTGTTAAGGGGTCCCATGTGGCTGCTTCACCACGTTTAATTTAATACCTTTCCTCTCCAGTGACCAATCCACCCCCCAATTTCCTACAAACCATGACTTGTGGGTCTTAACCTTACAGGCGAAGATACGTTTGACCCATTAGTTACCCTCTTCCAAGGCTTTTGTTAACCTACGGTACGAAGCTCGAGCCCTGATTTTACACTGAGGCTCCAGATCACAGAAGCAGATGGTGTCATAACCCCCCCCGCCTCCCCCTACCCCCATTTATCCATCTTCTGTTGTGAAACCCACCTTCATTCTCTATGCACCATTTTCCAGGCAACACGTTATCCCCACAGAGCCCAGGCTGGGGCAGCGGGTCTCCGACACGCTGGTGGTGGGGAACGCCTCGGGCAGCCTACACGTTTGAAGCTGGTATTTGTGGCCTATTTCTCAGGAAGAACGCCCCAAACTTCAAAACCCAGACTCCAAATGCAAAAGCAGCCTTGAATATGTAAAAACTCCATTTGCATTTGGGGAATTAGAAATGAAATAAAAGACAGAAGCTATTTCATCTAAAACACAGCCTTGATGCTACTGTGCCTTCTATGTCTGTTCTCATTTTTTAGGCTTCCTATTCTCATTGCCCAGAACCAGTTTCCCCACCAAATGTATTTATTTCCTCCTTCCACAAAGAACTGCAGGAAAGAGAAGAAATCCTGACTCTCTTGGCTACAGGAGAGGATTTCCCAGTAAGCTGCGAAGTTCACAACCTTCAAAATTCATCTCTTAGGAGAGAGAGATGACTGAAAAATAAAGTATGCAGAATTAAGGAATGGGGAAAAAAACAGACCCAAACACAAGTGAGTCTCTCTTTTACATTACTTTTCTGAAAGGAACTGGAAGGCTAAAGGAGAAAAGAAACCCAAAGCCCAAGCACTCAGCACTGAGGAACTGTCAAGAGGCATCATACACGTGTTAATAACCATAATTAATGAAGGATCTGTTTATTAGATAGCCTGTCCTACAGCCAGTGAGTAAAACCCCTGCAGAAAAGGCTTCCAAAGTCTGGCCTGTTTGATTTTCGGGAGGAAAAGAGAAAGATTAGTATATTATGACTTGATGGTAAAACATGTAAATGATTGAGCAGCGCTAATTCCGATGCTGCTTAGCGCCGGCAGAACATCCCTCTCCTTTTTGTGCTGTGGGGTCCTGGCCCCAGACCCGGGGAACATGGTGGCTGCCTGATAACGGGCTGGAAGAGAGCTCCTTCCCACTGGAGTCTCCCTCGCTGAGCTCTAATACCATGACATGTTCGGCAACGAGCTTTTATTGATTTTGCATTTGGATCCGGCTCAAACGCTCAGGCAGTCTCTCCACAGGAAAAAAAGATTACGTGGGAGTGTAGGAAGGACAAATCTGGTGCTAAAAGTAGCAGAAACTGAACAAATGCTATTTCAACTCTTCAAAATAAATGAGGAGTTTCTCTAAAAACAGGACAAAAGCTATAAAAAAAGTAAAATATAGAGGAGAACTAAGAGAAAGTAGGAATACTGAAAGGCAGAAAGAGCTGCTGAAAAAGGATACTGGCTCAAACTTTCAGCTGAATCTGTTCTGACGACCTACCTTCTGATCAGCTTTGATCAGCTCTTTGTACCCAATTCAGCAGGGCTGGGGGGGTGCATGTTCACCAGCCCTGCCCAGCTTCTTTCCCACCTGAGTATCTAGCCCAGCCACGGCAGGAAGACCATCCTGTGGGCATCTTTCCACACTTGCCAGCAGAGGCATGCCTTGTGGGACAGTCAGCAATCCCATCCAGTATCCCACAGGAAGGGCTGTTCTGGGAACCACACTGACTTGCCTCTCTGCTTGCTTAAAATGGAGACTGGAGGGAAAGCCTGAACTCCTTCAACTGATATTTTCCAAGTAACACACGATAGGACAAAGGAAACAGCCTCAAGTTGTGCCAGGGGAAGTTAAGATTGGAGAAAATCTTATCAGGAGAAAAATATCAGGAAAAAATACTTACACAGAAAGGGTTATAAAGCACTAGAACAGGCTGCCCAGGGAAGTGGTTGAGTCACCATCCCTAAGGGTACTTAAAAGACAGGTAGATGTGGTGCTTCACCATATAGTTTAATGATATCTTTTGTCAGTGTTAGGTTGATAGTTGGACTAGATGATCTTCAAGGTCCCTTCCAACCTGGACAATTCTATGATTTTGTGATCAGATTGCCAAAAATCTCAATGGCCACAGAGCCCAACGAACAGTCAATAGATGGCAAGCAATGTTACCAGCTAACAGAACGTGTGTCAGGTCTACAGGATGCTGCCTCCCACGTTACAGAATAACCCACTCCATGGAGTCTGTCAGCAACATATTCACAGGGGACACTTGCCCCATAACCCCTGGCTTCTAGGACCAAGCTGCTGCCGTCAGCAGCTCAGGCAGAGCTGATGTAACTCTGTGACTTCAAAGAAAGAAGATATTCCTGTGTATCTAAAACCAGACACCGTCCTCAACCTGCCAGTCCCAGTGCAAGAGCCTCTCTCAGAATAAAAGCCAAGTGGTGATTGACCCACCTGATAAACACATCACATCACGCTGTGGAAACGGGTTACTTTGGACAATTACCAGGCAGCTACACGTCCACAGGTGGACAGACACCTTCATGGCCCCTGTTCTTGCTATGATTGCTGTGAATCCCGCATTTCCCCCTGCTCCCGGGGTCTGCAAAGCCAGACCTGGATCCTGCAGACGCTGCCAGCGGTGGCAGGTGCAGCGCGATGGCGCAGCGCTCATTTGGAAGGCTCCAAGCCAGCCCGAGATTAATGACCCGCAACGACAGCGCAATCAGCAGCAGAGGTATCATAATCTCTGCTTCTTTTCTGAGCACCATTTATAACAGCCAGGGCAAGGTATTTAATAGCATGGGGGCTCAAAGGGCCCTGAGATTTGCAGTGCAGCTGGAATGACAAGCAATGCTACCTGAGGCTGTGATTTACACGGTCGCTGCTGGAGCCACACTGGAGCACGTACACTTGACAGGACTGCACCGCGAGACGGAAAGGACCAAGGCCTGAATTGGGCCCTACCCAGCAGCTGTATTTCTCAGGAGTCACTGGTTGTTACCTCGAGGTCAGATTTCACCATTTCTGAAAAAACAATCTTCATCACCCTTTCTGCTTTTGTTTGTTTCAGCGCAGGTAAACTTGTGAGAGGAAGTTTGCTAACTGGTGAAGTGGTCATGTACAGAGAGCATGCTGCAGGCTCCTAACAGATTAGTAATAGAGAAAAAATTGCTGCAGATTAGTGCACAGAAGCATACTGCCTAATTGCAGATCAAAATGTGTATCACACTAAGTAGGTGGTGATTGAAGTGGAACACGTCTCCCAAAATCTTGGTTTGCTTTGCTCCACTTACCAGCTTGGCGAAGCGTCACGGTAATTCACAGAAAGAACTGGCCAGCAGCAGGGAAACGCAGTGAGAAGGTTGTAGGGAAGAGGTAACACAATAGTGACATAATCCTGCTTCTATCCTGCCAAGTAACCGGGAGACTTGGAGCCTCTGAAAATGTGTTTGATGGTAAAGAACTGTTTGACATCCCCCCGGCCCGGCCAAATTGAAAAGAAAAAACAGAGATAGATTCATGTCACAACTGGTAACAGCTCCCCAGAACTACTGACCAAGCCAGCAGAGGACCCTGACTTCAAAGCTGGAGAGCTCAGATCATGTGGAGAGAGGCCATTTCTTCTCAAAGAACTGTGTTTTGTCTTTTTGCACAAGCAGAAGTGGTTGGGAAAAAAGACCCAGGACAGAGGACAGGGGGAGAGGCTAAGGAGTGCTAAAAGACCCTGCTAACAAGACCGGTTCAACTCCACCTAAAACTTTTCTGATAGAACATTTGCTGAGCCAGTCCTTTAACTCGGAGCAAATTCCCACCCACTCAAGAAGCCTATTCCAGCCTTTGCCTAAGCTCAACATTTGTCCTAGTATCAGCTCCCTGGCTGAAATTTAAGACCATTAATTCTCACGTCAATATTTCTAAGCAATAGAACGTGCAACCCCAGCCCCTCGCACCACCAGCAAAAGCGGCGATGACTGAGCTGAAAGCAGTTGCTGCTGCCGCCTGTGGATGGTCTGCACCTCTCCTCCTTCATCCCAGTGTGCCTCAGCCTTGAACGAGATGACAAGTTTAAGCTGAGGCAGTCACTAATGACAGGGTTTATTTTGAACCTAGCACAACACAGGAGCTAAAATTATCAAGCCTTTTCAGCACTACTATGGCATAAATGATGCATAGCTCCCTGCAGAGCTACCTCCTGACCCCATGTCAGATGGCACTGCTCACTGTCTCTACATGCACAGCCCCTGAGCTGTGAGACCCCAGGACGGGTTTAGGCCCAACTGCTCTGACACTGGACAGCACAGCAGATGACCTCTTTATCCTGGTCCCTCACCAGACTGGCCCTCAGCTCCTCAGAACTGCTCCACACCTGGGACAGGCAGCAACAGGATGGGCTGGTTCTTTTAGAAGGGAGCATCTTCAGCAAACTAGAGTAGCTTCTGCTCTTCTTAACCACCCCCTTAATAGGAGCTACTGATCTTTTCCCTCTCTCGCTGGCAGTAACTTCTAGCTCTTGATACACCACGGATATTCAAACCGGCTGCCCCAGAACAGGGTGTTTCAAACCACAGAAGAAGGCGGTGCTGAATCTCCCCTTCTTCTCCATATGCTCACAAGTAGCCAGCCCACGGTCACCTGAAATCCTCCCCCTGCAGAGCAGCTTCTGGAAGATGGGCCCCAAAGATGCCCATCTTAAAAGAGCATACAACAACGGGTAATAAGTTGGAGCTGTCAAGAAAGTGCAGGTAGTGAAATATTGTTCGTTTAATGCTACAAGAACACGTGGGGACAGAAATTCAACAAGCTCTGTCACCTTGGCTGTAGCTGGGGAACGGGGGACTGTGGGAGTTGGACAGCCGAGACAAATGAGCAGAATCTGCTGCTGCTGCTTGGGTAGAAAAATGACATGATGGTGTGTGACACAGCATTTAGCTTTGCAAAAGCAAGTACAGTCCCCGCAGAAGCAGCGCGTAAGGGCGCGTGGTTAGCGATACATTCTTCCATGCGTCAGTGTGATGTGTTGGGGCCCCATTGTCAAACTTTCCGTGGTGAAGACAAAGCTCTTCTGCTTTTGCTGTTTCTCTTGAGCACAGCGAGACAGATGCAGTTAGTGCTACACCTCCTGCAGAAAACTCTTTTATGGCTGGAACGACTCTCTGTGAGCAGAACCAGAGCAATGCTCACAGAGCTGCTGACAGCTCGTGTTTGGTTCCCAGTTGAACCTGTGGAGAGGGGCAGAGAATCCCAGCTGCCCCTTGCAAGAGGGCATGGGAAGGAGCATATCTGCCTCTGGAGCTGCCCTCCTCTCCCTTCCCCTCCTGTGCCCACGCCAGTGCAGACACGTGGGGCGTGGGGAGACGTCAGCTGGGGCGTGAAGTGCTTCGCCATCTGTTCCTGTGAGCAGCCCCTCTGCCGATGGGCTGGGATTTCTGGAACGGGAATTCTAAACTGGTCTGTCCTGGTTTACCCATACAGACAACACTTATAGTCAGGGAGCCTGACCCCCTTGAGAGTATTTTCCTCTCCACTTCTTTGGTTTTTTTATTTTTCTCACCTCTCAGACTGGCAGAAGTGAGCAGGATAACTAGCTTTGCTGGGCACAGAAGATCTCAGTGTTAAATCCACAAGGTAGCTGTTCCTACATAGGAAATCTAACCAGTAGGCTGTCCTCTGTACTTTCTCTTTTGTAAAGCATATGGGATCCCACATTATGCAGACAGGCTTTCCATAACTGCATGTAAAGTGATATTTCTCACACATAAATACTCATGAAGGGAAGAGAGTTCATGCATTCTTACTCTGCAATTCAAATTATGCCTCATTTCGATCAGTGGAAATCCACTGTGGTTCACTCAAGTCAACAACTGCTATATTACCTCGTGTGAGAGTACAATCCTGCCCCAGTATGGCAGTATCTCTACATTCTGTACTTTGCTTACAAAATAAAAAATCCATTAAAAAGTCACACAGTCACAATTAAAGCTGCTTTCACCAGTAGATTTTAGGTACTTGTCAGACCACAGCAAGTGCTTGGCTTGTCTCAGTCACACAGCTCCATTAACATTCTCAATAGACGCCAGCATATTCTCTGTGTCTAGATACATTTAAAACCTAAAAAAAGAACTTTATTTTGAATAAAAAAAAAGATCTAATGGCCATGTCCAGTCATGTGATCATCAGCTGGCAGCCCTACCGTTCCATAGGGAAATCATCTCTGTCGGTATTTATGGCGATACAGATTTCTCTCTTCAAAGCACGTACGTTTCCTAAAAGGATGAGGTTTTCAAGAAGCCTTTCAAGGAAGGCTTCATGAACCACGGTTTATTTTTAAGATTCAGGTTTTGGAGAAATTGGAATTCTAGGTAAGAGAAGGTGGATTTCACGCAGCAATCACTTGGGTAACATCTTAAGCTTTTCTTGTCAGCTCTAAGTGCCCTAACCCTGCGTGATATCGCTTCCTTACTACTGAGCATTGTATCTAGAGATGCTTCTACTTGCTTCAGCAGGGAGTACTACCCTCACTAAGGCTGGAAGCCTCTTGATGGCATCACCATAAAGAGCCTCTGAGGTCATCTTCCTCTCCATTCCTGGAGCTGACAGGACCCAGAAGGTGTAGCATTGCAACCCAGCCCACAGAACAATAATGTGATAGCAAAGACATCAAAAATAGCAAAAGCTGCTTCCTAAACACAGGAGGAACAGTCAGAAAATGCTGCATCAAGTACAAAAGGGGAAAGGAAGGGAATAATAAAATCCCACAAGAAAACAATGCTCCTTTTGAGCATACACACTTACCTAAACCACATCAGATGGAGAAACAGGGTCAGGTCAGAAGACATCCAGGAAACATGAAAAGAGAAGAAGAAAAAGAGAGAATAAATCAGTTTAAAGATAGGCAATTCCTGTCAGCTCAATGATGGGGGCTAAGAGCACCCCAAACAAATCAGACCCAACCTTTATTTGAGTGAGCAACGTTTAACAAATTCATTGTACTCAAGTGCTGCCTGTTGCTGTGTGTTGCTTTAGTAGCAGCATGATGCACACAGATGTGTTGATACAAAAAGCAGAGAAATAAACCCAAACCCTTAGCACACCCTGGAGGGCACAGAACTGCCCCCCCAGGGCCAGAGAATCTGCCCCACCAAAGACTCTCTGCAGACTGGACACAGGTGGCCAGGGCACACAAAGGCCTGGCTTGGCCTCCAGATCTCACTGACTTGGGCTAAGCAGTTTTAGGAACTTGCTTCCTCTCAAGCCCATTAATTCTCAGCTATGCTAAGCCTGGAGCCAATTTCAAGAGCAGATAATCATCACAGGGAAAAAAATTGCTTTAGGAGGAAAGAAAAAAAGACAGGAAAATGTGTAACCTTCAAAATGTCTTTATTTTGCACGGCTTTTTTTCTGGGTAAGGCTCCTGTTAAAATGGTGTTTATTTAAAATGATACAAACAGTCTCTCATCCCATGGCATGGTGCAAATCTCTGCCCTTAGTGAAGATTTTTGTAGGGGAACAGGCGGCACTCAGTTCCATCAGCTGCAGTAACTCACAAGAACCTACGTTTCTACTGCCACCAACACCAACTGGAAGAAGGATGTATTTTATTTACCTCAACTACACACATTTTCACTTCAGCCAAATCTACCTGTCTGCATTCTTTCCCTAAATCAGGGATGGACATTTCCAACAACAACACGACCACACCACTGCTCCCTCCCCGAAGTCTTATCTTCCTTAGTCTTTCATTCCCAGCATCTTATTCCTGCCAAATCTTACTATGATTTTATCTCAAATCTTGCCATAGCTTTTATACCAAAGTTCTCCACAGCCTCTCTGTTAGCTCAAACGAATGAAATCCTCGTTAAAAAACAGCCACCAACTCCCATCACGTTCAGCCAGACCTTTGGTGAACAGAGGAAGATCAGCTGCTCCCTTCACCTTGTCCATTGCCAGAGCTGGGGCAGCAGATGAAGGGATTGTGAACCAAGTTCAAGACAAACAGCAGTAGGTAAATCCATGAGGCTGTGGGCAATATAGAAACATCGGCACCTATAGAAAGCACTGCCAAAAGGCAGCGATCCTCATGGCAGACAGGGAAAGTTCAAGGAAGACAAAGCCACTGAAAATTACGAAATCCCAAAGAAACTGCATCTAGTGCAGGAAATCTTTTGAGGTGAAATAGTTGGAGACTAGGGCAGTTTACTCAGGGGAAGTAGCATACACCCTTGCCTTGTGTTAGTTATCTGTGGAGATCTCTCTATGATCAGCAGTAGAGACATTGTGTTAAGACGGGCTTTTAATCTGGCCCAGGATAGCTGTATCCTAGTATTCAAAGGTTCAAGCCTGGCTCTTCTCCAGGAGGACTCTCTATGGCCAGAAATCAGGGCAGGGGCTTGTAAGGACAAAAGGTGCTGAGGAAAAGAAAAAGAAAAAACAAAGCTTAAGGAGGAAAGAAGAACAGCCCCTCGTATTCCATAAATCAGAAAAAGTTCTAAATCCCCCCAAAACAAAGAACTAAATGACCTCTGTATCTTTGGCTTAATCATTCACGTTTGAATTTTGCAGCAGAAGTAATCCAGAACCCAAAGTAAGAAGCCATGGATCAGGATGAGCTGGGGCTGCCTGAATGGCAGCAGCACAACTGCATGCTCCATCCCACAGGCTCAAAGCCCTGCCCAGAGAAAAGCGCTCGCTCCCTAATTTACCTTCTTCATGTAACTGGGACCACATTCCCTGGGGCCAGAGGTTTAAACCCAGCTGCGCGAATGATGACCCTCTCCTCCCCAGTTTGAAGGGCTTCCTCTGCTCTCTGCCAGCCCCCATCATACTCTGTACTGGCAAAAGCAGTATTTTATTTGCTTTTTTCTTAATTGTAACAAAATTTACAAAGGAACTGGAGCCAGCTCAGGGCAGGCTAGAGCTCGCTCAGGTGCAGATGCTCCTCCAGTACCACTTGGTCTTTATCAGCAATAACATCTCAGTCACCGGCCGGTTCTGCTGACATAACTCAGTACCGATTTGCAGCTCCAGACCTGCTGCCTCATTAGGGAGGATAAATGTACCTTTACCTTTACAAGCGAGGACTTCTGCGGGATTAGAGCTGCAGAGGTGTAAAGAAGAAGGATTGTTGCTGGCCGCCTTCCGCAGTCTATTAGAGAAACCTACCCAGGATCCGTGAGCCAGGCAGTAGCAGGCATTAAGATTAGGGGTATGTGGCATTGCCAAGGAAGTCCTGCAAGCTCTCCCAGGCTGACAGATGTGGCAGGAGCAAGGAGGAAATAAAAAGGAGGCAAAGCTATTGGTAGGGGGAAGAGACGACAAAAGAACAGCCATAACGTGAACTTTTTCCCAGCTCAAGTTCTGGCTTCAATAATTCCAGCACAACACAGAAATAATACCACATGGTACTCCATTTAAAACACTCCTCTTGTGTTTTTAAAATCCCAATTCCTGCTGCCTGAGGGACTAATGAGCCCTCACACCCAGGTCGGGTAATCAGCCAACCGCACCGCAAGGAAACGAAACCCAGTTAGTGCTCTCCACTGCAAGGAATTTCCTAGGGGAAAGAAATCCAAAGGCAACCTTTTCTGCATCCCTGGGCCACGGCTGGGTGGGACGAGACAGAGTTCCTCCTCTCAGCTTTGAAGCAGAGTTTTACTTCAAAGCGTGGCCACGGAGCGACAGAGGAACACGGCTCCCATCATTTCACAGCTCACGCTCAGAACCATACCATCACTTGGCATTTATGCAGAGCATCCCCTTAATCTCAAAAGCAGGAATTGTACAGTAATATTGTCTCCTTTCTCCGGGCAGGCAGGAATAAAGCAAAATATGATATGATCTGGGCAAGATCTCGCACAGCATCAGAGGCAGATGCAGAAATCAACGCAGGGCCAGCTGGCAGAGGGACCCGCTGAGACCTTCTCCCAACAACCCTCGTGCAATCTGAAAAGAAGATGAAAACCAGTTCCACTAAAAAAAGCCTTTTTCAAAAGCCTTGATGAGTTGCACCGCTTCTAGAATAAGCTAACATTTCATTGAAATAAAACCATATGGTAAATGCTACGGGCTTTTTTTTTCCAGCTTACTCATAAAAAGGTTTGTGTGGAATGAAACCGTAATGATTCCTTTTAATTGTCACTGAAGATTTACCATTTTCTGCTACTGCACAAACTAGGCTGATTTTATATTGGACATTGATGAAATTACAGTTTTCTCCCCCCCAGCTTTGGAAATTACCATATTTAGGAAACTGAAACCCAGTAATCAGATATCTGCAGAAACATTACCTTTTCAAGCAATGAAAGTGATACTTTTTTTTTTCTATGGAATTACTTGTAAGTGTAGCATTAGGATATTTACTTTACTAAATGCTAAAAAGTATTTTTCAGAGCTGAGAAGAAAATCTCCTCATCCATCGTGCCCTTTCACTTGGTCTTTGGAACCAAGAGGCAGTTTTGAGGGACGGGAATTTCCTTGAGTCTCCTCAAACAAAGCAAGCACGGACATAGACCCACCGTTACCAAAATCAAGGAGAAAGGATGCCAGACAATGCTTCAGCTCAGGAGACAAAGAGTATTGGGTTGCTAGGACCTGGTAGGGCAGGGATCTCCTCACAGCTGAAGGGCTTGGGAGAGAGTATGGTTATGGCCAGGGGTGGCTGGCAGGTGACACTGAAGCTGATGCGATCCAGGAGCTCCATGTGCTATGGTTCCTAAGAGACTGATAAACCTGAGATTTTTCATCTGCTTTTGAAAACTTACCTCTTTTGAATGGGGGGGGAATACACTGGCCATCTGAAATGGCCAGTAGGCAAGTTAACCAGAAGGGAAAAAGAAGAGGAATAAGAAGGACGTGGAAGAAATATATTCCTGAGGAACAAAGGAATATATGGCTTGTTAATATATGGCTGGTTAAGACAGCTTCAATTTGCTGGAAAACAGCTTTCAGTATGGACAGCTTAAGAAAAGTAAGAAGCAAGATAAGCACCTGTTATAAAATAGTAATACTTATTATCAAGTACTGGTGCTAAGGGGGGGTTTACATTATTTTTTACTGGAATAAAACTTGAAAAGTCCAAGAAAGCGTACCTGAGCTTTTCCTTAAAGTCTACCAATTTCTACCAAGTTTTGACTTCAGTGACTGTGGAATTAGATCAACATCCTGCACTTTTTCCAGTCTCACCCTGTGTTCAGTGCAGCTTGTTCTCGAGGAGCAGCACAGAGCATCCCTCGCAGTGACTTCACTATAGAGATGTTTACTTTTGAAACCCAAAAATATTTAGTACTATTTTCACCAACTTTTCTTGTAAAGTATTTTTCTTCCTTTCAAGTATCTATCAGGATATTAAGAAAATAGTTTTGTGATGAGAAAGGGAGACCAAAAGGTGTGCTTTGACCAACATGGTGCAGCGAGGCAAAGAGTGCTGGATCACAAAGCACAAGGGTTCCCGGAGCCGCCTCCTGTCGTAGCATCACGTCACCTTCCCGTGCCTGTTTTCCTCCCATCTTTCACTGCAGGCATCTGAGAGCAGGAGCTGTCTGTTACCAGGATGCTCAGCAGAGAAAAAAAAACACCCACGTTTGTGCCACTTTATTCCACCAAATGACAATGACTTTACAGATTTCCCTCAATATTCCTTCTCGGGATCTCTGCTACAGCAGCAGCCCTGCTCTGCCGCAGCCGGAGCCAACACGCGCTTTAGGAGCCGGAGCGCTGCCTTAGTTCAAAGAATTTGTCACTGTCCATGAAATCATAATCTTACTTCACGGGCAAGTAAACTGTGTCCTACATAAGCTCTTCTCTGGTTTCAAACTGCTGCTGCTGCTGAGCTGAATCAGTGAAGCTGAGCTCAGTGCCGAAAGCCACCCGAACGCCCTTCTCTCTTTTACTTCTGTGCCATTTCCAGACCTGCTGATGCACAACAGAAACAAAACTCACTGTGGGACAGCAGCCACACTCAACCAACCAACTAAAGGAAAGGTGATCTCAAGTCCACTCAGCTCTGCCCTCCTCTGTGACGCGAACGGCTTACAAATACTGCTAAATACACGTGGACCACACAGGTCTGATGGCTTTGCATGATGGGCAGGACAAAGAAATCAGTGCTGAGAACATGGCTCCTCCACGGCTACTCACAGCTCTCTCTCGCCTACTGCTTGAAGGACAGCTTCAGCATCAGCCTGGTTTCTCCCCCAGCCCCATGAGCATTAAAACAAGGCTTTACTTTTCCTGTTTTTCAACTCCAAAAGAAAAAAAAAGCCTAATTAACACAGGGCCGTCAGCTCCTGAAAAGTATATTCTCTGTGGATTCTGTGGGTACAAAACCTTTTCCAGAGTCTTTTGAAAAGTTTGCCTGAGTTTTCCTCCCTTTCACTCTGTCTTCATTCTACAAAGCCCTTGGGTGATGTAGCCATATTCAACCTTTAGCTAAACATCTACCTACAAATCAGAGAGAAAGCACCATAAAAAGTTTAGAGGTCAGCAGGTACGAAAAGCTAAATAGGCTGTAAATTTCCATGTCTTGACACTTGTATCCAGCTCTAAGACTTGCAGAGAGAGGGAAGAGTCTTAACGTTGTCAGTACAGAACTTCCAGTCCACCCTAGGTCTCATCCTCGTTCTTGGTCAGGAATCAGGGAAATACCATGCAGCTGCTAATCCTCTGATACCTTCTCAGAAGATTGTGAATTTTATCACTCTCATTCAAAAAGCCAATAAAAACATTACCTCCTTCCATCTCTTCACTCAAGAAATGACTCTGGCCACAAGACACGGGAGGCCTTTGACCAGTGCCCACTTTCAGGGTCACCCCCCCAGTCCCCTGCTGGGACTGCTGTGACATTATTACCCTGTTCACCTGATCATGCAGCAGAGAAGGGTCTAGTGGCCAATTATAACACCCCAAGACACAATACAGTGAAAGAGCTCACTGCTACTCACGTCCACAACAATCACAAATCTTCAGTGTTTTGAGCACAGGTCTTTCACTCAAGTCACTTTTTATGTCAGGAAACGAGAGGACGGGAGTTAAAAAACAAAACCCTCTTGAGAGTCATTCAGTTCACACGGGCAGCACAAGAGACATCACTGCTGGTGGAACCAGGAGAAAATGGAAGCTCTGGGGACCAGTGATGCCCATGACACGCTGAAGGAAGCAGCTCAGTCAAAGTCAGCATCTAATGGTCTGTGTGGCTGTCTGCAAAAATGACTGAACCGTGGTCTCCAAGGAAGTTTTCTATTCAGACGGAGCGTAACCCTGAACCAATTAAGTGTGTATATCAGCTCTGCGAAGGGAGAAGGAGAGCGAGCAGGGACAGAAATGCTGAACAGAGATGAAAACACTCTGGCTGTGGTGAAATGGGAGACACACATCCCTTTGTGAACAACCTGTGAGGACACCGATGCCTGCGGTAGTGCCAAGGCAAGGAAACAGACAGGGAACAAAGCCAACACGTGGGCACCTGGGAACACGAGAAAGAATCACTGCTCCATTCACGTGTACCTAAGACAGTGTAAGCGGCCCTCGACTTCCCGTGCACACACTCCTGACCTGATGGCAGGAGCACAGTTCCCCAAGACACACGTAATTTTCAGATCCCAAACAACACTTTTATGCCAAAGTGATTTATAGGCCAGCTGCTGTCAGAAATGAAAATGCCACTCATGAAAATATTGTCCTGTGCATCAGCAACCAAAGGAATAAACCAATCCTGCAATAATTTCCCGAGGGCTGGAAAAAACCCCAACTAACAGTTCTTTATACTGCGATAAACTAATTTGGAACACTCCATATTGAAAGAGTGAAGCATAACAGGCCTGCAGTTAAACTCCACACAAACTGGAGGGACATTTATCTTGTTCTTCAGACAACAGTGACAAATAGAGTATTTATAGGTTCACATATACTCTCAGCCAAGTTAAAAAGAGTATGACTATTCCACTGACTCCAGTAAGGTTTTGATCAGAAGGTAGGAGTGGGTTGGGGAAACCCATCTTTGCCTGTTGAGGAGAAGTATAATTTTAGCACCTCCTAAATTATAGGAAGGCTCCTACAAGGTTCTTTTGGGAAGGCGTCTCCACCAGCAGATGTAGAACATCTCAAGTACGTGATGCTTGCCAGCTGTCTGTAAAGGGTACATCTTCATGGTACTGTGTAAACAAGGGGGCATCAATTCTCCTGAACATGGGTGCAAGTCAGTAGATCACACCTCAGCAGAGCTCAACGCAACAGCAAAACGAGACCTGCCTTGGCTGTGAAAAAACACTCCGAGAGCAAGCTCTTTGTTTGGTTTTGGGCATGTTAGATGTGCACAGGGACACCCTCCTCAGGAGTCCAGCCCTTCCAGACTCCGGAGAAGCCCACTCTCCCCTACAGCAGGACAAGAGGATTTAGATGTGGAGGTGCAGGTTATTGCAAGATCAGACTGTAGGTAGAGCCACCTTTCTCCCACCCTTGGGCTTTCGCTTGTTTTGCCAACCGTAGCCTGACACTTTCTAGGTTGGAAAAAAGTGCTAGTGGTACAGAGTATAAGTTGCATCAAGAATGCAAAACACATACAATTCTTTGACAGCTGAAATGAGGATCCCCGAGCATTTAATTTGCTGAATTTAAAGGTAGAAGGCTCCCATATCATGACCTTGCTTCCCTGCCCTTTGCTTGCTGGCTCAGAGCAGCCCTGGCCCCCAGTCAGGACAGCGATGTTTTTCCCAGTCCAGGCTGTGGCGAGCATTCCTTTGGAACACAACCTGGCATGGCAGAGCTCTGGATCCCAGCACACAGGAGAACTAGCCAGAACTGGAGGCTAAGGGATAAACTTGTGCACACATGTGGGCATTTATCCCAGGGAACCTTTATTAGAAGAACCTGAGACTGACACAAGGAAGCGATGCCACAGCTGTAAAAGCTGTAAAAATGGTGTTTAGCTCCTGGCCACGGTGCAGCAGGACAAGGACATGGCGATGCCGAGTCCACCCTCTGCATCAGGACTGAGGGGACAGGGCTCTACCTTCCCTGGGAGGATTTCGCCTGCCCCAAGACAAGCTGTAACCTCCCGCCTCTCTTTTCTCTCCTGACCAGTCAGAAAGGTAGGCATTTAATATCCAGCCTCATTACTCGTCCTAATGAAATGTCAGCAGCAAACACACAGGTGTTTAACTGCTGCTGGAACGCCTGCAGATGCCAGAGAGCCCTCAGGCAGGGAAACCATCACAGTCAACAGCCTTAAAAAGGTCACGAAGGCAGTGCAAGGTCATAGGAGACCTCTGACCTTCATTTGCAGCCCTTGAGAAGCTTTAGTGCTCCCTCCCTTTGCTTTCCCAAGCCCCGAATGCATTCCCTGCTCTCCCCCCAGCCCTCTTTGGCAATGCAGCCTCTCAAGGGTTCTTCTACCTTATTCAAAACAAGTGCAAATGCGTGACCTAAGGCAGACCTGACTGGGACTTGAACAAAGGCGAGTTACAAACAGCGAGAGGGCTCCTGAATGGAGACACAGCCCTGCCTCCCTCCCTCTTGCTGCCTTCCCTGCCATTCCCGGGAGAGGCTGAAACCTTCATCTGCATTACAAGCCCCGAGCTCACTGAAAGCATCCTTCTTCCCAGCGCGCAGCGGCAGCCGTGATTTATCGCTGCGCTTGGCCCTGGGTTGGGAGCTGCAGTGTTGGCTGTAGGCAATGAAACGGTACAGAAACCAGTTGACGGGAATCCAAGGGGAAAGGACACACAAAAACCAGGAATAGAAAGAGGGCAAAGAAAGAGGAGGCTAACAGATTAATTTAGTCAGGTTCCTGCCACCCCCAGCTTAAAAAGTAAAGATTTTAAGAGGGCCACATCTCCTACCTGGCTTGCCCTTCCTGAAAGAGGGAATCAAGGTTGGGAAAGGACTGAATTTCTGCTCCCCCCCCCCCCTTTTTTTTTTTTCCTTTCCTGCTATAAGCCACACAACAAAAAGAGCCTGCAGATAGCTGGACAGCGAGAGGCTGCCACTGCAACTGTGTGACATTGTTAGAAAGCAAGACAAAAAGGAAGGGGAAATACAAAGGCACATTTTCAATAAGGCAGCCAGAGCTGCTGGGGTTTGTTTTTCAGTTCTGGCCTCAGTCACAAGCCTACAAGTATTTGGCAAGTCCCCCCCTGCTCCTTGGTTGCTGCAAAATCACACCACCTTTTGGCACAACTGGCAGCATCTGATCAGAGCTTGGTGGAGAATACAGTAGGCCACAGAGAGAGCTTTGACCTGCGCTTCCCTGGCTTGGCTCAAACCAGTTCCCTGTAAAACCACCTTCCATTGTAACTACCGGCTTTACTGTTTACTTCACCACCACCTGGACTGTCCTGGACTCGCACAGAAAACACTACAGTTGAAGCTGTGAATTCCAGTTTCTGCTCATTTATGTCTGCCTGGAAAATTCTCTGGTTGAATTAAGAGCCTCTGTGTTTAGTCTCCCCTAAAAAGTGAGATGAAGAATTACAGAGGGTTATGAAATCAACTGACCTTTTCCAAAGTAAAGGGAGACCAATACCCATATAGTCACAAGACTGGAAACTAGGCACAAAAATCAAGTGCTTGCTTTGGAATAAACACACAGTAAAACCCGAGGAAAAGAATAAATAAAAAGATCGTGATACAAGACATTTAAAAACAAATATGTCAATGAAAAGCCTTTAATGGTTCATGTGGGCGTGTGATTTTTTATTCAAGCTTTAGCTTGGAAGTTTTTTTATCTCACTGATGGTGTACTGTAAAGTAACTCACTTCTGTACAAACAAGGGTCTACTTGATGATGTGTTGCCTTTGGACTTACCCTTTTTTTCTTCTCCTACCGAAGAGCCACATGTCAAACATTCTAAGACAGTGTGAAACCCTCACCAACACTTCCTACTTCTCCCTTCCCAAAGCCAGAAGGGTGTGCTATGCTACTGGTGCCACCGCACATTTCTGGGATTCAAGTAAGGAGCTCTTTGCTAAAGTTCCTGGGAACAAGGGGTGAATGCTGAGGGACATGTCTAGCCACGCAGCAGTCAGGAACATCTCGGAGTTCCCCAGTGCTTTGGAGAACAAACAGTGCACTGTGCTCCCACCCACCTCTCCCCAAAGCAGATGAGCTGCTGGTATGAGGAGCAGCTCCCTGTCCTGGAATGGCCAGAGATCAGGATCTCAAAAATATAAATATAAATAAAAATAAAAAAATAAGTCTTTGTTCTTCCTTTGCTGGTGTGCAGACATAAAGAAACTCAAATACCTCTCTCCCAGCTATCGCTCCAGAGGTGAGTGGCTGTGAGCCCTGCAGGGCTGGCACCCCTTTCTGCTCCAGCTGCTCAGCACACACAGCAGGTCTGCCGGCTGCGCTGGAAACGGGTCATTTATACAGCTAAATAGATGGAAGTCTCACATGCATGCTCAACTGTTTCCACAAATTGAAACCTATTTGGGCAACTGCTCAAAGAACAACTAAGGCTTAAACTAAAAACACTCCTCTAGTGCCAGGGCTTTCACTCACATTCCCCCTAGGACAGCTTAACTAACAGTGCAGTTACCAGGGCCAGGTTCTTATGTTCTTTGCACAAGCAGCACATCAGGACCGAGCTGTGTACGTGGCTGCTGGATGGAACATTTCCCAATAAACAGGGCTGCCAGAACTGTTTTAAAATCCTCCCCCCTTAATCCACTCTACAATTCCTTCTCCCCCTTTAAATGTCACCATCTCAGTCATCCAGCAGCAGGCGGAAAGTGGCTCAGTGAATTATTCTCAGCTCAAAACACGGAGCTTTCAAGTGTGAGCCCATTCTACACCAGTCCTGAACTCCCCTAGAGTTTATCAGAGGTCAGGCCAGCACCAACCACAGTAGGAAAGTGAAAGGTTTAACTCCACCATTCCTGGCTAAGAATACTCTTTCCCTTCTTTCTTCCAGCCCCCTGCACTCATCCTGAAAACTCTGTATTTCAGAGGCAGAGATAATAGCATAATTAGAAGTCAAGTTGGACAGTGACAAGAACAGGGAGCTGCGCTCTGTAAAAATCCACTCTGGCCCTTCCCACTCCTCTTGGGAACAGGAACACAAAGTGAGGAAACAGAGTGAGCGTAAACAAACACTATGCAAAGCTCACATACTGTATCACATAGTTAAGTCATCTCACAGGCAAGCAAAGCAACAGAAAATATGTTAAGTGCGTATAAGAGGAGGATTTTACCTCTTTAGTGAGCTGCTTTCCCCCCCCCTCTCAGTATGAAGCAGCATAATAAATTACCTGTTCACTTTGTTTGCTTTTATTTCAGATTTTTAAATAGCTCAACAAATCATTCACCAAGCCCTGCTATGAAACGGCAAAATCATTTCTCGAGCAGAGAGCAGCAGGTGGTTGTGTGGAGATGTGTGCGCTTCTGAGATATGCAAAGTTTTCTTTTAAGATGTGAGGTTTCAGACTAAGGAAAAAACAGGAAGCGGTTACCTACAGCTCGCTGAAGCCCAGGGAACGAGGGGCAACCAACTGCAAGGTGAAAAGTTCGAGTTTCTGAATGCAAACAGTCTCTCTTCGGCCCAAATGCCTGTTCTGTCATAGCTGTACTAAAGCCATCACAATGATGTGCAGCGCTTGCACTTGTGAGCATTTAGCTTTTTGGGGTCTAATTATAATTTATTCGTTGCCAACACTGCTTACAGCATCGTTTTGTCTCCCTGTGATTACAGCAGCCAGCAGAAGCGAGTGGAGAAATGCAGGTCTAAACCGGGGGTCTGACTGCCGCTAACCTCTTCCAGAGCACTGAAATGGCCCCCTCACTTCATGTCGCTGCATAGTTTGGGATGTCCTGTAGGGCTTGGGTCACAGCTCCCCATTTCTGTAGCACCCACCAGGATCCCACTGTCACGTGGAAGCGCCCACCGACCTGGGAAATACACTCCTCAAAAAGTCAGCATGTCAATCACTGCTTTACAATAAAGATCTTAAAATATTGCCACTCCTGAGCCAGCTCCCTGAGTGCTGGTGAGCCCAAGGGAGGTGAGTGCTGGAGGGCTCCTGGACAACTCATGGTTCTCCTCTCCTTAAGGTTCTGCTCCTCGGCTGAGGCCACTCGAGACTCACCAAGGGAGGTGAGTGCTGGAGGGCTCCTGGACAACTCATGGTTCTCCTCTCCTTAAGGTTCTGCTCCTCGGCTGAGGCCACTCGAGACTCACCAAGGGAGGTGAGTGCTGGAGGGCTCCTGGACAACTCATGGTTCTCCTCTCCTTAAGGTTCTGCTCCTCGGCTGAGGCCACTCGAGACTCACCAAGGGAGGTGAGTGCTGGAGGGCTCCTGGACAACTCATGGTTCTCCTCTCCTTAAGGTTCTGCTCCTCGGCCGAGGCCACTCGAGATGGTTCCCAATCTCTATGAGAGGTCTCTCCCTCCCCTTCTCCTGGTTCTATGAAATCACTCTTGCTAAAGACAAACCTCATACTCAGTCTCACCAAAACGTTTCTCAGACACGTTTCCTCTCTTTATCACGTACCAGACCCGCATCACTTTCCACAGGTATCTTTTCCCAATCTTTTAAGTGTCCACAGACAGGCTAAATCCAGCTCTCCCACAAGATGTCCATTCACACGGAGCCTCAGGTAAATCCCACCTGGGCATCGGCTGGGACTCCATTATTTCATTCTGCGTATTTATTTGTAACTTTGAGAGATAAAACTAATTTTCTCAGAAATCCACAATATGACCTTAAAAAGAACACGGGTGCCTCACTTTCTTTTTTTTTTTTCAATCCAAATGCAGTGGAGGGAATTGTTGGGGAAGCCTATCCTTCATCATAGAATGGTCCAGGCTGGAAAGGACCTCTAAGGTCATCTAGTCTGACCTCCCCACAGTCAGCAGGGACACCCCCAACTAGACCAGGTTGCCCAGGGCCTCTTTGAGACTCCCCTTAAAGATCTCCAGGGAAGGGGCCTCAACCACCTCCCTGGGCAACGTGTCCCAGTGGTCCACCACCTTCAGAGGAAAGAACCTATTCCTAATGTCCGATCTAAATCTAGCACATATTAAGGGATGTGTAGGAGCATTTCCCTGACAGCCCAATACCGAGTGCACTTCAACAAGGACAAAAAATTCCCTACAGAGACTTTGCCATTGCTTCTCATTCCAGTGTCTCCATCCCTTTTCTTCCAGCTAATGGCAGCTACTGACCAGATCCAAACGGCACATCACGTGGTCATTCTGTCGCATCTGTTAAGGAACAGAGATGAAGCTCAAAGATACGCTGTTTTGGCATGAGAACTGTCAGAGGACCTGAAATAACATGTCTAGGACTGAAAGCTTACACATCAGGGGAAAGAGAGCACAAAAGTTCTTTTAACCCCACCACTGCACCCTGTGTTTCATACCTCCTGCAGAAATATTAGACTGCTCTTCACGTACCGATGGTGCTTTCTCTGCATCGGCCATTAGCACAGCTCTTCAAAACCAAGGAAAAACAAACAGCTATGGCTACATCCTGAATAAATAGGAAACAAAGGAACTAATTTATTTCCTAAAGATGGCAATTGTATCAATTCTAGCCAGCAGGTGCTGCTCTGGCAATAGGAAGGGAAGTTAAGAGTTACAAAAGCTACACAAAAGCAACTGAACCACAGGAAGACAAAGAAAGAGCATATGGATGTGCAAAACCGAACAATTAAAACTACAACTGCTACCTGGAGAAGAAAACTAGAAATATTTCACCCCTATTATTATTATCACTGCGTGCCATAGTCACATTCTCTGCTGTCTCATTACACCTTCACTGCCTTATTACACAAATAACATGCCATTAACAACAAGATGACTTCAAACCATTGTTATCCCCCCTCCTCCCATTCTCTGATATTTGACACTAAAATTGTTCCAAGGACATTAGAAATGTCAGGAACTAAATAATAAAATAGTTTCTTGCCACAAACCAGTATAAAAAGCAGCCCAAACATGCAGTAAGTAGAAGGAGAAGGAAGGAGAAAGACACAAAGTTTTGGTTTTACTCTTTTTTGTTTGGTTGGTTGGTTTTTGTTTTAAGAATTAACTGAAGAATTGCTTAGCNTAATTTTCTCAGAAATCCACAATATGACCTTAAAAAGAACACGGGTGCCTCACTTTCTTTTTTTTTTTTCAATCCAAATGCAGTGGAGGGAATTGTTGGGGAAGCCTATCCTTCATCATAGAATGGTCCAGGCTGGAAAGGACCTCTAAGGTCATCTAGTCTGACCTCCCCACAGTCAGCAGGGACACCCCCAACTAGACCAGGTTGCCCAGGGCCTCTTTGAGACTCCCCTTAAAGATCTCCAGGGAAGGGGCCTCAACCACCTCCCTGGGCAACGTGTCCCAGTGGTCCACCACCTTCAGAGGAAAGAACCTATTCCTAATGTCCGATCTAAATCTAGCACATATTAAGGGATGTGTAGGAGCATTTCCCTGACAGAGCATTTCCAATACCGAGTGCATTTCAACAAGGACAAAAAATTCCCTACAGAGACTTTGCCATTGCTTCTCATTCCAGTATCTCCATCCCTTTTCTTCCAGCTAATGGCAGCTACTGACCAGATCCAAACGGCACATCATGTGGTCATTCTGTCGCATCTGTTAAGGAACAGAGATGAAGCTCAAAGATATGCTGTTTTGGCATGAGAACTGTCAGAGGACCTGAAATAACATGTCTAGGACTGAAAGCTTACACATCAGGGGAAAGAGAGCACAAAAGTTCTTTTAACCCCACCACTGCACCCTGTGTTTCATACCTCCTGCAGAAATATTAGACTGCTCTTCACGTACCGATGGTGCTTTCTCTGCATCGGCCATTAGCACAGCTCTTCAAAACCAAGGAAAAACAAACAGCTATGGCTACATCCTGAATAAATAGGAAACAAAGGAACTAATTTATTTCCTAAAGATGGCAATTGTATCAATTCTAGCCAGCAGGTGCTGCTCTGGCAATAGGAAGGGAAGTTAAGAGTTACAAAAGCTACACAAAAGCAACTGAACCACAGGAAGACAAAGAAAGAGCATATGGATGTGCAAAACCGAACAATTAAAACTACAACTGCTACCTGGAGAAGAAAACTAGAAATATTTCACCCCTATTATTATTATCACTGCGTGCCATAGTCACATTCTCTGCTGTCTCATTACACCTTCACTGCCTTATTACACAAATAACATGCCATTAACAACAAGATGACTTCAAACCATTGTTATCCCCCCTCCTCCCATTCTCTGATATTTGACACTAAAATTGTTCCAAGGACATTAGAAATGTCAGGAACTAAATAATAAAATAGTTTCTTGCCACAAACCAGTATAAAAAGCAGCCCAAACATGCAGTAAGTAGAAGGAGAAGGAAGGAGAAAGACACAAAGTTTTGGTTTTACTCTTTTTTGTTTGGTTGGTTGGTTTTTGTTTTAAGAATTAACTGAAGAATTGCTTAGCACTTGCCCCATCCCCTTATTCTGTAACCTCTCATCTTTCTCAACCACTCCCAGTCCAGAGGGGAAGAACAAGGGGCTTTCTATTCATGGAATACTTATGGACCCGGAGACCTTGGAAAGAAGGAAGATTCATGCATAATACAAGGATGGAACCTGCCATATGGAAGTACAAAGTTACCACACTGACAAACTGGCCTAAGAGGCAGAAAAGCCATCAGAAACAAAACAAAGAGGGCTCACAAGTTGCGAATAGCGGGTAAGAAACAAATGTCAGGCCAGGTAACCAGCATATACTGTAACAGAGCAATGAATTTTCCTATTACAATTTATTAGCTGATAAATGATCAAGGTAATTAAATTAACCTTTCCCTGTTAGCAGTTGAGTGAGAAGTTCCATCCTCTCTTAATCACAAGTAGATCAGGAGAAACTAAAAAATAATCTGAAGTCATTTCTACAGTGGAAGAATCCTCAACTCTTCATTTTTACATACTAAGCAAAAAAGATGACTCAGCAGGCACTGTTTACCCCCAAGTAATGAACGATACAGGACCTGATCCACTGGCTGCCAAAAAACCAAAAGAGATGTCTTCACACCATCCTTTTATCTTCTTGAGCTTTCAGGGGCCGCTTGCTCATTCCTGGGGTCTTTCTCAAGGCACTCAAAGAGCCCCAAACTCCTTTCATTTATTAATTGTCTGTGGAGGTCCAAAAGGAAGAGAGCAAAGATTTATAACCACAAAAATCCCCACGTGGCTGTAATACGCACCTAAGACTCTTTGCTGCATGAAAGCAACCTGATGTCCTTCAACATTGCATTACAGCAACCACTACAATATCCCACAGCTTTTCCCAGCACATCCAGGACTCCAGGGAATGGCCACAAGTTGTGCCAGGGGAGATTTAGATGAGATGTCAGGGAAAGGTTTTTCTCCCCAAGAGTGCTCAGGCACTGGAGTGGCCTGTCCAGGGAGCTGGGGGAGTCACCCTCCCTGGCAGGGTTCAAGAAGCATCTGGACAAGATGCTGTGAGCCATGATTTAGCAGCTCAGTGGGTAGGATTGGTGACAGGAGGTCGGTTGGACTAGATATCTTGTAGGCCCTTTCCAACCTTTGTGTTTCTATGATTTCTATAATCCAGTGTCTTCAACCTGTCCATCCACATTTTATGGGGAAGGTTTCTAGAAAACTTGTCTAAAGAAACAGCTGTGGAATTTCAGCTTTTCCAATCTGCACAATTGCTATTTCTTCAAGCAACTGCGAATGGACACGTGGAGGGTTGGGTTTTTTATTTTTTAAACTTTTCCATTGCATATTCAACCTCCCTCCTTTTTTTGTACCAGACCCTTCAAGAAGCAGGCCACGGTGTACTACAGGAGCTGATGAAGCAAAGTCTGAAACAGGACATGGAACAGCAGTGGTGGTGATAGTTTGCAAAGAGGTTCATCCCTGCAGATGCAATGGGAAACTGCAGGGTCCCCAGTCTGGTTCCTTCCTGCCTTCAGAGGCATCGGAGAGCCCAGATCTGTGAAAGCTCAGAGCGAAAATGGGCCACCCCCCTGTAGTTCATGCAAGGGGAGGCACAACAGTCCTGTGCAGAATTCCATGTCAGTTGGGGAGGGCAGGGAAGTGCAGACAGAGGGAACAGAAACCCACTGCCACCAGGCCCGGGAAGCAGGAGCAGAGAGGGTGGGTTTTTTTCTGCTTTGTTCCTGCTTTTTTTTTTTCCCAACTCTGAAGAAGCACCGAGAACATGAAGGCAACATCATCATTTCAACTTTCTCTGAGAAATAAAATTAGAGCACGCCCTTCGATTCTCTTTGAAAAGCATCCGAGTTCAATAAACTCTTTTATCAGGATTAGAGGTGAGGCTGAAAGCAAATGGTCTCTTTTAGCTGATAAAAAAAGAGAAATGCATTCCATTTCTCAACCTCCCCACCCCCTGGGCCGAGAGTTTCATGCATATTTGACATGTTTTCCATCTATACAGCAATACAGCATTTCTACCCACTTTCTTTTTTCTCTTTCAAGTGACTCAAGTGCAGTGTTTCTTCCTGAGAGCCAATTTATTTGTTAATTGTATCAGAGTACTCTGGGTTTTTTAGCTTGACTTCACTTATTTTCATTAATTTAACAAAAAGCAAGATATATATTATGAACAAAAGTTGTTTGTGGTAAACCAGAAAGCGTTTATGGGGTTGTTATTTACTATTTATGATCTTCATTATTATTACAGAAGAGGTTTTTATGCAAGACTGGTGACTCTACCGTGGTAGGACTTACACAGAGCAGAAAGGCTGCTCCTGGCCCAAGGCACTAATTTAAAAAAAAAACACAGAAAACCCCCCAAACAATAGAGGGGAGAAGAGAACATGCACACCAGTAAGTAAAACATCTGGAGAGGGTGAAGTGGCTTACCCAGTGCCGTGAGACAAATCAAGAGAAGACAACAAGGAGTAAGATGTAACGTGCAAGACAACGTACGCTGTGATTCCAAACAACCCTAATTGAAGACCTAGGGACAACCTTGGGGATACGGTAGAAAAGGCTCCCCTTGACAAAGTTATAATGCAATCCAGAAAACCTTTAAATACTTTTAATAAACCACTGATCGACTGTAATAGATTTCTGCAGCATTTAATCATTTTGGGTACTACTGAATTTGGTTTCTAAAAAGTCTTTAGAAAACTTCAGTCAGCTTAGGCTCAAATGAATTCCTTGACCTGAGAGAAGGGAATGCTGATTTACAGATGCTACCCTAAGTAACTACTCAAAAAGAATATTTATTAGGTTTTTTTAAAACATCATTTTTTTTCCTTTTAAAAGCTAGAATGTTTGGATTCTGCTTGCAATGATTGCTTTCGGTTAGTAATGAAGTGCAAGGTTAAGTTACAACATGTGTGTGGTAACGACAGCAAACACCCATCCAAGTGCAAAGAAAGCAACTGCAAGAAATTCTTAGAAAAGGGTAAAGAAGGCAGAAAAACGCCTGTTAGACCATTCCCACTGTGACATTTGTATGCAAAATGTCAGCTTGTCTCCTGCTAGACCATATTAAGTTTAAAAAAACCCCTCACACTCTTTTAGTTTCAACATAAGAATGTCACACTATCATTTGAGATCTCCCCTAAATATACCTGTGCATTTCTACAATACTTTTTTTTTGGAAGTTCAAAGAAAGGTAGCAAAAGTAACAAGGTGCTATTTGAGATCCATTTAATCTTGTCCAGGATCAGCAGTTCATGAGGGTGAATGGCTTGTAAGGTCTATGAAACCCCTAGGAACCTTGCTTTCCCCGGAAGGCGTTTGCATACCAGTCAGTACCAATATGCAATTATCAACCCAATGGCTACACACTGGTGCTCCTTAGGGCACCATCATCCTTAGGTCAGTCTGCCCCTGGACCAGGGCAATCTACCAAATGTGAAAAGCACAAGTGCCTAAGTGCCTGTGAAAGCAAATGTCACTCCTCTTCCTCTAAAGCAACTCTTTTTAGCCTCCTCTGGGAGAGCAGGGTGTCACAGCACTTAAAAGTTAACGAGGAAAAAGCAGAGTGCTGCATTTGAAGACAAATTCAAAGGCAGCATTACTAAGTTTACCCTGCCCCTCCACCAGACTTCAACATAGAAACTCTGGCTGAAAATGAAATGCCTACTCAGAATGAAGTTTCCCCAAAGTCACTCCAGTGAAACGATGACCTTTGACTGAAGGAACTATATGCTAAAGCACAAAAGTTGGAAAAGAGATCAAAACACTTGAAAATGTATTCCACAACCATGCCAAGGTCTCTCATTGTCATACTGACACAGTTGTGGAGCCCTCAGTGCCACCAAATGGGACAGTAAACCGATACAACATAAATAATGCCATCCCCAGCAGGTGTGGATTCAGTCTCTGCTCCTGTTCTACCCCCAGGTGAAGATGCAGGAGGCACATAAGCCACACATCCAGGCCAGCTGCAATTGGCTGCACCAAATTTCAAGAGAGCTTCCTGCCAAAACTTGGCTTCTGCTCATTGAGGCTCGGGAAGAAAACAGTCTGTACCCTGCAAACAGGCAAACGACACGAAACAATTTTAGAAAGATGACAAATCGTGCCCAGATATAAATGGAGCTGTTGTTCACACCACTTCTACCTTTCTGGTTTTTCTCACTTACATCTTTTATCCCTCTGCCCCATCTTTCTCCGAGAAGGGTTTTGGATCCGGCTGTCAGTGACTTCTCAAGGGAACTGTAACAGATGCTGACAGCAAGCAAAGGGTGTGTTTCGGCTACAGTCAGCTGTGCTAATTGGTTGCTTTGGCTGTACACGTTCAAAGCATAAGTAGAAGTCAACGCAGTGGCTCCAGTGTACCGTTTGAATTAGTGACCTCGTGCCTAAGAAAGCTGGTCTCCCTTTTCTACAGTTAATTTGGATGAGAGCTAAAGCGCTGTAGTCTGGTCTAAAAGTGCTTTTTGCCTCTCCATTTAGCACCGCTGCCCTTTCCCATTACAGTGATCAGCAAACCTGCTGTCACAAGCAAACAGCCCGACACCTTCTTCCCCTCCCTGGGAAGGTAACACAGAACCCCTTAAATGATTTGTGTCTTCACATCTTGCTGCCTTACACTGTTAAAGGTCTGCCATGTTCATAACCACACTTGTATTAACAGATTTCAGAACTCACTAAATTAAAGAAATGGTGGGTGGGAGCAGGAGTGAGAATGCTGCAGGAATAAAAGGATTCCTTGGGCATTGTGTGTGGGGCCTTTCACCAAATTAACAAAAAATTCAAGCTAATAGATTCCATGGTAAACTCGCCCCACCGTTTCACAAAACTTAGCCATTTATGTCAGTAGCATCTAATGGTACTCTGCACCTGTTGCACAATTACTTTAATATACATGAAGTGTACACAGATGCCCTGTCTTCCATCACTAGCAGAGCAGGAGCACTTAGTGTATGTTTCTATTTGCAGAGGAATTCATTATGGGAAATGGAAGGCTTTTCTCCGCAAGGAAATTTGTCTTAATGGATGCAGGAGTGGGTTTCTCTCCCCTTCTTTTGCTAGTACTCATTAAATGGATAATTTCCTTTTATAAACAGAGGAGCCCATATAATACGCAGGCATATTTGGAGAGATGATTAATGAAATAATAGTTTCCTGGTTTCCCAACTGGAGAGATGAAACTTAATCCCAGAGATCCCAAGGGCCAACCCTCTCTGAGCTCCCAGAGGAGGAAGATGGACCTACATCAGCACTGGCCCCTCCTGCCCAACCCCTGAGCTCCGCTCTCTGAGCACCACCAGCAGCTTCACTGACCTTTGAAAACCCCGTTAGCCAGAGTGATGATTTCATCAGAAGCTGCTTGTATGTGGTCTAGAGAACATAAATCTTTCCCATTTCACTGCTAGAAGTATATTTGAAGACCTCCAAAGAGATCCAGAGAATATTCCCTCTGCAGTTTACCTCACTCATAGTGTTGCTTATGGAAGCTTGCCACGGACAGATTTTGTCAATGAGAATTCCTTAAAAATCCATCGTGGTTTCCAAAACACAAAGCTCCCAAAAAGAAAGCCAAGAATTTCAATAAGCCTTACAAGATCTAGCTTTTTGTACAGAGAAACAATCGGGTGGGTGCTAAGACATTGGCTAGGAAAAATGACAGAACAGGCAACTTGGCATCTCAAGAAGTACTTGTATGACACGGCTGGTCACTGGGGCTACTCCCACACTGAAAACACGCACTATTTTGGGGAATCTCTTACTAAATTTCAGTATTCTTTAATTTTAAAGGGAATTCAATGTTGTCAGAATCCACACTGTGTTGTTCTACACAACAGGCTTTGTTTTAGTTTTCAAAATGAAGAATTAAACCCCTTCCAGCATTGGAAGGTGCTCAGAAATCACCAACTCAGGTGAGACAAGTGCCCAAAGAAAATACGTCACGAATACAAGGGCATCGAACATGCAGTTCCTCTTGTACAAACTCACTCTACTGGGAAAGCCATCACAAAACACAGGACTCCTTCCAGCTTTTGTTTGTTTTTAACCTGGGATTATCCTCTCAAAAAAACCCCAGCTATTAAAAATTGCTAATTGTTACTGACTCAGACCACAGAAGGGCAGATCACGCCTGGCCCCCCAAAGGGGCAGGGGAGCTTTTCTTCCCCCCTTGGAGCGAGGCACATTCAGCCTGGGTGGTTTTAGCTCCATGCTCTCTTTCTGCAGAGTGTTACCACTAATCCTTTTTATTCCACACATGCATCCACTTTCCCACCAGGACACAGTTCAGATAATTGCAATCCAATCAGGGGTTTGATTTTTTTTTTCTTTTCCCTCTTCAAATCACTCCCAAGTACAAGTGCTGGAGTTCAGCTCCTCAGAGAGGCGGAGGGAAGGGCTCAGCTCATTGTGGCCACCAAGAAGGGTGTGCTGAAGGGTCCTGGTGGCCAACTGCTCCCTCTCACGAGACATTGCTGGCCAAATTCCTCAAATGGAGGCTTGATGCACGCTCCAGATTCCTACCTCTACTCACATCTGAAAGGGGAAGATGAAGAAGATTCACTGAAAGGGGTGAAAAAAAGTTGGTGTGCTCCTTCCCAGGTCCAGGGATGTTGGATGGTGCTCCTCAAGACAAACTATCTTTTAGGGCCTTCGGCAGACACTGTGATTCTGCACTGAGATTTTTTAAATAAAGTAAATCTCAGAATCAAGGAATTCCTGGCTGTGGTTGGGCATGTTGAAATCTGCCCTTAGCAGCAGACACCATAGTGTCAAGGATCCAAATTAATTCCTGCCCGAGTTCTTAGAAGGTATCTTCACCGGGGACTTCTACAGCCTGAAATGGCACTTCTGACTAGGTCCAACATCAGACTTTGCCAAGAACATTTCAGGCAGCACATTCTCAAGAAAACGACAATGGGTGATGTCAACAACAACATTTGTGAAAAGAAAAAGTAATTAATTGCCCTGTTTTTTAACTTTTGGATTCTGTTGTGTTGCATTTTATTTGCATTTCTGCCTCCACCCGAGTTACTTTTAATTATACCTACACACACACACAAATATATATATCTGTATTTGTCCACCAACATGTGAAATTTGGAAATGTAATACTGAGCGCTCAGGAAGGAGGTTGACAGTGTTTGGACAACACAACAAAACTTATTTTGCCAAAACACTGTCAACCTCCTTCCTGAGTGCTCAGGGAACGCCACTGTCTGAGGAAGCTGAAGACTGTACCTTGCACCCATAGAGCGTATTTCTGGGCAGGCCCTCAAGGGGTTAAATCTAGCAAAGTACCAAAATAATGATCCAAATTAAAGCAAGACTTAGGCCCAGGAGTTCTTCCAGAAGTGCACATAATGAAAACTGTGACTTGAAAAACGGATAAGGAGTTAAAGGAGCAATTGTGAAATCAGGGTCCTTCCTTCAGGGCAGTTTCTGGTTTCTGTTGTCCAGTCCTTCATCTCTCAATACAATTTAAATGTTTTGGCTGGCTGCTGAACAGACCCTGATGAACGACCTTATCAGCTAAAGATCTTTCTCTCATCATGCACTTAGAGCTTAAGCCAGCAGAAACAGAGAACTTCAAGTATGAAAAAGCATTTGCGAGCTTATTTAAGATATCGCTTAACCAGAAAACTATTCCCTTTCCGCCCCCCCCAACCCCAGCCCCAACCCAACAGCCCTAGCAGCTTTTGCTGCTTTATCAATCATCTTTCTCCAGGCAAACCTACCAGGGTCAGCTTATTTTCTCTCCCTTTTGATTTAAGGCACCGGCGACGGAACTGCTCTCATCTCAAGCCTGACTGCCCCACGGGGCAGGAGTGCAGCTCTCAGACCTGCACACAGGAGCCATTACACTTCATGCCTCAACATTAAAAAGAAATTAAGAATTTAACCTAATCAGCACCGTTTTAATTTGCACTTTAATTTTAAAGGCTCACCACTCGAGGTTAAGGGCAGGGTTGCTGGTATTGCAACAAAGCTGTTAGAGAGAACACCAAAGCCTCAGGCTCTGATTCTCAGGGCTCAAACAGTCCCATCAATGGGGCAGGAGAAGGAACTCCATTTCAGGTCTCTGCTACGTTTCTAAACCTCAGATTTCTGGCCCTACTATCTTTCAATAAACCATTTCTGATGCTGCACGTATCACTGCAACAGAACTCCCATTTTCCACGTTCCCTAAAGATGACTTCTTCAGCTCTGGATGGGAAATGAAAAATTGACCATAAAGGTAGTACTTTTCCTCTTTTAAATATATTCCTTGGGAATTATCCTTAAAAATATATCTTGTCAGTGTTAGGAAGAAGTAATTTGTTCACACATCAATCAATTACTATGAAAAAAGTCATTCCCTGGGTGTGGGGAGGTCGGAGAGGTTGCCTGTGGCTGTGGCTGTTCCCATCCCAGCAGCACACCATTCAGGGAGCCAGTATGTCTGAAGATGAGAGTTGTCACCCCTGCTGGGTGGGAGAGGGTGTACAGTACACAAAACAATGCACAAACACATTTCTTCTTCCTGTTTACTCCTGTATATTCCAAAAAATAACTCTTCTTCCCCTGCCCTTGTTTGAGGAAGAGGAGGCTGAGGGGAGACCTCATCACTCTCTACAACTGCTTGAAAGGACATTGGAGAGAGGTTGGTGCTGGTCTCTTCTCACGGGCAATGAGCGATAGAAGGAGAGGGAATGGCTGCAAGCTGCAGCAGGGTAGGGTTAGGCTGGACATGAGGAAAAAGTTTTTCACAGAGTGGTCAGTCAGTCACCATCCCTGACTGTGTTTCAGAGTAGATTGGATGTGGTGTTGAGGGATATGGTGTAGGGGAGAACTTGTAGAGTAGGGCTGATGGTTGGACTTGATGATCCCAGGGGTCTCTTCCAACCTAAATGATTCTATGATTCTATGATTACAGAACTCCAAGCACCTTCACTTGGCTCGTGTTAGATCTACAGACCCCAGACATGTTTCTCACAGGCAGACTTCTGTTTCTCCACACAGTATTTTGGCGGTATCTTTCACATTGATTTAATTTCAAGAGCAGTCCTAGCAGAAGCAAGGAGGCAGAATTCCCTGGATGGACCCCCAGCGTGCAGAATATGCAAGATTAACTCCAAGGATTTTTAGAGTCTAATTCTTACGGAGAAACAATATCATCCACTATGTTTTGACTTTCCTTTCATGCTTTGCTGGCATTAACTCATTTGTTACTAATGTCCATCTGTGATGGCGCGGGTTTTATATTCATATATTTCCTGGCACATTACAGGCTTTTAGGGAGCTCTCGAAACTTCAGCTTCCTTACAGAGAAAAGTGTTAGCCTTGCCCTGACATCCCTTGTGCTCTGACCACAAGAGGAGCTGCAGCACGTGAAACAGTTTTGCCCCAAGCAGAAAGGAGTAAGCAGGACCCCCAGGAGCCGTGTGAATGCAGCCCCGGCCATAAGGAAGCGCCTGTGTTCTCTGTGCTGTTGTAGGGACGTTAAGAGAATAATAGTGCAGAACCCTCAGTCCCCTAATTTTCAGGATCTCTAGATTCAGATAAGCAGTTTTAAACAGGGTCAGAGGAGGAAAGGGAGAGAAGCAGGTAGGAGCAGGCAAATTGGGAAGTGGGAATGCATGGAAATTGTCTATAAGGAAATTTTAGGGTCTTCACGCTCCTGGAAGCACGTGCCTCAGCTCAACTACCAAAACAGATTATCTGATCAACAAGGAGGGAACAACAACAGAAAATCTATTAGCTGGTGACTGTGGAGCATCCCAGGTCTATTAGCAGTTGACTGATTAGCCTGTTGGGTGAGAGTCAGACTTTCTCAAATCTCATTTTCAATAAACTGTTAGAAGTCAATACAAGACCGAATGAAAATTCAATGCAGGGTAACGGGGAAAAAAAATAGCTAATTATTCTTTTACAGCACCATTGATCCTTCCACATCTCCTTTAACGAAGGATTAGGCATTACAGTAGACTATTCATATAGAGATTACCCCAAAAAATAATCTGGGAAATAATTTTTAAAAGAAATAATAAAAGCACCTAAAGACCAACTTTACATGCTAAAAATCACAGAATTTTCAGTACCAGGCTGCAACCAAACGGCTCTCAGTACAGAATCTCTGTGAAGACCAAAATTATTATAGTTAGCAGAAAAAATACCCTCTTTCAAAAGAGGGTTGTTTTATTATTATTTTTTTTGGCACAACTTATCATCTTAAAAGTGGCAAAATATCAACTGTGGAACATAATTGGTAATTTTTATTTTGGTGCATTCTATATAAAATAAAACCAAGTGCATAAAAACTGTGCACACACACACACACAGTCACGGAAGCAAGAATCCAACAACAGAGGGCCTGGGAAGACATCTTTCAAATGAAACAGAAAGAAGAAAGTACACACAGGGGTTTAGACCAGAAACCAGGGCTGTAGATAAAAATCTGCCTACCCTGTGAACTTCAGCACCACTCTGAAGGTTAGAACTCTGTGAAATACACCATGGGTTTGGGGAGATGTTCATCAGCTCCTTTACCTGACCATGCTGCTAGAATTAACCCTGCAGCAGTCCCTGCTGTGCTAAGGTTAGCACTGTGTGCAGCAGCAGCCGGCCTTCCTGGGGAGGCTCTTGGGTGTGCTGCAGAGGAGGCGAACGACAGAATGGCCAGAGAGTGTATATGTTTTAAATCACAAGTAAATAAGGCAAAAAGGGGCAGCGTCCCTAGGAATGCCAGCCATCTGTCACAGCTCTGCCTGCATCACACAGGTAGACTGAACAGGGGCTGGAAAGGTAACAGAAAACACACACTGCCCAAGCCGAGAGCTGTGTGGAAGTCACTGGTCTCCCAGGTCTGGTTTAGCCATGGGAAGTGATGTTGTGCCGCTGAAAAAGGCAAAGCAAAACTTTAAACACTGTTGATTTTCTGCAAAGGTCGATACCGGCAGCAAAGAGCACAGCCAGGGAGATGCACGGTTTGTGTCTGGTGTGTGTGCAGGGTGGCACTTGTCAGTCTTGCAGAGCCAAACGCACCCGTGCATCACACTGCTCCCTGCCATACTGGTTTTGGGTGCCCAGCAGCGAGCTGGAGATACAACAACTCTATAGCAGCTGAGAACACCGGGCACAGGATGAGAAAAAACAAATCAAGATTTCTCCCATGCCTCAAGGTTCTACCTTGGTCTTTCCCTCAGCTGTGCTGAGGTGGACGTTTGCAAGACCTTGTGTAAAAGTCAAAGGGACATGGACTGGAGAAAATCAGCTCTTTCAGCAATAGTATTTTAAGGTCTGGCCCCCAAGTACTTGCATAAGCCCAGCCAAGACAGTGGTGATATGGCATGGGGTAAAAAACTACAAGAAGAGACTACAGAAGTCAGTTGGAGAATATGTGTAGCGTCACTTGGTCCGCAGTTAAAGCGAACCATAAACTGGAAAGTAGAGGTTATCATGGTAACAGCATCATTCTGACTGCAGAGACCTCAGTGTGAGCTGTACAATCTAGTCATGCTATGAGATAAGATGCAGGTACCTTATGCCAGGCAACAGGAGGTACTACCAGTACTAGAAATAAGGCTGTACATGAAGGCAGCTCAGCTTTGGGCCCAGCAGCTGTGATCACAGTGGCTGCAGTGCAGGTGTACCTGCAGCTTGTGTCATTACACCCCACCTCGCTCACCTGAAGGGCCATGGGCAGAAAGAGTACAGAAAAGGAGGAGGAATGTTGAACCTGTCCAGAACCTACATATTTTTTACCTTCTACCATCTCCCTTTGACACAGCAGAAAGTGCTTATCATTGGCGTGCTGAAAACTAAATAACATGCCCTGATACTGACACATCCTAACTGAAAGCAATCTATATATTTCTATAGAATTAGATAGAAAAAGCAAGCAAATACTGAAACAAAACCAGTATTGATTACAGGCAGTGCCACAGAGTCAGTGAAGCAGGCAATACACATTTTTAAAAAACAATACCGGTGTTAAAGAGAGGGAACTGGGGCCTGAAATCTCCCCAGCTTTGTAAACGCCATTAAAGACACTAGGCCCAGAAGCCACAGAATCACTGAGAGATCTTTGAAGATCTGAGTTATTTTGAGGGAAAATCCAGTGAAAAGAAAATTAAAGTAATGCAAATACATTTTTTTTTCCAAGCTGAAGGTAGACCACAGAGCTGTGTCTCTTCCCTCTACACTTGCAATAATGGGGAAACAACAGGGCTGCGAGACAAAAGCCTTCCAAAAGAAACTCCCTGCCAAACAGGGTTTGCTTCCAGATTCCTCTAATCACATTTTCTTCAGAAGAGAAACAGATTTCTAGAACCACAATACAAACTTACAGGCTGATTGTGAAAAAAGCCCCCCCCCCCAAAAACCTCATTCAGGACAGGTTTGGTACACCTCACCGTGGTAACCAGTATGTTTTCTACTGAACAACTGGGTCTGAGAACTCTGTAGTCTACAGAGTCACGGTCACCCCTCGTCTAGGGAAAGGCCTGCAGATGTCCAGCCAAGGGTGGGGAAAGCACATGATGCTGCGTTATAGAGATGTAAAGTCCTTCAGCTGGGCAGAATTTCATCTCTGGCCTCATCTTCTGGCACCACTCTCTTGGTGAGGTTACACAGGATGAGACACATTCCCGGCTTACAGACCCAACTGCCTCTGGAGAGGAGGGAAACAGTGATGGGAAGAACCAGAGCTTGCAGACAGCAGCACTTCATAGCCAGACAGACAGTGCTATAACCAAAACTAAACCAAAAAGAACATATAAAATATAGGGAGCAAGCTCTTGAGCCTGGGATCACCCTTGAAACACTGAAAGGGAAGTTCAGCCACCAGAAGATCGTCAATTAATCTGAAAAGAGGAACCCAGTATAAGAAGCAAATCTTTGTCTTTAAAACCCAAGAAGCCCAGTGCAGTGGGTTGTCTGCAGCTGTACAAATCTAAACCTCCAAGAAAAAGAATCTGAGCAGGAATCTGAAATTGCAGCACTAGGATTTCCTGCAGCAACTGGAGATAAGGAAAACCAGGAACAGGGTCATGTCAGTGTTTGCTGGCGATTGCCCCCTCACCCTTCCCCCTCAAAACAACTTTAAATTACATGGTGTTTAACCCAGCTGGATAATTTTTTAAGACAGAGATGTGCCATTTGGGTAGCAATCAAATAAGCTACCCAGTCTGAAATCAGAAATAATGACATTTCCCCTTTGTGAAAAGCTGTTTCTTTAGAAGATACACAGTGTTGACAAAATTAAAAACAACCAACAACCACACAAAACCCTCCCTCCAAACCAATCCGGCACAATTCTTCTGCTCATTCTTGCCAATGTCTATTTAAATGTTCTTTTCCACCACCTCCAAACACACAGCAAGCAGGGAGCAATTGCATTCCCACCTGCACAGGAGGAGCACGGGGAAGACAGGCTGAATTAGTAAGCATCAAGTTGCTTATAATGGTGAGTAACATGAATCCTGGCTGCACCCAAGGGGAAAGGAAGAGCAGCTGCTGAAGCCAGGGGATAGTGATTCTTGCAGTAAAACAAGAGTGTGGAGCTGGGACTTAAAGCAATTAGTTTCCTCTCAGCTCTCCAAGAACCACCAACTCCCATTTCACAGCCCAGTATCCATGTGTGGTTAATGGAGTCATTTCCCCTCTCTATTCTTCTCCAAAGAGCAGGAATTTTTCAGATCTTAAGGCCAAAGTGAGTGCCAGGGTAGCTCCATCCCACTGAAAAGGGAACTCCTTTGTGGGACCATTAAGCTCCTCCTGGTTGCAATCCTTCAACCAGCCACAGCAGCTATGGCAGCTTGTGCCATCAGGTACGAGCCCAGTCAAAGCCCTGCCATGACCCATTCCTTCCCCTGGTGTCCCAATGGAGTGCCAAAACGAAGCCAGGGGTGCATTAACCCAATCCTGAGTAAGTGCTGAAGGCTCAGGTTTGGAAATACAGCCACCAGACAAGAAAGAAAAGTTAGCTCCACTGGAGAATTACCACTGCTCTGCCCACCCTTATTCCCAAGAGAAAGCAAACACATCAGAAGCTTTGGAGAGAAGGACACATTCAAGACATTTTTCATCACTTTAAAACTGCTGTTTAAATTTAAAAGCTTTCTACTTACAGCTGGGCATTAACAATTATGAAAAGCCTTTTGTGTTCCTTTCTCACCATGTATTCTCATGTCCTTTTATTTCAAGGGTGCTCATGATGACTTTTTGCTGGTTTTTAACAACAACAAAATAAGACACAGACTGATTACTTTTGTTTTGGTGATTATTCACCAAACACAAGAGACACAGACTACCTAAACTTTGGCTCAGAAACTGTAAAACTCGGACAGATTTGGCTCCACTTCACGCCTGTCAGCGTGAGAGGTCGGCACAGGCTCCATGTGCACTGGTTACTTTCTGTCGCCCACTCCAAACAGGCAAACCCCAGGTAACTAACCCCATTACAAACCAGTGAGCTTTCAGCACGAAGCAGCAAAGAGAGGTTTCTCAGACTGGGGTCCCAGATCCCAGACAGAGGGAAGGTCCTCCTTCCCTCCTCTGCACTGCAAAGCCTGGGAATGCCTAGAGATGACTTGCCTTGCCAAGCTGGGACACCCACAAAGCTGATGCAGAGAGGAATTAAGCTATACCAAACCCACACACCTCTCATTTTATGCCCTGGAAACCTTAATTTTCAGATGTTTGCTGTATTTGTTTTGCAATAGTTATTTTCTAAAGGGAGACTTCTGCCCTCACAGAAGAATTTTCCAACAATCTGCTATTTTTTTTTACTGATCACTGCATGTTTTCAGAGTCCACGGGCATTGTTTACTTCCCCTAAAATTATTACCAGGCCCACAGATATGATATCTGGGTGTTTTTGTAGTATGTTTTTCCACATTTTTGTGGGTTGTTTTTCAGTCCCTTGGCTCTGAACACTCTTTTCCCTGTCACAAAACAAGCTGATCACAGCATCTCCTGTTCCCAGCAAGAGGACGACCCAGTTCTCGTTGTAATCAATGGGAGCTCTGCCACCCATGGCAATGCGAGTGGGATCACCCACTCAACCTCTGTAACAAAAGTAAATAAACATTTTCATTTTTGTGTCTGAATCAGTAATGCTGGAACAAGAAATAACTTTTTTTTATCTCCTTCTAATAACATGGAAAAAAAAATAATATCCAAGTATAATTGGAATTCAGTTGCTGCCTGAAGGAAGAAAAACAAAACCCAATGAAGCTTTTTATTTCATCTGCTGCTTGCAGAAAGGATGAATCATCCATTTGCATCTTCTTACTCCATTTAGGAATGGTGCCCGGCCCTGGTAGAACAACCCTGAAAGTCCCCTATTTATTGTGAACATTATTGCCCTAGACCTTACCCCATGTAACACAGAAATCTCCACACTTGTGCCACTTGTTCCAGTAGCACTGAAAGCATTTTCCAGTGGAGTTAGTTTATAACCCTAAATACTAAATCTCACTGTCAAGTTTTGATTTTAATGGTCTCAGCATCGCCCTGGGTAGAAGAGGTACCTTTGATAAAAAGTCCAAAGCTTAATGCTGACGTTAAGGGCAAAGGAAATGGCTTACTATGGTTAATCTGTCTTTCCCTTCATCAGCTCTTGCTTGCACCAGACCTCTGTCCTTCTTGTTGCTGGCAGCTAAATGCACTAATTTTATACTGAAATAGAAGCTGGGGTCATTTATTCCTGCTCAGGTGAGACCCTAAATTCCAGGGTATCAAGAGCGAACACTGCTTCACTAACTTGTGATATTTGTCCTCAGCTCAGTAGTAAGAAAGAGCACCTTTAGTTAATGATGGAATACCTCCAACAGTTTACAGAAACTAAGGAAATAGCTATTTTTCTCTTTTCTTTCTTATCCTTTTTCTCTTTTGAAGCATCAGCCATTCTGCAGCAAATACAAACAGCCAGTGAGCACAGTGTTCAAGAGCAGACAGAGAACCAACTGATCTGTAAAATCGCCCTGTTTAAACCCAACTTCCCAAGACACTCAGCTGTTTCAGACAAGCAGACTTCTATCTTTACATTAACAACAGACAGGACAGTCTGTGATCAAGCAATGAATCGGGTAGGAATGAAAGCCATAAGTGCTTTTGTGCCTTCAATTCTATGCAGTATTTGATGAGGCTGACTATACATTTTCCCATCACCACTCTCTAGCAGCACTGGACCTTTTCCTATATCTAAGACAGAAGAAGGATTTGGGTTAGAATGCAAGAACATGCAAAATCTGCTTCTTTCAGGATATTCTGTAAGGATAGTAGTTTGAGGATGAGGAGGCTGAGGAGAGACCTCATCACTCTCTACAACTGCTTGAAAGGGCATTGTAGGGAGGTTGGTGCTGGTCTCTTCTCATGGGTAATTAGCGACAGAACAAGAGGGAANTAAAAAGAATGAACAGCAGTGATACAAACAACAGGCTTTTATGGATTGTGGTTTCAAAGATTCCCATTGCAGTTTTTTCTCACCTTGAGACACCCTTCACCGGGTGCTTGGCAAGACACCTTATCACCAACTGCAATTGCATTCTTGGACCAAAAGGATACGCTCAGAATAAAGCGGGCACATCTGTTAACAATACCGTGCAGACACTCTGCTCAAGTCACAAGTACCACTGCTCCTTCGTGCAGCCACTTGAGGTGTGTTTGAGGTCGTGATTCCTTTCAGAACGGATAGTTAACTGATCATGAGGGCTGGCTCTGTCATAACTAAAACATCCGCTGGTGAAACTGCTTCTTATAATTTAAGTGGCAAAGAGCCAGTTGGGATTTTTCTGAATCAGTGCAGGTCACTTCTATAAACTCAAGGCTCTTTGTTAAGCACTGGCAAAGAACAGGAAGCAACTTCTAGAACTTCGCCTTTGGCCTATTGTTTTTCATTTCCAAGAGAAAGCCGTTCCCAGTCCAGTGAGGAAGATTCGTTGTGGAACCACAGCAGCAAGTGAACCACCAAAACATATCTAGCTCACAGCTAGATACCCAACCAGGAGGAAAAACTGAGAACAAGAAAGAGTCAAGATAACAAAACACAGAACATTTCAATACAGAGTCCATCACCATTCTTTACCGTGACAAAAAAGTAAATAACCCCAAACAAAAAGGTCAGTGGGGTAATGAGGTGCTGAAAACTTCCTGCATAAGCAAAACGACCGACTGCTCCATCATTTGCAGTCCTGCAGTCAATAGAGAAATCAAAGACAGACCCTCTGTCATTTACTCCCACCCATACAGCTGCTGCCATGTGCACTCACTGTCACCGATACGCAGGACACACAAAGGTAGAACACTGTATTTTTAGATGCTGTCATGTCCAAGGCAAACCAAGACCTTAAGGACTGCTATGATTTGACACCAAGCTCTAATGTCATTCCCAGTGCGAGCATCTAATGCTTATTCCTAAAACAGGCATGGCAAAAATATTGTTTCTTCCCCAAAAAGCATTACTACATCCATCCATACCAACACCTATCTACTAACACTCATTCTTCAACTAAATAACCTGTTGACTGACGGGAAGCATATTGTTTCTACTGCTCTGCACCAAGCACCAGGTGCATGTGGGCTCATTTGTCTCACACACATTCAAGGTTGAGCACTGATCACACCAATGATTAAACCCACTTTTTTCTAAGCACCATATCCACTTACCAACAGGCCCAGAAATCCACTGTTTCATCCAGTTACACAGAACAGTCCCTTTCTCTTTCAGAAGCTGCCTTGCTAACAGGGAACAGAAATGGAACAAGCTATACATAGCTCTCCAAGTGCATAGTGTGTCACAATCGTGCTGGACTGTAATTTCTCATCAACAAGTTCTTAACAGTCAGTTGGAACAGGGGAGCTGGATTTTCTTCATACAGTCTGCATTTCTTCCTGTCCCAGTGAATATGTAGCAATCCTCTGGTGATACTGCATTAAGAACTCATGTGTGGCAGGTTGATTTAATAACTCTGTCTTTGGGATACAAGATGGCACATCATATTCAATCTATCACAGAATCCACTCCAGTCAGGTGGAAAGAGTCATTGATGGGAGTGTTGATATGTAAAACGATTGCACTGCTTCGCTGTGTCTCATTTGACTGCTTTATCGAACTCCAGGTCTTCCACCAGCTAGCCTGGACTTCAATTATCTACACTGAGAAGAACTGCTACTCATCAATTTAAAACAAAAACAAAGGGCAAAGGAAAAGCAGAAACCCTATAGTGCATGTAGAGGCTTCGTTCCCTGTTTTATTTACTATATAGACAAGCCTTCAGGTTTTATTTTTACTTTCCCACCCTCTCTTCATTTTCCTTCCTCACTGTTTCAAAGCACCACTGTCATGGCTTTACTCCATCCAGCAGCTAGAACCACGCAGGATTCTTGCTCACTCCCCCAGGCCACAACAGGGGAGAGAATCGGAAGAGCAGGAGTGAGGGAAGACGTGTGGGTTGAGATAACGGCAGTTTAATGGGTAGAGCAAAACCACACACACAAGCAAAGTTGAAATACGCAAGTCATTCACTGCTTCCCATCAGTGTTCCCAGGAAAGCAGGGCTCCATCATAACAGTTCCTTGGGAAGACAAATGCCATCAATCCAAACATCCCCCCTCCTTCTTCTTGCACCAGCTTTGTATACTGAGCATGATGTTGTATGGACTGGTATGGAATATCCCTTTGGTCACTTGGGGCCAGCTGTCCCAGCCTTGTCTCCTCCACACTCCTTGTGCACCCCCAGCCTGCTCTCCAGTGGAGCAGTGTAAGAAGCAAGAAAAGCCCTTGACTGCTCACAACAAACTAAACCCACCCATGTGCTATCAACAGTATTTCTTCCTGTAGATCCAAAACACGGCACTACACCAGCTGCTGGCAGAAACCGCTAACTCCATCCCAGCTGGAACCACGGTACGTTCATTGCATGTATCTTTGTCCAGAAGAGAAGCAGTAACAAGGGCCAGCACAGAAAGGTTGCCATGTCCCCTTACAGGACAAGGCCCTGCACGACCCATTCCCCAACCTCAGTTCTGACCTCAATTATTTCTGCAGTGTCAAGAGTCTCACGCATATTTTTCAAAGTCTCGTGTTCAGGATGCTACAGAAATGTTTGGAGACCATTCACCCACAGAAGGTAAGGGTCTCCATTACCTTCTTACTACCATCTCCAAGATTTACAAAGAAATAAGCATTTCCATTTAGCCACAAAGAGGACACAAGACAGTGTCATGTCCTCAAAGGCCCTTGCCTCTCCGCCGCGTTCCCCTCCTTCCCCCATTGCCGCCAACGTGCTGCAGGATTTCTCTCTGTGTGACACATTAAAATGGGACACAGAAAGCAGAATAAGCTGTGCAACATTATTATAAAGCTGCCAGCAAAATCAAATGATGAAAATACACCACATGAAGTATATCAACTCTACTGGTCCAGTGCATGCTCCCAGTATAAAACAGTACTTCCTCCAGAGGGTGAACCTCAATCGATCCTTCAAGATTTTCTGCCCAGCAAGCAAACCCACCCGAACCAATTCCTCCTTGTTGGGAATGGGAAACTAAAGGACTAATGAAATTTTTCTGACACACAGACTGGCAACTTGTCAAGAAAGACATCTCTTGTATGTTCAGGGTAACTTTATCAAATTAGCCTTACTTCCCCATTTCCTCTTTCCCTACTCATGTAATTACAAACATCACACAGCCAACATTATAACTTTCTCCTAGAGTAAATTCAAAGCAAAACCAACTCAACCACTGAAAATTCCACACATTGCTCTAAAAACCTCAACCCCTCCAAAACTATTTTTACAAATGCTATTTTTATCATCTGGGTGGGTTTACCACCCCAGTTTGGCGTAACTTTACTCTTATAGGGCAGATCCTACCTCATACACTTTTTCAGAATCACACTTGCCATTTTCAGGTAAAACCTTTATTAAACTCCACTTCAGCAGAGCTGCCTTGCCAGCATCAGGGTCAATACAAACTTATAGAGCTCGGCTTTAAACTCCTTACAAGAAAAGGCTGAAGTCAAGCTGCAGAAAAGTTAAATGAAAACATAAACCAGCAAGACCCTACATGGGTATTTAAGAGGTATCCACCCCGGACCTCCCATCTACTTTGACTTGAACAAGGAGTTTAGCTTAGGGGATGGAACCCCTGTTCCCTGCTCTTTTCTATTTCTCTTTTGTTCTCATCTCCTCTGTATGCAGTAAGAGCCGGAAAATATCTCATATGGAATTGATAATGAACCTACTGGAATTCAAATATTTACCATCAGGGAATCTGTGCTTTTTCCTGCAAGCAATCTTGTATTCCCAGCACAGATAACATTTTCACATATAAGTAAGGTCATATATCATTCCCACTTCAACTTGGAAAGTATCAAAACTTCCAGCTATGGAAAAAATATACTCACAGTGCACCAAAACCCACCCAGACCTTCAGACCTTCATGCTGAAGTTTTAACGTAGAGGCACTACCCACATGCTTGTGCAGTAGGATCTTCAGACTTAAAATCTCACTCAGAACTGCTGTAAATCGCCTAAGATACCACCACCTATAAGCACTGAGGCTGCAAAACCAATTTCTATTAGTTCTGGTTCTGACCAAACCGTTCCATGGAAATATTCCAATTGTTTGTACTGCTTAAGTGCTCACAGTCAGACACCTAAATGCGCTTGTTGTTCACCCCATTTCGACATAAGGTGTCATGCTACGCCAACACACTTGGATCCTCACAGAGGGAAATGGCATATCAGTGACTACTTCTTTCAGCATGGAACAAGCACTAGTGGAAAGTGCAAACCAATTTAATTTAACAGAAGGGATTCACATCATGGCACGCAGTTGTCCATTAACAGAACAAACCCCTGCCCCCCTCCCTTTCTCCAGTTGGCAATTGCAGCAAATCTTCCATGAAAATACATTTCCTGTAATGTTCTGGTCATGGTCGGCAAGAGCTGCAACCCATTTCCATAAAGTCACCATGTGGAAAATTGCCTTGGCTGTTAAAATGGACTAATGCAAAGGAATTTTTTCTTTTTCTTTCTTCCTTTCCTTTTCTTTTTTTTTTTAATGTTGAAGGCATCAATCTTTTTTAAAGAAACTCCAGTTTCCTGGATATTAACAGGTCACCTATCAGCAATAAGACAAAGCTTTCAAACTACAAAGCCTGCAAATCAAAGAAGTTTAAGGAAAATAAGAAAAAAAAACCCACAACCCATCCTGCTTCATCTGAGTGTCACTTACAGACTGTTAACCCAGCACACCTAATGAGAAGAGAAGACTGAAGGAACTCTGAAGAGCACCTCTGCCCTCCCCTTGTGCTGCAACTGCTAATCCACAAACTCCCACAGCGTTAGTTCGCTCTCTTCAAAGCCCCTCGACCTTCAGGGTGTTACAAGACTAGAAGCTGAGAAATGGGATTGTCTCATCTGGAGACATTCATGAGTAGATTTCATTGAAATGACTGTGGGATGAGACACAGGCACCTCTTTCTGGAGTGGGGAGACTCTCAATGTGCAAGATTGCAGTGGGACTGACTGACTGCAAACCAGTTTCTAAACTGGTAAACGTAAACTTGGCAGCAGAGCCCTGCACTGACACCTGGTCCTGTTTTACAAGTGACACAACCGAATTAGCTACCTGGAAAAAATGAACCTCTTGGCTACAATATTTTGCCTGACAAATGAAGTGTTATCATTGTAAAGCGACAAGCAGAGAAGCTTGAAGCGTGGGACAGCAGTGCATTCTGGTACCCTGGGCAAAACTGGGAAGGGAGACAGGAACTTGGGAGGAAAATAATCAGGAAGCTTTACATAATAAAACTGGATCATCACCATCTCTGGGCACGCATTGCTGGCGATGCATCCCCTCTGGTACTACTCAAAATCAGGCCAAAGGTTCTCAAGCTGGGCACTGTGTAATAGATATCTTAAAAATAATGACTTATTTTAAGATAAAAGGCTTGAAATTCAGAAGCTCAAGGCTTCACAAAACTAAACTAGAAATTTTAATTTAGAAATGGAAATTTCTAAAACAGGTCCTAGAAATCTTGAATCCCCAGATGCTATTACAGCAGTAGGTCAGTTTTGGATCACTTTAGGAGAAGGAAGGGTAAGGTTCATTATAATCCTTAAGAAAGGGTCATCAAATCAAAAGGTGAAAAGATTTTTAAGGAAATAAATATCTATGATGAAAATAACTGATAGAGCATAGAAAAATAAAGTTGGTGAGCACCTAAGCTTTTTGAAATACAAACATTTTTCTACTACATTCCTTGACTACCAAATTCTCATGGTTGTGGTTCCAGGCTCGAAGCTGTGTCTGAGGCAACAAATGGGGAACTACAACAACGAGCTTTCCAATTCTGTCCTTGTTTGCCCAAGGAAGAAATGAAGCAGTATCTCAACTGTGGCCACATGAGCAAAGAAAGCTGCTTTATGATGTTCTATCTCTTCAAATTTCATCAGTTTCTTTGCTGGATAAAGAGCTCTATCATATCACAGCCCCTTCTCATTCTTGAGGGGCAGCAAGGGAAAGAAACACAGGAGGAAGAGAGGGGAGCAGGAGAGTGTGTGTATATGGTACAGGGAATGAGAAGGGTGTAGGGCTTTGTCACTGCACGTGGTTTCAAGACCCATACATATTTCAGAGAATAGAAAATGCAGTTTGAAGGGTGCATGAGAAAAAAAATCTACATAATGCTGATTTCTTTCCATATAATGTTGCTTTCCATTCATCACACTTACTGTGCAAAAATTGAGCATGTGCAGGGTCAGTGAGCAGCCAGAGTAGCTTTAAAGAGAAGTCTAACCTTTCCTATTCATCTGTGCTTCCTGTAAGCACTCTCTTGGTTGTCTCCCTGATTTATGATTCCCACACAGCCTCTGTAATTAAAAGCATGACGGTTTGTTTGCATTTCTACTTAGGCTGATTATTTTTTTGCCCTTCCCCCAACTTCAGACACAACCCTGCAGATGACAGGTCTAAGGGTCCAATGCTCATTTCAAAAAGATACGTGCCACGAACAGGAAGCTGCCCTACAGCAAGAGGTCACCTACTCGTCTCGCTCCCTTCGTTTCCACCACAGTACAGAGCTGAGAGAAGCAGCTCTCTCTAACTGACTGAGAGTTTCAGCACCAACCATGGGGTTACAACTACTGGGTGTAACTACCAGTAAGCTAGGGTCAGCATCTTCTCTGTCTAGACTGGAAAATCTAAAAGTCTCCAGAGATAACAGTTAAATTAAAATCAGAAGACACCTTTAGATTCAGGTCCCTGTAAACCCCCACCTGGACAAAGTCATGGGTTTTGCTCTCCTGACCAGGCAGCTGTTGGGTGCTTCAGAAAAGACAGCTTCCCAGGGGGCAGAGAAGTCACCCGCTGCTCAGACAGTGGCAGAAGAGGAGAAATTGCAGTTAAATGGAAAGGAGCTCCCATGGTATTTGCAAAGGAGAACAGCCACGCTAACAACAGGGAGGTTCAGCCTGAAAAATAATGGTCATCTTTTTTTAAGAGGTATTTGCTAAGATATTTGCGTGCATCCCAACAAGCAACACAATGAATTTACTGCTGTGAAAACACAACACAGGAGCTGGATGTTGTGACCAGGACCCCCACCTCAGTTCACTATATATGCCACACATTTCTCCCCTCATTTCTCTTTCAGTCTAGGCAGGAGCCTGACTTTTCCTCCAGAAAAATCAGCCCACGGATCAGGCAGCATTTGCTGCCTCCTGGGGTTAGGTGGGTCTAGCAGAGCTGTCAAGATTTTTGGTTGAAAGGGACGCTTTAGGTGTGGAACTAACAACTTTTAACTTTCTACAAACAAAGCCTCAGCTCTGAAAGCACCCACAGCCTGACTCTAGCCTGGCATTTAAAGCACCTCTGCAAACAGTTGGTGCTACATCCTGCAAATCTGTGACTACGAGACTCTTGTCTCTCACTTACCTTCCAGAGCTCATAAATAAGCAGAAAACAATGATGGAAGCAGGTTAAAGCTGTGTTAAGCCACAGCAGTTGAGGAATTCATGTTACTTGCTTCCATAGCTACATACACACACTGTCTGTAAGCTTTTACCAGTAAACCTGCTGAACTCTTCTTCAAAACGAGAAAGTCTTTGAAATAAGACAGCACACTGTTAATTAAATTGGTTGTTTAAAAACAAGCCATAAAATCAGGCACATCACATTCAGTTTCACTGCAACATAGCAATGCAGCCCACAACTTAGCCAGGGCTCCTTTCAGTTTGCTCTGAGACCTGTACAGAAGAGAGCAAAAGAGCAGGTTGAACAGCAGAGATGAGCGTTTCTCCTGCAGCTCCTCAAAGTTTCTGTGACACTTAGGAAAACACTCAGTGTGCTGAAAACGTTAAGCCAAATGGGTGCCAAGATTCCTGTCTTTTCTGCCCACCCCTCCCCAAAATAATTTGCAGTTATCAAAGACAGACCCCAGTTCCCGAGAGGCTAAAAAGAACATGATGAACTTGTTGCTGGTTGCTCTCTTATTACCATCTTCTTTGTAGCTCTGTGAGTGCACTTCTGTGATTGCACAGCTGGAGAACATCAGTGTCTCCATGCAGGAAGCTGAAGGGTACAGCTCCTCCCAAAGCAAAGCACATTCTCCAGACAGGTAGCTGCTGGGTCCAGAGCGAGCACATTCAGTGTATGGTCACGCTCACGAATGCCCAGTGCCAAACATTTGTTAGAAACATTTGCAAGGCTACAAAGACACTTCTGTATACAAAGTGCACCCATTTTTGGGTGGTCAAAAAGGAATGACCCTGCATGAAAAATGAATATAAACCAGCCTGAGTCTTGGCAAACTACTGTAATGCCGAATAACACAGTAAAAATGCATGCTTGCTTGTTCAGACGTGCCCACCAGCTCCTGTCTACAGACTGGCTTAGTACTATCTGCTGGAGGTAACAAGAAAAACAACACGTTGATGGGGCTTTGTTAATAGTTTGGCAAAACCAACAAAGTCAAAATCTCTGCAATCACCAAAGTCTTCCTTTCCTTAGGAAAATGCCTCTCTGTATAAATACCTCTGCAAAGAGGTGTTTACTTACTAAGAAGTCTCAGCCACTTTTGCTGTGCTTCCTCAACCCATCGTCCCACCCATGTTTGCTTTTTGTTCCCCC
>VZTM01039289.1:244078-266455 GCA_013400555.1 Jacana jacana
AACAAAGAATTTTCTTTCACATGGGTTTTTTTTTGTTCAAAACCAGAATTTACAACAATCCTTCGCTATCGCCCCGACACGTCAAAACAACGGTACATCTCCTCCCATGACCACTGTTTTTCTCTCTTACTGGATTATTACTGGGTGGGACACCAAACAGCAGAAAAACCCCATAGTTATTGTCTGCCAAGTTCCACGCTGTTATTCCCCCTGCATTAAAAGATTATGATGACCTTTAGCTCGTACTGCACTAGTAATTTTTTTTGCAGTCACATAATTCCCGTGTATTTACAGTTCATGGCATTTCATGAACCAGTGAAATTTCTGTGTTCCTTTCTGAAGGGAAATACAGTAATTTCAGCAGAAACAGGAATTTCATTATGTTTGACTGACAAGCTCAGGCCACATCACTGACTTAACATGCACAAGCCATGCTTCCTCTTCTTTTGATTTATGAGTGTCTGCTATAGTTATTTTTTCTGTAGAAACAGAAGCAGAGTGTATTTCTATAGCTATATATCCATTTTTCCACACTGCTTTTAATCTGAGACCTTCATATAGACCATCTGTTCTTGCAAGAGTAACTGAAAGTTCCTGTGGATGTGCTGCAGGAGCAGACCTCACGGCAGTGGATGGCACTACCCACAAACCAGCCCTTCACTGGCAGGAGTTTCGACAAACACCAACACCTCTGAAAAGGTACAATTGCAATAACACTATTTTCTGGATTGACCTGCCACTAAATCATGCCATCTTTTGCATTTCACTTCAGAAGAACTGCCAGAAAGCAAAGGTTACGGTGTCTTTGTCAATGGCCAGTAAGTTATTTCAACTCTGTGGGTTTTTTGTTACGTGATTTAATTTTAGACCTCCTATTTCATTAGAGAATCCACACCTAACACAGAACAAAACAAGGCTCTACCCCTGACTTATCTCTAACCCCAAACATCAGGTCATTTACTTCTGGTCACTGACCTTACATGCAATGATTTTAAAGTCCATTAAAAAAAACAACAACTTTAAAAACATAACAAATGTAACTACATGAAACACACCTCAGCAGAGCGGTAGCCTACGACAGAATCCCTTTGAATAACCACACTGACAGTGGTGATTCTATCACACAGCTTTCCATGTAAACAACGGCTTTGAAAGGAAGCTGACACAACAGCAAAGTACCAAAAAGTGAGAAAAACCAAACATGAAATTTCCACTTCCTCTACACATGGTTTGGGCACAGAAAAGGACACGGTCAAGAAAATAACACGCTCTGGCTCCCTTCTGCTTGTGAAACAGGCTCTGAAGAAATTAAACAGACCTCTGAAGACTGCATCACGTCCTGCTTCCCTGCCTTCTCCCAGCACATCTGAGAGGTGACACCAGTCACGTCTGAGAGTGTGGTGCTTGAACACACAACTGCTAAGGGAGCCCAAATAAAACTTCAGACATGACATTTTCAACATATTATGAAGAACATACTTGCAAGAAGAGTTCAGTGCTTCTGATTTTTCATATACCAACATGAAAATCCTTGAAACGGCGACTGCTTGTGTTTCAGGGATCTAATAATCAGGTTTTGTAACTCCAGGGTGAAGAAACATAATGAGAGTTGTAAAGGGTTTACTATACAACACTGACCTAGCTTATTAAGATAATACGTTGTTTCTCCTATTACTGTTGAACTGAAACAAGCAAAATGAATCACCAAGGCTTTCTTTCCTGATGCAGCTGCATGGATACTCACATTTTGCAGGCTTTTTTAGGTAGTGAATCAGTGCGGAATAAAGAACACCTACCTTAAATGCTTCCTTTTCCTCTCTCCACTGTTCCTCCCTAAGTCACTTAGAAATACCCATGGATAAGAGTGTTCTGACCATAGACATACACATGTGCTTCATCTGTTGCTTTAAAATGCTTCACTTTGGGCAACTTCTTTTCAGTACAAAGAGTCCCCCAGTGACCATTGGTATGGAGGGGAAGTCAGAGAGAAGCAAGTAGCTGCCATGACAGATGGAGATACACCTACTTCTGGTTCTGAGCTGCAAGGTACCCACTTTCAATGATTCCATTTTCTCTACCAGCCTTTTTCTCTTGACCTTCTCCCATTTCTCACTCCAAGTCATTCCATATTTAGTTCCTGAAACTCTTCCTTCAAAGGGACAGCCTTCATGCCTCCCAGCCTGCACTCGACTGCCTTGCACTGACCCTTGCTGAACTGTGTCACCCCGTAAAATAGATCTTCGAAGGACCATTCAAGAGTACTGAGTGCAAGGATCTCCACAGGACATAATGGGCCATGATCACAGAATTGTGATGGTTCATTTTAAAAAATGTTAACTTTCCTCTCTCCTAGCAACTAATCCATCTGTCCAGCCAGCAAACTTCAACATAAAAACCAGTTGCATTTACAAATCTGCAAGTGGCTCAGCTACAGCTCAAACACTTTGCACACCGATAGTAAAACCAGTGACCTAATTAAAAAGAGGAAATCATGCCTGCCCCTCTCCCCATCTTCCCCACAGCAGTCTGGGAACCCAAATGAAAAAGCTAGAAAGCACCTTTCTCCTTGATCTTTTAGCTATAGAAAATCAAATGTCTTCTGAACAAGGGCCTGTAGGGAAGATGCGATAGACAAAAAAGAATCACCTGAGAGTTATTTATCCTCTCCTTTCATAGAAAAGCTCCCAATCTTTCCTGTTAGTGTTACTTAATACTTAAGAGGGTGCCTGTCAAAACCTCAAGGGTTAAACCAGGGCTTTATTGGAAGAGGGGAGAAATTGGTCTTGCTTCCTTCTGAGTATTCTACGTTGAAATAAGAGGTATTTTACATATGAAAGTGTAAAATTGATTGACCAAAGATAGACCAGACAACAAGAAGTGGCAAGTTCAGATAGTGAAAAGGAAAAGGAAATGAAAGCAAGGAAAAGGAAGGAAAAAGGAAAAAAAAAAAAAAGACCTGTGTATTCAGTCCTATTAAGGGCTTGGCCCTGGTGAGATATTCTGCAGTCTTCCAAGGCAGCAAAAAACATGAGCTTACTGTGATTTGGGTGGCATAAATCCAAGCCTATTCTCAGTAGTGAATCTACCTAAAAACATGTCATCAAGTTAAACTGTACGTTTATGATATTGTATGAATAGCGACGAAAACCTGGTAAAAATACAGATTAAATTATTCCTTGCAACTCACTACTAATTTATCTATTTCCAAACTGCAAATACTCCACAGAAAAGTAAGTATGGGAGAAGTTTAGGAGAATTTTAACCCCCTGTTCCAATTACTAACTTGAAAAAAAGTCCTGTCCCGTGCCTCTTTTCAAAACACAGTCACTGTATTGCTATTACAAAATGGCACTTTTTAGCTTATCAATTTATTTTTCTATATTAGACTTGTGTGCTTTTTTAAGAAACCAAGATGAAATGCATTATTTTTTAATACCAGATCCATGCAAAGCTTAAAAAAAATTACAGAGGCCCAACTTCATCTCTTTAGTCTTACAGATCCGTCTGAGCCTCTGTCACTGCTATTCTCTGCCACATCCTATTTGTTGTATCACACAACAGAAAGATTATTTTGACCTCATTTAACAATCTATAAACTGTCATAATCTCTTTGAGACGCCAGTTCCACTTCTGATAGGCAGAACAAAACACCATTGCTCACAATGCCAAAAGTGAATACCCAAAGCCTCCAGGAGCCACCTCTGAAAGCAGAAAGAAGGAGCTCTGCAGCACAAGAGTTACAGACTGGGCCCCAGCATGCAGGCTGGGTACACTTTGAGAGCAGTGATTCTTGACTCAGACTTTCAAAATGAGGTAGGAAATTCACAATTGCTTTCAGTTTGCTCACTATCACCTTGTTTTGATAGACTGAGAAAGGAAGCACAGGATTTTTAACAAACAGTCTGAGGCAAAGGCACTGTTTAAAAGGGAGCCACTGGCTGGTCAAAAGGTTGTCACTGACACAGGCTTGGAAAATACTAGCCTCTAGACAAACAGGCAGCAGCTCCTGCCTGCAAGCAGTATGAAAACCTCCCCACTAGGCCCCAGAGGAGGTGACAACACCCACAGGAGAAGATTTAATGTCACCTTAAGGATGCAGCTTACCACTCCCAGCTGAATCCCATCAAAGCACACGGTTGGGATCAGCTCAAGACTCTGAATTAGGCTTCCTGGTTCTGTTGTCTCCAGGAGGAAACCTGTAGATGTTTTACCTCGTTTACAGTCTGCATATATTCACTCATTTGGTTATCCAAGTATTAGCCGAGGGTGATATGATAATTTTGTTCCACTGACAACAAATGAGTAGATTACATTTAAAACAAGACATGGCTGCAGGCACCAAGCGCTGCTGCTTCCATCAGGAAAGCTTTTCCTCCTGCCCCCTCCTCGCTTGTCTCAGGACTTTGGTCTTGTGCGAGTGAAGAGAGAGAACAACCACAACACACCAGGAAAGATAAGGAAAGCTGCTCATTTCCCATTTAAATGCCATTTTATATGTGTGTTATATATATATGTATGTGCATAGCATATAATGCGCCTATTTTTCTTTTTATGACTTAGAAATAAAAATAAATGCAGTGGATTTTACTGTGCACTTGCACTGATCATTGGATATAATGAAGTATTTTGTTAGGCACAGCTTTGGAAGAAAATCAGTAACTAGGCAGGCACCAGCTGTGCAGCTCCATGGGGCCAGGCAGCGGTGCTCCTTACTGCCTCCTAAAGCAGAGGGGCAGAAAAGGATGGCTGCAGAATTGAACTCCATGAAACTTGCACTGGGACAAATGGAATTTAATGTGATCAAATGTCCTAGAAAAATTAACTCCTTTTATATCAACTCCAAATCTTTCCTTATTTGCAGCAAGGTTACATACATCACTGCCTTCAGCTAAAGCATACCCAGTTTGGGCCAGTTAAAGGTGAAGTTGAATCAAGCCCACTCTATAAATACTGGTGTCTGAAGGAAGTCCAAGCAGGCACAGAACCCATGCCAATGGTTTGCAATCCTCACCAACATGCTGCATTAAATCACATTAAAACACATTAGAGAAGCAGCTCTCCAGCTACCATTGCTGCTTGGACAGGCTTGAGTGAAATAAAAGTTATTTCCAAAACAAATACCAAAATACAGGCATTAAAATAGTGAGAAAAAGGCAGGAGTAACATTATCCTTCCTGGTGATGGAGTTCCCATTCTGGGATGACAATTGATATTTGTTTGTGCCTCCTGCGAGGCAGAGGATCATAGAATCATTTTGGTTGGAAGAGACCCTTGGGATCATGGAGTCCAACCATCAGCCCCACTCTACAAGTTCTCCCCTACACCTGATCCCTCAACACCAAATCCAGTCTACTCTGAAACACAGTCAGGGATGGGGACTCCACCACTTCCCTGGGCAGCCCATTCCAGAGTCTGACCACTCCTTTTGGGAAGAATTTTTTCCTCATGTCCAGCATAACCCTACCCTGCTGCAGCTTGCAGCCATTCCCTCTCCTTCTATTGCTAATTCCCTGTGAGAAAAGACCAGCACCAACCTCTCTACAATGTCCTTTCAAGCAGCTGTAGAGAGTGATGAGGTCTCCCCNGTTGTGGCCCAAGTGCAGGACCTGGCACTTGGCCTCGTTGAAGGCCATGCCATTAACATTGGCCCATTGATCCAGTCTATCCAAGTCCCTCTGTAGAGCATCCCTGCCCTCAAGCAGATCAACACTCCCACCTAACTTAGTGTCATCTGCAAACTCACTGATGGTGCTCTCTATATCCCTGTCAACATCATCAGTAAAGACATTAAACAGGAATGGCCCCAGTACTAAGCCCTGAGGAACACCACTTGTGACCGGCAGCCCTAGCACTGGGATGACATAAACATAACTGCAACATCTGCTCTCCAAAGGAAAGGAAAATGAAACAAAAGAATAAACTGCGCTCTTTTACTCCACCCCTTGAAATTCCTCAATTAAAGAAAAAAAGCAGGAATCTCTCTTGCTATGGAGAGTACTACTATCTCCTCCCTTCCTGAAATAACCAACCCATGAACAGAAAATCAAACTCCTGAAGCATGAAGGACACCTTTGTCACTTCTTGCTGAGGATTGATTGCACAGGTAAATAAGTATCAGAGCTGCTGAAGCTGATCATGTTAAACATTATGTTTATATACCATAAAATGACAGGGCTAAAAAGCTTAGAAATTGGGCAGCAGTCCACTCATGCACTGCAATTCTCACAAGGATCAACCAGTGACAAAGTTTTTCCTGAAAGTCATCACTCCAAATCTGCTTTTTCAGAACTTTGGGCATGTGCATAGTGCCTGTCAAAGCTTCCCACAATCTAAACCTCCCACACCTCTCTGTTCATGGAGACAGAAAGGTGGAAGCGGTCTAGTCAGACCCAGGAAACAACCCGTCTGAGACTGCACCCTACAAATTAACTGAGTAACAGCGCGCTCTCACTGGAGCCATGCAAAATTAAGCCAGAAAAAGCCTCAGGGGAAATTGAGATTCTTGGCCAGTGAACTAAGGTACCTTCTAGTGTCCTCTTGCTGCCTTTCTAGCTGGATTCAACTGGACACAGCACATGAACCCAAGCAGTGTTGCCACACAAGGCCAGACAAAAGCTAACTGCACCAGCTCCTCTGTCTTGCTGTGAGAGAAACCAACTGCTCTGAGCTGCAAGTCTGCATGAAGAGCCTAACCCTTTTTTTCTGTCCTCTTTTGCCCACTCCAGATTAGATCGATACTACAACAGTGCTCTTGAGCAGGACACCTGATCTCCTGACAGCTGGATGGGCCACAGCTCAGCCCAGAGCTCTCCCACCGCCGAGGGAGCTCGGAGGAAAGAGCTGGAAATCAAGTCCTTCAGTGAACCTCTCCCGAGACCATGAACCACAACTGTTATCCGTGCTTGAATTTCATTACTAAATTGTTGAAAGTAAACCCAGACTTTTCTCATAAGTGGCTAAGAATCCTCTGACAGGTTCACCTAGTTCTGTGGCTTCCAGCCAAATACACGTACTCTGTCTTTCTCAGGTTGAGAGTTAGCTAAGTGCCTCCAGTTATATTCTTTTTTCTTCCTGGTAATAAGAGGAATTGAGATGAAGAGGGAAGGGGAGGGGGTACCAAATAGTTACAAGAAAAAAAAAAAACAAAAAAAAACAAACAAGAGCAACAACAAAAATTGTACAAGATTGTTTGCTCCAACATTTGAGAAAGAGTTAATGCACGGAAGCGCTGCCCAACGTTTGTACCCGACCTCCTGACACTGCGATGGCGCGGTTCCTACCGCTGGCACAGGCTGCTGCAGCGAGCAAAAGAAACAGCAAATACTTTTGACTCAAGACTATGGCAGAGATGTTCACTACCCTTCTCCTCTGAGACAGGGAACCATCCACGTAGCTCAGTTCCTCCCTTTAGTTCAGCCTTACTGTAGAAGAAATAGTCTACAAGACTGTAGAAGAAATAGGGGTCCTATTTAGTGCCTCCCAGATAGTTGTGCTTGTACAGAGGACGTCTGTCCCTTAAGAGCAGCACTGAAAATACTGACCAGATGGATATGAGCTTTTAGCACATTAACTATGTTCCGTATTGATGTAGTGACCTAGGGGCAAAAACCTCCAGATACCTCCTCATGACCTCAAGGCACTGGTCCCACCTCCATCTCTAACCAAGCAGTGCACTTAGAGAAACCATCTCCTCCTCCTCTCTCTGCTGTGACACCATCAGTCATGTGCTGAACAGAATGAAGAATGGATTTCTCAAGACTTGCCTGTAGCTTTCTCATGCAGGCTTGGAGGTGCAATTTAAAAGCATGGCTTAGAAGCATGTGAACTTTTATAGAGTTTAAAAGGAGCTTAAACAACTAGGCCTTTGTTTCAACTTGCATCATCAAGCAGCATGGAAAAAAAATTCTTTGACATGTAGTGTAGTTCTAGCTTTAGCCATTAGTCATGATTAAACTAGTTATAAATAGGAAGGGGGGGGAGGAAAGCCAATAACCAGAATGAATTGGCATAACCAGCTCCTACTCCGAGTTCCCTCACCACTATAAACACTTGCTTAATTATTTTCTGGAGCACAAGACCTGTATTCTTAATTGCAGAAATCAGAGCTCCTACTCACACCCAGTAACTGGACTGTTTGTGCTTTATCCTGTGGGAAGTTGTTAACGCCCAGTCATTTCCCCCTCGTATTCTCTCCTCGCTGACCCCAGAGAGACCATTTCACATGAGAGTTTGTCTTTTTGAGACTGGGATATTACAGCAGTATGCAATACACAGAAAAACCTGAAGTATCCAAGAACTTAATAGCTGACACCTTTGCAATTCACTAGCTCTGCTTCCAATCTATATTAGGTTTGGGGGTTTTTTGCACAGATTACAAAATTATCTTCAGAATAATTCAAGATGTCATGGTTCATATAGATGCAGTATCCTGCTTTAGTCTGGTGCATCTATTTTAACTTGGTTTGGTTTAAACTTTCACAAACATCCCAACACAAACACATATTCCCATTAGGAGGATGTAATTCTATTGACTTCCATAAGAGAAAGCTGTTCTCTGATCCTTTCTGCACTAGGCAAGAGTCTCTAAATCTCGCTTACCCACAACAGTACAGTTGACAAATATAACTGCCCTTTTTTGCTCTCATGAGCAGTTATTTCCAGATTTGGGATTGGTCAGGCTTCAATCCAGAAAACAGGCTTTTCATGACAATCCCCAAATAACTTCAGAAGTCAGGAAATGTCCTAGTTAGGAAAGGGGTGGATTCATCCTGCCTTAAGTACTTGGCAGACCAAGCATCCCACATCTCCCAAATGTTCAAAGAATCCATCCTTCAATTTCTGCAAATTTCCTGCTGGGTGTTACACTGGCAACCAGTGCTTTATCATAGCCAGCTGCCATCCAAGCAGTATACAGGACAAACTATTGATCATCCAGCAAGTTTTACAAATTGCAGTTGCACCCTTCCTATTGTGATTTATACTGTCATCATAGTCCAACTACACTTCAAGTGTCAAGTCCTCCCCCTCCAACAGTAGCTCAAGTGCAAGGAAGGAAATACTCTCTCATCAAGAAGGCCTTTCGTGAGAAGGCTTCAGGGGGAAGTTAGTTCCTAATGGCAGTAGTCATGCTGCAGAAAGGCTGCAAGAAGATTTACTTCTGCACTGCTTTCAGGATATTTAGAAAACTGATTTAGAAGATCTTTGCTTACATTGTCTGACCAAGTGGCAGGAAATCGTATCATGGTTACCTTGTTACACGGAGTCCAATCCGGGCTCACTCCTTCAGCAGACCCTGAGACAGGAAGGATGGTAGCTGCACAACGCTCCTTGTGGTGAGGCACAACCTACTAGTGTATGCAGCACATACTGTAATCCTAGATTTGGAGTCCTGGCATATCCCATGGCAAGCAGTTTAACCTTTGCCTCTGTTTCTTCATTTGTAAAAAGAACACGTAACACCCCAGCTCAGCACGGCATAGGGGTTATCAGTTACACTGCAGAGGAATTTGAAGAAACACAGTACACACACATACATGTCCCATGCATGTGCTCTTCCAGAACAACAGCCCTCACCTACCTCTGCCAGGTAAGGGCTTTGCTGTCTGTGGTTTCAAGGCTGGGAAACTAACGGGATAAAACATTTCTCCATTTTTGTGCCAGCAACCTATTTCAAATGAGCTCCAAGATGCAACTGTTAGTACAATAAAAAACAACTATTATTAAAATACTTCAGATCAGATGGCAAGTAGCTCTGTCTCTGGATATGAAAAGTAGACAAAGTTCTCTTCCCTTTTAGAGATGACGCTTGGACCATTCACAAATACAAACTGAGCTCCGGCTGTAGCAAGAATCTTCCTTTTTCATGCACTGAGAGTTTGCTGCTGGTGCTGCTTCCTTCACTTGCTGCTGTCCTGGGCCAGTCACAAAGCAGGGGCTTTCTAAATGGCTTTGGTGACGGGAGGTGGGGAATAACTCATGGTTCCCCCAGGTGTCACGAGACAAGCAAGCCCTGCACTTGAGAGCTGAAATGCTTGGGAGGAATATAAAACCTGTGCTGAACACTTCACAAAGCCCAGCACCCCTGGCAGGCATGTATCACCTTACTGTTTAGCAGCATAAAAGCTGGCTGTGCAAGTAGTGTGTGTAACCCAGTCCCAGCATTGTCAAACAGACACAAAAACTCATCTGAGCAAGCTGGGACAGATGGCCGGGGTAAGAACGGTTTCTACCAGCTTCCCTGAAGCACCTAATAACATGGGCAACAACCCACCTTCTGTAATTCACAACTTCCACACCTCTGGCTGGGCCATTTGCTGGGATGAAAATGGGATGGACAATTTCCTACTGCTTTCCAGTTGGTGATATCCTATTAGAGTAAACAAACTGGTTTCATCAACCGATTTCAAAGGTTCAGACAAAACAAACGTATTTCTCCTGCTGACAGCTACTGTTACAAGCACAGTGGAAACATGTCACCTAACTACAAGAATTATTTCTTCCCAGGACCTGCTGTCACAGGCAGGCTAACACCCAGGAAAGAACCACTGCCATAAGCATAATCCTGATGATTTTTGAGGCTTCCCTTGAGCCTTTGATTAGGCTTTCAGGCAAAGACACCTTTCTTTAATGCGTTGCTCCACCACAGAAGCTGCATGTAAGCAGCGTGTCACGGCACAGAAAACCTTCAGACCAGCTGAAGGCAAATCCTGGACCTTCTCAGTTGTCTCAAAGCAGTGAACACTCTGAGGAAAAAGTTAACAAGTTACGCAGAACTTGCCAAATTATTCTTCCAAGGAATTGCCTAAATTATATTATAAAACTATATTCTTAGCAGTTACCAGTTAAAGATCTAAATCTGTTTTAGAATGCTTTTAAAATCCACTAAGCAAGTTGTCTCACATACTATGTTTATTCACAATTGACTTTTCAGGTGTTTTTCTTGCTAGCGTTGTCCAGTATGATCCCTTTGAACAGTTACACACAGCTTCAGAGTCCAGGCCTAGACAACTCCCAAATTTGGTGGAAAGAAAGGCGAGAAATTCAAACTATGCCTTCACTCAGATCAAAGACTTGACGGTTATTAAACAAAAAGCTGTACTGGTAACCAGCAAACCGTCCAACACCTGAAAATCCCAGCCAACACAAGGTGTGCAGGGATTCTTCTTTGCCCTAACCCTCAGCTGCTGATGGATTACCTCTTTTGTCTTCTATCCCCAACCTCAGATGCTCCTTTTACAACCAGAAGTTAAGTCCAACTATTCCTGCCGTTGAGCAACTTCCTGCTGCTCCCTTTTTGGTGATGGTCACATCAGTCCTCATGATGCATGACCAAACCTGAGCTCATACTGACACAACTGTGGCAGCCTTCTCTTGACATACCCAAGTCACATCTAAGAGGTCACCTATAGTTGGCTCTCTCCTATTAGAAACAGCCAACAACAGGGCTATTTTTAAAAACCATTTATCTCTGGGTGACTTTTGTTCTATCAGTTAAATATTTGGAGCTGGCATTTTCTTACAATAAGGAAAAGATGCTCTTGTATAAGCTGCAAGCCCACTCTGCTTGGAGCCTCACTGACTTCCCAACACTCGGGGCTGAGAACTGGTAACTGGCTATTAAAGTGTAACTGCTGAAAACAGCAATTGGCTGATTTTGAGTTTCTGTAATACATGTGTTTGCAATGGACGGCTGGCTGCATAAACAGGTGTCAGCTTCATCCAATTTAGTAAAAGTCCTGAAAACAACCCTTTCTGAGTACTGTTAAGAGGCTCATCCTAAGACAGTAATACCTCACTCAAAAGATTTGAGTGTATTGACTGTATTAAATTTGACTGTTGAGATTAACAGTTGCTTCTTCTGTTGGCAGAGTCATGTCTTGCAAGCCTAAAGCTTTCTGACCTATTAAAAAAAGGGGCTCTTCAAGGATCAGAACAAAAAGAAACCCTAAATAAAAATCTCAAGGCACAACCAGCATCTCAAAATAGAAGAACGAGTGTGAGAAGAGTTAGGCACTAACAGATCTCTAAAGTGACAGAGGAAAATGTATCAAGTTTGGGAAGATAGGATTGAAGTCATCAAGGCACATGAAGATGCCAGCCTGGACAAAAGTGTTAGTTCAGAGGATGGAAAATAGATGTTGTTCAGATATTGTGAAGAAATAACACACTGCTTAGACAAAGCCTGTCTGCAAAGGATAAAAGAAAAAGCAGGATTAAATGCTGTGCCCAAATAAGAGATTGAATGAAGAAGGGTAATACTGAGTCAGTTAGTCTTTAGCATAGTATTACATTTCAAAACCAAAGCTACCAGCAGCACCAGTAGGAACCCTGCTACTTGTAACAGAATATGGCTGTTCAAAATGCAGGGGCCTCACTAGAGTAATGGTGCAATCGATGGCGATGTCTTCGGCGTGGTCTAAGGCTCTACTGGAGTCAGGTGAGGTACATACTGGAAGGACACTGTGTTTTTCAACATATGGAAATGTGGTCAAATAAATCAAAGGAAAATTTCAGTCCAAGAAAAAAAAAAGGCTCCAGATGATTTATTTTGGCTGTGTTATGTGTTGCAAATAATACCACCAACCACAACAGTATAATCAGCGATGGAAACCCCACTCAGATCCTTGGAACAAGCAATTCCAGTTTTCACCCCCTAGAAAAGATGCTGAGGTATTTCCTTATCTGAAAGGGCTCCTATGCATATGTATGGCTTCCCTGTGCAGTATACAATGGATAAAGTATTGCCTTTAATGAGGTTTTTCATCTAAATGACTCCTACTGTACTCGCTTCAGCAGACAGGATAAATCTGTTCAATCTTCCTCCTTGCAGAACTACCCCACTCACATCTGTCTTTTCTCCTTCAAAGACCTAAAAAAAGGTACAGGTGGCAAGAAAGCGAAAGAGGCAAAGAACAGAAGAAGATAATCCAGGCTTTTATGACTTAAGGCATGGGTGAAGGGATGGTTGACTGATTATAATTATACTCTGAGATTCCTGTGCTCCTTGTACTTTCCCCCATCTCCTCTAAAAGCAAAACCTGTCAGGAAAGTGCTGAGTCAGCACGCTGCTGCTGTTTGTCTTAGCTACGAGGCATTGATTTTTTCCTCAGGCTTTGATATAGGGTCACAGGTACCCCTGCTAAAATCTCTGAGAGCAAGGGGGGGGTCACAGCATCAAGAGCTGTTAGTTTAAACAAAAAAGTCAATTCTATTTTTACAATATTTGTTTGGACACTTACATTTTTCTGAGAGACCTGAGAGGAAAAAATACAAAAAAGGACTTTTTTCTTTGAGCTGTTAAAGAAGGGAAAGGACAATGCCGACTCTTGACAAAACTCTTCTTTCAAAAGCCACTGAATATTTCCCTGTAATCAGTATCTTATCCATCTGTATGCCTAATTAACACAAGTAGTAAGGTGAAAATGCTGAGCAACTCCAATACATGGAAGTTGTTCTTGGAAGGCAGAACTTTCACCTCCTTAGCACTTGTCCCGAAATCAGGCCCCTCTTGACTGATCTGAAATTAGACAATGAAAAGTCATCAGGCATTTTGAAGCTCAGCAATGCTATTTGGCCAGAAAATTGTAAATCATCTTAGTGGGTGCTTCAAGATTAGCATTAACCAAAGAAGAAATTTGGTATATTTTAAAAACTAAAATGCAGAGGTGGCTCAGGAAGCTCAGAGGTCTCCCCCATCGCGTGGAAGAGGTCCACAAAAGGAATGACAATATTTCAATCTGCAGCCAGGTGTAATCAAAGAATCTGTGCTTAATAGGCTGGAGATTAGTTATGAAGCAAAACACAGAGTCAGACCATAAAAAGTTAATTACAAATCACTGTTTTCTTATTTAAATTGGCAGGAAATTGTGAAATATTTCCTCTATAAAAGTATAGGTGAGCTATTATGTAGAACTTACCACTAATAGGGTGGAAGGAAGGGAAATGCAGAGCAAAGCAATAATAACACACTAAGAAACTAGTTGCTTCTGAGAGAGACAAAGTCATTGGGCAGGAAAGGTCTGTACATTAACAAGTAAGCCTGAGATTTACAGGCAAAGCCAGCTTTAAGACAGAGCACTTAAGAGCTTGGTTTAGGTTGCGAATGAACATACCACCAGGTGCTATTTACTACATACTTTGTAAGAGGCTTTGAAATACACAGGTGAAAGAGCTATATAATTAGAACTGCTAAGAAATTCAGGTTACTTTTAGCTTTGGACAACAGGAGTCACTTAAACCTTTCTGGATGCATCATTGGAGCAAAGATGCCCCAGAATATATCATATCCTTAGCTCTACTCAGCAGTTTGTAGGGATGAAGCAGCATTCAGAATGGAACATCATACTTCTGAGGCCAAGCACAGAAATGACAAAGGATGTACAGCATTTAGTACAAGTAGCAACATCTAAACCCTATTAAGTATATGATGTGCTTTTCATCTGTCAACCTCTCTCTGCGTGGACCTTTCCTGGAAACGCTCTTTCCAGTCATGAGATACCTCAGGTTCCAATAGCCAGGCATTGGTAAATAGCTCCTCCTTTGGAGACTATGTGAAGCATCCTCTTCAGATCTGAAACTCGACACACTACAGAGTACAGAGGTGTTTAAGGCTCTTTGTGCCTCTGTGACAATAATCTCCAAAGGACTCTTCAGAGAGATTCTCAGGCTGGATTTTCAGCAGAGTACTCTGTCACGGAAATAGAAGGGCGAACAAAAATACATCAAATAGTGATTACAGAAACTGTTGCCTTGAGTCTATGCTAGTGATTATTTTTTCCTCATCAATTCTTACTTTAATTCCTTTAGAAAAAGTAGAGAATTTTTCTGTTTGTTTTTAAGGTCAACCACCATTTCAGAAAGAAGAGATTTTGTAATGGAGTATCTCAGCTCCGTGCCCTTCCTGTGCCTCATACACTCTTTCAATACACTAGACTGACATCTTGGTTTAGGAGGACATTTGCTTCTGATTTGTAAGTATCCTTCCCTTCCACCCACACCAAGCAAGACTCCATCAACAATTCTTGACTTGGCAGACTATCACACTTGTGATTATTAGGAATTAAAGACCATGCTTCATCTTTGCTTGACAAAGCACAATTTCGGTCAATAATGGAAAACTCTCTGGCAACACAAACATACACAAAGATAAGCTTTGTGGAGTTAGACTACACCACCTCGGCTTTCTCAAGGAAGCTCAAGTGTTCACTGGCAAAATATTACCTATTTAAAGCATTACTGCAAGAGATTTGGTAAAGTTATTGCCAAGTAAGTGGAAGTCTAATAAAAAGACACACAAAGCAGCGATATTTGCTCTAAGACTGACTGAAGGCAATTGTCCATTTCCAGTTTTTGAGATGTGCAAAAGCCATGACCTGTAAAAGACAGCGAGATTTACAGCAGGGAGACTCAGAACGTGTGCAATACATTCAACAAACCAGATATTCCTGGTAACCTCAATTTAAAATCAGGTGTCTGCTATCTGTACAGTCACCCTGTTCCCGGGTCAAAGTACCTAGAATACCACAGCCACAACCACAACCCTTTGACTACTCTCTATCATGAGTCTTCTACAGCTCTGCTTGTCACTGTTGTGACTAACGTTTGGCTGAGGAACAGGGTGGCAAGGAGTCATTTGGACTCTGATGAGAGCAGGAAGCGTGGGCATTGTGTACAAATATGAGTCAGATAAGGCACAACATCAATTTCACCTATGAAATGAACTCAAAGAAGTTTTCTTAAATGACTCCAGGCCTGCACACCCTGAATTGCTTTCTAGAATACAGGTTCCAGGTTACACTCCTCCAATTTCTATGACAGGCAGCCAAAAGCTTCTGCTGACGGCTGACCAAACCCATTAAGTCTAACCCTGCAAATCAATGAAGGAAGAGGCCACAAGAGGAGGCTAATCTCTTCCTCCTTCCTAGAAGAAACAGATGGCCCAGAGGGAAGGCAGCATTGTAATAATCTCCAAGTTATAACATAATCCCCTCTAGCAGTGCCTGCTTGAGAGGTAATATGACCTCTTCCAGTTCACATCCTAATATCCAACTAAAAGACCTTCACCAGTCCTCTGCGGGGAAGAACCCTCAAGCTGCACCCCCGACACGTCCCACCCTTTCACACCAGGTAAGGCTGCATCAGGTAACTTCCATCACACCACATCGAATTCACATATCGTGGATCACGGGGTATTTGTCACCTAAAGTCCCTACAGCACTCATAAACTCCAATTTCCTTAAATCACAGATTTCTTTCAAGATGCAACATAAAAGTCACAAGGTGGCATTGCTCAAGATCACGCTATTTCGGAAGAGATATGTGCACACTAGAATTGCCCTCTGAGTGATAGAGAACAGGCCCTCCACTTGGCCTTTCAAACTGACAAAGCAGGACCGTTCACTAAGTGTTACAAACTGTAATCTCTAAGTATTTAACCACAAAAGCTTTGCATACACCAGGGTGGTGGAATACATCAGCCGTGCATTTACACTGGACCATTCCTTAAAGACTGCCCTTAGACTGGGAGCATGTACCGAGGTACCCGGTCCAGTCTTTAATAACATGCAAGACAGCTCTTTAAAAGTAATTATTTCTGAATTGTTGGGTTTAAAATAAAAAGGAGAGAAAGAAAAAAGCGATTATCAAAGGTTTTACTCAGAATAGCATACATTTTTATTTGTAGAGTGGGAAAGGATAAGGGCAAAAAGGCAAAATCTGAGGTCTGGGTAAAGAGCATTTGCAAACTTCCAAGCAGAAAAACAAAGTTACTACCTTCTGACACAACTTCTGTTTAAAGATTAATGAAAAACAGCCAAATGCACAGTTTTGCAAAATCAGGTTAGAAGTTTACACTCAAGCAAGGACATATCTAAGGACAAATCCTGTCACTTTGCCAGCAAAATAAACAAAATAAAATAGTAGGAGTAATTAAACCTGGTGTATTAGCCAAAAGCTAAAAACTCAGATAAATACAGTACCTCAACCTTAAGGCAGCTGTTTGGAGAGTTCCAACTCTTCACCTATTTTAGTTACTATGTCAAATTTAAAGATTTTCACTATAAAACTATCCAGCCTCTCAGAATTGTTTGGCTTTGAAGAATCAACCTGGCTTTATGGGTGAGCACCAGCTGATGCAAAAAGTTTCCTATCAGACCAGCAGGCTTTAAAATACTCCATGTGCTACGGGTTTAAGAGAAGAATCAGGCTGAAAATAGGTTTAGATTGATACTTCCCCACTGCTCCTTAAGAGAAACCAGCCTGAGCTGAACTGGTGAGTGGAAAAACTGCCCCTTGCTCCCCGTAGACAGGTATTTCACAACCCCCAGCACACACAGATCCACCAATGGTAAACCTAAGTTCTTTAAAAGTGCTAATATTATAGAAACAATTTGGTAAAGCCTTTCATTTTCAAACAGTTGGTCTCTTGACAACGTGTCTCTGCAGCTCCTAAGCACACATATAATAAAAACCTCATCAAGAACAGATCCCTGCAAAGGGACAAATATGTGGTTGGAAGCTGTGAAAGTTCACACTTCAGAAAAATCAAACCAAACTGCTGAGCCCTGTTAATTGTTGTTTTTAAAAAAAACAAAACAACCAACCCAACAACCAACCAACCCAAAACGTAGGCTCTAAATAGCTTATCAGAGAGATTCTATCACTTTGCCTATCTATCTAACAGCAGGTTTTACTAACCTGCCAAAGATTTCTTACATAAAAAAGTACGTGGATTACAATTGTTATTTCTGAAGTACATGAAATCTAGAGAAAGAATACTGAAATTAGAAGGGTGTGCATGCTGTTGAAACCACAAAGAAATACTTTTATCAGGTTTTTTCTGTCCATGAACTCAGAACCCAAACTTCTGTGGCAGACTAGCACAAAAAACCACACATAAACCCAAGACTAAGCTTGGTGTCTTAAGGTGGCTCATTAAAAAATGAAAAAACCCAACATGTACCTGGCGCTTGAAAGAGCCTACCAGAAGGCAGAGCATGCGTGTGAGCTGGGGGAGCAGGGAGCCAGCAGTGCCCTTCCAACACTCTACCAAGTACACGAGTTCTCCACAGCAACAGGCAGCTGGCACGGAATGCATTTTCAAAGGAGCTGTCTGCCTTCAAGTCCTCTCCACGTGAGTAACGTCTCTTCAGGAGAATGCCAGCCTAGACGCTCTTGTTTTCCCGAGACAGAAGAAGCTGGCAGGATGGCAACAAAGCCCAGGCTGTTTGGGCTTGGCTTGGCTTGGGTTTGCTTTGGTTTTTGGTTTGCTTTTTTGTTTTTGAGAAGTGCAAGAGGAAGCGTGTAGAGTTCCTTCAGCATAATTTATTTGTTTACGCTCCTGCAGCACCTTGCCTTAGAGTCGAGCTCACGCGTGAAGTGTCCTACAAGGACAACTTGAGAAGTTGGGAGCACAGAAGGAGGACGCAGCAAGAATCACATTTCCTCCAGGGGCTTTCCAACACCTTTAAGGGCTTTCACTCAGTCCTTTAATGGAGAAGATGGACAAGTTCCTAGTGGATCACTTCAGAGATTTTTCTAATTCTGGAAGCCAAATGAAATAACTCGGCTGACAGGAGTTTGGGCTTTTTTTAAGAACCAACCGATGAGATTAGCTCTCTTGCAGTTTTAGGTGAGATAAATTTAAGGGAGCAGTTTACAGACACTGCTTACCCTCTGCTTTCTGAAATATCATTATGATGACTCAAAGCACGCAGCCTAGTACTATCTGCTTTGAAAAAAAAAAGGCAAAAAAACCAAAAAAACCCCAGACTCTTCCAGCAGTTATTTAAGCCTCACAAGTACATGGAATGAATAGGCCTCCATTCCCAAAATCTTGGAATTTGCCCTCTACTAAATCCACAAAGAGAACTGCAGCTGAGTGACTTTCCTGATAAACTGAGCCAGCTTCAGAGATCCTTGGAGTCCTGAGCTTTATAGCCCCCAAACAAATCAATCTCTAGCTTTTACTGGCTGTGCATAAAACATAACATTTGCTTCAAGAAGTGCTTGTCCAGAACTCTTTTGAATACAGAACAGGGAAAGTCACTAATGGGGGGGATAAGAACCGGTAGTTTGTTGGGTTTTTTGTTTGTTTGGATTATTATTTTTTCCTCTTTTTTTGTTTTGTTAAGGAATGCTGACCTACTAGAGCTAAAATATCCATCCCTAACTGCTTCCTACATCAGTGCAAAAGAGAGAAAGAAAGAAGAAGGAAAAAAATAGAATTGCAGTCTTTGGCAATCTAGGAGTCCTAATCATTAAGTCTAACACAGAACAGAAGAACAATAAAAAGAGCAATTGCATTGTAAATTTATGTACCATGCTCAGGTTATGGAATGTGGTGCAATAGGGCACTGTGCAGTGATAAAACTGCATTCCTTACAAAGTTAACAGCTTTAAACTCAGGATTTGTACGTGTGGGCAATCCTGAATGACCTTCATGCTTTCCAACATTCACTAGAAGGCAGATTTATTTGTAATCACAAGTCAGCTGTTTTGGTTTGGGGGATAAACATATAGTTGGAAGAACAAAGGTTTAAACTTTGAATGAGGTAGTAAAGGCAGGGGCCAGTACATTAGCTTTAAAACCTGAATCTGAAGACTGTACTCCAAACCCCAGAGTGGATCCCATTGAGATCTGAGTGAACCCTGACCGAAGAGTTGGTTGCTGCTGCTTTTTTCTTTTTTTTCTTTTGAAAGAGAGAGATTTTCATAGTTCAGTTCTATTATAAAACAGTAGCCTCTCCAGCATATGCCTTATGTAAAAACATGTCCTGTTTCAATCAAGAGATCCAACACTCGCAGTGGAGAAATGAAGCTATATTGTTCTTAGGGTGATGGACATAATACAAGACTATCCTTTTTCTACAAAAGACAATCCATCAAATTTTTATTTTACAAAAGCATTGCCTGTCTCTTATTCCCAATTTTCTTAGATGTGAAATAAATAATAGTTTGGAGAAAGTGCCTACTAAACTGGACTGCAGTACAGCAGAGCAGTATCCTAGGGCAGTACTATTAACATACCCAGCAGCTGCTCATTGCACCAAAACCATCCTCGAGACACAATGAAGGGTAAATTCTGGGTTTTGACTAACAGACCAAGGCAATGAACCTTGGATTCACTTCCACATCCTAGCTCTTCTGAAATCTGCTGAAGATGAAGTTCTAATTTAGATTTAAGGGAAGTAAAGAGACTACAAGTTAAGAGAACTGTTTCTGGAGACATGAGGGAATGGGACAGGATTAATTATTTTTCCTGCAGATCCAAAATCAAGACGGTTAAGAAGTATATAGAAGCATAGAGTTCCCGATGTTCCAAATCAAATAGCAAAGAGAATCTTACTTACAAGCCTCTGAAATGAGGCAATGGGCTTCTGGTTCCCAACTTCCTATGACTTACAGTAAAGAATTTAATTACTACTTCCCAATCTGAAGTGCCCTGTTTACATGTGCCTATACCACAAACAAGCACTAAGTAGGATGAGACAGCTAAATCCTGGAACACGTCGCAGATTTTAGTACAAAATTGCCAACAGAAGCACACAAGGCTCTGAGGCAATTCATAAAACCACACAGGTCTTTCTGTAAGGTTAATGGTTTACTAGCCAAGCACCAAGATTCACAAAATGGGGAAATGTTTGGGTTTGGTGTTTTTTTTTTAAAATCCAATTTGAACTTTGTGCATTTTTACTGACGACACTTCCCTAAAATCTCAACAGTGACGAGACAGGCTGAGGATATTTTACTTATAGGTGTTTTCAAGCACCTTATTACTAAAATAAGAGACCCCAGGAAAGGCTGAATACTCAGCCCCTTTAGATACGTACTTCAGTTTGCTGCTCCTGGGTCAGGCAGCATGACAGCCATCTGAGCACAGTACTGAGATGACTAACACCGAAACGGGCTGAAAACAGCAGCAATCAGGACAGAGACAATAAAGAACCCCGGCAATCACACTCAGCTCCAATGCAAGAAAAAATCACTTTTAAAAAAAGCAGAGAAAGAACAGTTATGATGCTAAAGCAGACTTTCTTTTGCACTAAAGGGATTATGTATGGTATTAATAATATGCATATAAATAAAGCATGTGGTATAAGCAAATGCTGCGTAAGATCTTGGATATCTTTAAGAATGAAACTTTAAGGCAAACAGATTAAAGTGCCATAATAAAAACACTGATGTATCAAGGAAGGTGTGTGTGGTGTTATAAAAAAAGCCATCAATTAAAAAACCTGTCCCCTGAAATGAAAGACATAAAGGTATATTAAGCTAAAAGAACATAATCTTTGGAGATCTTAATATAAGCCACTGTCTTTATCAAAGTACTTCAAACAGAAAATTCCTCTGAAGCTTATCATTTAGTAAGAGACCAACGTAGAGAAATAATGGGATAAGAGGGCAGAAATACACTGGGTATTCAACAGGGATGCACTGAGGGGTGCTTTAGGATGGCTCTCTCTCTCTCCTGGTGCACAGATGAGGGAGACACAAGGAACGTGTCCAAAGTAGCCCCTTTCCACCAAAGATTTCACCTCAGGACTCCCATCGAGATGAACAGGATGCTTAAGGGATGTTTTCTGCAACCTGCTAAAAACTATCAGGCAGAGCAGGGGCTGGAGGGGGGGTGTGTGTGTAAAACAAGGGGGTAAGCGTGAGGACTGGTGGCGTGCTGTGCTTCTCCTCAGTTGCACTGGAGAACAATTCCAGCAGGAGGAAAAGGGCTGCACAGGTTAGGGCAAAGCTGATTACAAAGACAAGTTTGAGACTAGGGTATGGTGTAATGGGTACTAAAAGGTGGCAAACACGGTCTGAGGTGAAGACTTAATGCTTCGAAAAGAGAATAAGTGGCACAAATACACAGGCTTGTTAAAGGCTCCACAGAGGAGTATGGGCTGAGGGTGCAGTGTACTGGGTACGTGGGAGGGAGAGAGCAGCGTGTTTGCCTGGGAATGCAGAGGGAAGGCGCAGGGCACAGCCTGGAGGGCGGGAGGGGAGGACAGGTGAACCGGCCGAGGAAAGGTTCGGGGCAGGTTGGGGCACGGCTCGTCTGCAGCACGCTGCAAGGCACCGGGAGGGGGGCTCAGCAGCGGAAGGGCTGCGGGCGAGCGGCGGCGGGGCACGAGGAGAGGGCGGCGGGCCGGTACCTGGGCGTCTTGGCGGCGGCGCTCTCCCGGCGGTCCAGCACTCCGGGTACGCAGTTGGTGAGCTCGGTCCAGTCGGCGTGCAGCCCGCAGCTCCAGCCCGTGGAGAAGCGGGAGAAGAGCCAGGTCTCCCGGCGGTTGGGGCGGTAGCAGGTGCACTTCTTCTGCCCGGGCCGGCAGTCGCAGGGCACCTCCAGCCGCACGTTTTGCACCAGGTGGCGGCCGAAGGTGGTGC
>VZTM01039289.1:269336-307049 GCA_013400555.1 Jacana jacana
GCACCGGCCCGCGGGGCGGCCGCTGAAAACACTCGAGCCGCGGAGCCGGTACGGGCGGCGGGTCCCGCAGCGCTCGGCTCCCGCCGCTCGCCGGGGCAAGTCTTTGTGTGCCACCTCTCTAACCCTAAAGAGCGAGCCTCGGCGCTCCTCGGGGGCTGCGTTTCTACCCCCTTTTTGAAACGACCATTATTATTAAGAAGAAAATTTGCATGGAAATAGGACGAGGGCTTCCCACATGCGTGTGCTGCCGCTGCGGCCGCCACATGGGACACCACAAGCCTTTGGTTGCAATGTCACAGCTGGATGCAACAGGAAAGTGCTCTGGTCACACAGAGGGTGATGATGATGATGATGTTTGTGAGCAGCAGGCAGGAGCCTGTGGACACCATCAGCCACATCATTTGGAAATAATAATAACAGGTGAAGTTGAGGCAAAACCCAGCAGAGGTTATTTACAGAAAACTTTCCCAGTGTGATGCTGGTCTGCCAGGCAGAATTCCACCCAGCAGCGGTGCTGCTGCAGAATTCCTGTGCTATACTGTAGCCTCACAAATGAAGGAAAACGCTGGAGGAGCCGGGAGCTGCCACCAGGTGCAGAGCTGGCTGACAGCAGCATCCTCTGTAGGGCAGCAGTTAGCAGGATGAGACGCTGCTGCGAGGAACAACGTGTAAGGCTGGTGTGCTTACAGCCAGGATCAACCGCCTTACCCCAGCAGGGTCCTCTCCAGGAGGTGCAGGAAGGGTCCAGTGGTGGTCTGTCAGCCAGGAGACGAAAGGCAGATGTAGGTCACTGCCACCAAGTGTCCAGGCGACCCCTGAAAATCACCGTCTGGTGCCTCTCCCCATGGCCTGTAAAGAGAGGGTGAAACATGGCCTGGTGTCAAAGAGCAGAGGGAGGGTGAGCGCAATGGCAGTCACCTAGACATCAGTTATTGCCTGTGCAGAATTAAGAGTTTAAGCAATTGTTAATTTCTAGCACCAAATCTCTAAGTGAAATACCGCATCTCCTGTAATTACAGTCATCGGTGACAGTTCTTAAGTTTCTGGTGCTCCTGAGAATAGAAGTCACAACTAGATTTTAGCACCCTGGCGCTAAAATGTTCCCATCAGATCACACTTTTCAGTCCAGGTTGTGTTTTGTGTCAGTGTCAGGATACACATGCAGATGAGCCGCTGTTAAACACTGGGTCCAATCCATAAGGGCTTAGGAGGAAATGAGATCCCAGATTTATATTTGAAGACGGTGACCGATAAATCTGCTGGATTTTGAGATGGCTGCATTACTCACAAGTCGTGGAGCCCCAGTGAGTTATGCAGTTCTTCCCAAACAAGTAACAATAAAACGTTTATAGCACCCAAAAGCATCATATATTGTGTTCAAACCATTTATTTTGTTTGATATTTTCCTCTTAAAAGCCTTCTTCTGATTTCCCTCTTTACACGTAGGCCGGTAACTCCAGAAACAATGATGTCATTCTTACACACAGAGCTCAGCTACGTCCAGAGGCACAGTGTAAACCCAGTTTAAAGGACTGAAATTTATGTTATGGTTTGGGACACAGAGGCACAAAGGTGAGGTTCACATCCATGGCTGGACTATACACCACATTGTAATAAAGACAGAAGCAGATTTTAGGATTCCAACGTGTTTGCCTCTGGTTCTAAAGGTATGAATATTTAGAAATGACAGAATGATGAAATCAGCCCCTAAGTTAACTCCTAACTAAGTTACATGAGATACTTGTTGTTAATTAAGTATTTTAACTATAAGATATAGATTTTTTGTTGGCCTTTGTTGTGAGTTACATAGCTGGAGATATTCCAGTGGATTTCGTTACTGATTTATATTTGTGGTAAGTACAGTGCCTGATAGTTACAATCCATGGAAGATAAACAGACCACAAAAGAAAACACAGAGTTACAGCAGAAAATGTGCTGCTTTCTTTACTTCAGCACCTTCATCTAGAAGTGGGGGGTGGCAAACACGCTGGAAGTGTGGGGAAGGTCTGTGCCCTTCTCCTCTGCACCCACCCAGGGACCCGACAGCCTCCCTGGGAGACACTGCACCACCAAAGCTCTGGGACCAGCGCTTTTATTTCTACTGAAACACTGTGGAATCCTTCCCTGCTAATTCCATACGCTGCTCTGAAATGCTGGTATTTCAAAGGTGCTTACAGGTATGACTCAACTAAGGTGATCACTTAAGCAAATACTTAAATCAATCCCTATTTATGCTCAAGGTAAAATTCCATGGCATACAATGACAGACTCATTCTCTGCTGCACAGGGAGTTAAACATCAAGTACTGCATCGGTGCTAGTTTAGACCAGCATGTTTCTTAGACCAGAGAAGATCTGAGAGGAGTTAAAGTAACAAGATCTCCACTTTCCCTGGCCTTTCCATTGGAAACAACAGCGGAAAGAGATGAGAAATCCAAAAACTACAAGTTGTCGCTGCTACCTCCTCTTACCTACTGCTACTGCCTGCTTAGTCTCTGCATTCACCTAGACTATGTTTAGCTGTTATCCATCCTCCCAAGCTGAATTCTCTGCTCTCAGGCCAGACCTCCCTAGACTTCCCTGCGTCTTGTCTGGGGTTCATCACAGGTCTGCCCAGCTCCAGGAGCAGCGCTGCTTCCTGTGAGGCAGTGAGACTGACAATCCACCATCACTGAGCTGCCTGAAAACTAAACGTTTCCATAGAACAAAAGCATTTTAGAGGATAAAAACCCTCCACATTTGTACTTTTCACTCTGTGCATTTCAGACTTCCTCTCTGTATTCTTCTGGGCAAATGCAAACAGAAGACCTCCCTCAGTCCACTGACTAAGTTCTTTGACACTTCATAGTGTCTATCTGATGCTTCGCATCCTGGTTTGGAAAAATACATTTTGCAATCCCATTCCTGGCATAAATCCTACCCTCAGCCATCCAACAGCTTAACTGGTGGTCACTTGCAAGCACACACTGGGACCTGCTGTCTCTCCCTGTTTGTAGAGCCCCTGGTAAGTCACATGGAAAGTCTCATACTGCACCTCACTAAACCTCCCCTGTTCCCCCCACCAAGGGTCAGACAGCGATACCTCTGAATTCATAACATCTTACATCACCTTCATGCCCAGTGCTACGGAGGCAACACCAGCCATACAGTTAACCATCACGAGCAGTTCAGGTATCCATGTAAAAGTCATGCCAAAAGCTGCAGGAACTCAAAAATAACTGACTGAAGGTCATGTATTTAAATCTGCATTGATGCAAGCTAGGACTCTAAAAAGTGCTTAGAAAAATAAACCCCATCTTGGGTGACAGGAGCTTAAACCTCAACATAGACTCCATGTGCTTTATTTTTTCAATATCACTTCCTTCATTCTGTGCTTGACACCAGACAGAAGACCAGTTTCAGCAGCAGTTCAAATTCTGCTCATTTATACTAACATAAAACTGAAATATCTAGTGACTTTCCACTCCAGATGGATGTCAGGCTGAGCAGAACCTCTCCTAATACAAGCAAATGGGGAGATTATGTTTGGCATTTTCAATGGAATCCAGTTGGTTTACGAATGTAAATTCCACCGATTTTCAGTGATTTTCACGTGACTAAGTCACTTCTGGTTCATTTGAAAGGTCTATTGTTTCTGCACATTTCCCCACACTAACCTGTATTTGGGAAGGGATTAACTTTGAATTCTCATTACAAAATAAATCAGACTGAGGTCAGGTTTATGGTAGCTAAGTTGCCTAAGCTTGATCTCCACACAGCCACTTTAGCAGGGACCCAAGTCAGCACTCAGGAGTTACTCATGGTGAGACGTTGCTAGGAGTGAGATACAAAGATTAGAGATCCTCTTGCAGATAACAAGAAATAAACAGAAATTTTGCAAATGCAGTAGAAAAGTATTTTATCACTGCTTGCTGCTGGCCATTAGATGCCTAAATAGTTACCTTGAGATCTAATAAAATTCTGCTTTATATCCCACAGGGGCTATGCCTTCCCTGCAGAGCAGCTCAGAGTAGTTGCCTTGGTTTGAGTGGGAGTAAGCGCTCCAGTTACAACGCCCTGCTGGCTTACAGCAAGGGGCAATACTCCGTGTTCACCTGAGACTTCAGAAGGTCTCACTTTCTTCCCATCAGAGCAGCCTGTCCCTTTCCCACCCTTTCCAAGCCATTGCAGAATGCAGGGACTAAGCCTTCCACCAGTTTAGCCGGCACCTGCACAGTTACCAACAGTGAGAGCAAGCAGCACTGCAGCCTACCTCTTACACCTGGGTGATGGGATGGGCCCATTAGCTTGGGTGGAGATTACTAACTCACCATTTATGTATTTGCAGTTAGAAAACAGCAATATCCAAGTTAAACCGAAGTGAGGACAAACTCAGATACAGCAAGAGCTAGTTAGAGAAAGCCTCCCATGAGGAAACAGCAGCAGCAAACATGTAAACCCCATACCACCTCTGCCATCAAAACGTCAATGAAATACTTATCTCAAAGACTAGTAAGTAAATAGTAACTTTATCAAGCAGATAAAGACTAAAGGCATCTGCCCAGAAGTTAAACTAGTTTGCTATGAACTAGTATAACTTACTTAACCAAAGCAGTATAAAAATCCTTCTTAAACACTTGCAGTCCCTAAAAAGTACCTCCAGAAAGGCACCTTAAAGTTCTGTTACTCACCATTAGGAAAAAAGAGTGTATTTACTTTGTTTCCCAAGGATAAGCTCCCTACTTCCCCAAATAGTTTGAAACAAACCACTTAACTTGTTTATTCCAATCTTGGGTGAGGGTTTTTTTTCAGCTTCTTTAAGAAGAGTGGGCACCTGATACTCTCCTTTGCTTTGGTGATCTGCATGTGTGTTCCACACACTGAGTGACGGGTGAGGAGTCACGAATTATAGGATTTAGCAGTTGGCCTGGAACATTAACGCTCAGACCTACAGCAAAGCGTAGAACAGGGGTTTCTAAACTTACTTTGCTCACCCACTGCTGCTGCGGCATCAGTGGCCGTTCCCAGCCACACAGAATTGTAGAGTGGCAGCACTCACACCAGTTCCCTGTGATAATCTTACTGGTCTAGAAAGCTGAAGCAGTGTGGAAGCACTGGTGTAAGGACTCTGGCTTGACTGCTCATGCTGTAGGTTAAGCCACACCACCACAGGGTTCTCCCAGCCAGCGAGGTGGTGGCTGCTCCCCCAGTACCACACAGTTCCATTCCAGTCAGGGAAGTGAGTACTGAAGGTGCCAAAATCCATCAGACCAGCCAAGCCTGGTTCTGATTTAATTTCTGATCTTGCACTACTTTTTCAGGGCCACTGGAAGTGTCTGCAGTTTGAAAGGTGCCAAAGAGAGCCTCAGAAACCTTGGCAGGAATCAAACCAGGGAAGTCACTAAGAGCTGTCCTAAACAAAGGCAAGCCTACCTTCAGCAGCTACGGAGATCGAATCTTGAGTTTTAGAACTACCTTCACAGACCATATGGTTATAATACCATCCCACTCCCTCTTCTCATGTGGATGCTGTGGATCCAAACAATCGCCTCTGAGCAGGAGGTCAGCATGTGACTGGTAAGAGAGAGCTAGTTACCTAATGATCATCTTTCCTCTCTTGCAAAGGGAAGATGGTTGAAGTAGATCCACCCCCTGAGCCTCTGTTTGCAGCTCACTGCTCTGAGACCTTTGGTGGGCAGACAGAAGCAAAAGTTGCACCTATGAAAGCCACACGTACACGCTGCCATCTAAAAACTGCAGATGGCAGACCCAAATGCCCGTCAGGTCCTTAGCTGATCTCTCAAAATATACAAATGCCTGCCAGTTTAAGCAGGGAGTTGGGACTGCAGCTGAAGCATATATAGTTTCTAAGGTATTAATCCATCTAAGGGAGGAGCTTGTGGGTCCACAGAGAAGGCACAAAGTGCCAGCTGCTCCTTATTCAAGCTCTTTTTTTCCCTACTTGCACTGCAACAGCTGCACGAAGATGCTGTCTGGGCTTGATGGAAAGGACAGGCCTATTTGTTGGTGGCATATTATTAGCATTATTACCCATTCGTACACGGGGATTAAATAAACGTAAGGGGAGATTGTGTTCTACAAGATTTCACTTCCCCCGCATCGCTCTCTCCTGCAGCAGCTGTCCCCTGTGACATGCCTCTTAGCAGGGAACAAGTGTAACCCTTTCAGCCTTGCTCTCTGAACCCCCTCAGAACACAAACACTTGGCCTCTCTGGTAGGGAGGTTAGTGTGACACGTATCTAGAAACGCTAAGATGGTGGTCTCGTGGTGGCAGTATGTCAGGGCAGGCAGCAAAGTTTCTGCCTGCTGTCTTTTCCCACACCCAGAACAAGAGTCGAGACAGTCAGAACGTGGTGCTGGAATAATTTCTGTATGAACAGTTTAGTAACTTTCTGCAGTGACCTGAAACTTAAGACTGGCCAAGCTTACCAGCACGGACTTCTTGTGTCATACTTATTAATCTAAAGAGCATTGAAAATACCATTTTGTTTTGCTTTTATGCCCTTCAGTAAATGCTACAACGCACCAGGGAGATCCTTGTCTCTGCCATTGGGACTTACATAAACATATACATGTCCTGTTAGCACGTGCACTGTTTCTTATTGTTTTATGCCATTTTTTCCTCGATCTGGATCAAAAACCTGACAACTCAGTTTGGAAACTGCATTCTACAGCAAATGTGCTTACAGGACTTGGACTTGAGATCTCTGTGTGATCCTCCAGGGAAAGAACTAATTAGAACAGGCATTCATCCTTCCTTGCTGGTGTTGTAACATAAATGGTGAACAGACAAAGCAGGGATGCTAGAATTCACGAGAACTGAGATACACGCCCAAAAGTAACTCATCACTTTCCCCTTTACGCCCCAAATTAAGAAGCTATGTAATGAAGTGAATAAGCTAAAAGCTATAAAATAAACTGGCTATATAACAATCATATGCTTAGGGCTGTGCAGCTAAACTGGAAATGTGCACAATTCAGCTATTTCAAGGCTTTTAGACAGAAGTCAACCACCTGAAAAGTGCGAGGAATCTGAAGTGTACTGACTAATGGATTTTTTAAAAAAAGAAATTGACTGGCAAAGCCAAGCTGGGGATAATCACAGCCTCTGTCTTGTGTCCACAGGATCAGCTCTTTCAATTACGCTGCTTCTACAAGCAACGTAGCAGAAGAGCTTTAGACTTGGCCAACAAAAGTCTGAATACTTTCTGAACAAATAAAAGCCACTAGTTTAAAAATCCCCTAATGTGAAAAAAAGCACAGAAATAAAAATACTCCCCCATTTCACAATATTTGGAACACCATAAAAATAGCTCAGTGGTAAATGAAATGGGAAGACATTCACATTCCAGCTGCCTCTGTGTAGTAGGAGCTGCATGTCCAAGCACCAAGACCTCAGGGGCTTCCTTGTGCTGCCACTTGCCCGCCCGTGCAGTGCAGTGGCCCAGCACCGACCAGTGCGCTCAGCTGGGGCTCCCAGCACTCCCAACCCTGTTGATACTGCAAATCAAAGAGATTTTCCACAGTTGGTTTTATCACAGCAATCTCAGCATCTTATCAAAACAGTCCTTATAAAAGATACCAAGTCACCACTGCAGAGCACGAGGGAAAGAAATTTCATGAAGATTGGAAGACCAAAACTAAGTCTACAACGTTTATAATGTAAGAAAAGCTCCTGTAAAGAGAGCTCTTGAGTTCTAAGCATTTTTAGGCTACAGCTACAAGAAAATTGAGAGAGAAGACTGAAAGGCCACCAGGCAAACCAGTTCTTGGTTGAAATGAAAACAGCGTGGCCAATGCGGAGCAGTAGGACTGTAGTGTGAGGCTGCTTGACTTCTCTGGGCTGTTCAGTCCTAGGTGGCACTTTGATCCTTTTTTAAACCTTGCTGCAGAGTAACGTACCAGAGAGGTAAGACCAGTGATCTACCCAAACTGGACCTGATAGCGGTGACTTTGCGTCAGATAAAGGAGTGACCAGCTCCAGAGTGGATCATCAGTTAAGCCTGATCCCGGGACTCGGGGGGAATAACCACAGACCCAGCACAGTCTCTGCAAAGAGGGCACATGTAATTCAAGCCTGATCTACTTAAGGCATTATTCATAGGATATCAATCCCTTCATTCTCTTTTTTTCTCTAGTTTGTACACTGGGCGTCAGCAATACCTGATGGCACAGAGTTTTCTGCCTCTTCAATTGTTATACAGATAATTCTTGCTTGAAAAGCCTACCAGGAATATGCTTAGATAAAAATGGAACGGGCTGAAATGATGAAAATATGGAACATTTTTGTAAAGAGCACTGATGATTTCAAGCTTAGTTTCCTAGATTTGATGAGAGTTTTCATGAAAAGGCTACTGAAGCCTTTTCTCTACTACCAGTTACTGTTTAAGAGATAGTGTTTTAACACAGATCATGTGTTTTCCATAGGAACTGGACAAGGTTAAGCACTTCCTAGCAGAACGGTAGATTCTGTTGTGGACCAAACAGACTTAAGGGAAAGGTATGCTAAGAAGCAGACAAATAAAAATTTCTCTTTCCAGACAGAATATTAAAGCTTTCCACATATGTCATTTTGGTAACCTCTTGGAAAACAGCTTTTGAGAACACAGAGATAAAAATCTCTGAACAGAAACAAGCTGTTTAATACTATTCTTACAATGGCAATAGCCTGAAATAAAATGAGATCACACAAGCAGGCTGGATAATGTTTAAAATAGAAGTATTATTCTTTCTACTTTGTGGTATAGTGAAATGCATTATAATAGTCCCCAGCATGGACACTCTTCTAAAATAAAAAAAATGCTTATTTTGGAATAATCAGTTCGCTTCAAATGCAGAGCAGTTTGTTTCAATACAACCCCCCTTCCCCAAACTATTTTTCTAGAGCAGGGAACTACAGAGACCTATTCTGGATTTTTTTTTTACTGTGGTCATTTACTACCTACTACAGACTGGCTGGCAGCTCCTTTAGAAATTGAAAGATATTATAGAAGAGCTCCATTTTGTGGGAGAAGCACTTTCTGAGACACATGTCATGTGTTTTAAGGAGCTTTGTACCAATGTTAAACTATTGCATCGGTTCAGAAAAGAGACTGACAGTTGGTGAGAGATTTGCATTGTTAAAATTCGAAATGCAAAACCACAGGCAAAATTAAAGCTGTTGAAACAGAAAAGCCAAGATGGGTAATTGCAATGTATTAGAACACTTTAATTAAGAGCTTCCTCTGCTCCTGCTGCTGGCTTGCCAGGTTAACAGTGGACATTTCCTTGAAGGAAGAGGGTACAAGGAGGGAATAGGTTTAAACTTTATTCACGATAGAGAAATGGAAATTGCAGAAGTGTATGTTGTATTGAAGCAAAAGCTGCAAGAAGGCAGTACAAGTGTGTGTGGCCACAGCCTCCCTTGAAGGAATACATCAATCTTACTGATAACTACTGCCACCACCTATGAAAAGAATCCAAATGTCCTCAGTGAAACAAACCGAAAGAGGTTGTGAGTACTCCATTATTGTTCTTCAGTTAATCCAGAAAAATATACTAGACAAAATCCCACATCATTCCTGGAGGTAGATCCTGGAGAAGGCTTTGTGTTGGTGTTGCAGGAACTCGAGTAAATTGTGGTTAGCACTTTATTCTTCACAGCTTCAAGGAGCAAAGGATTGCCTGCTGATAAGGTCATGCCACTGTATTACATTTTTTGCCACTGTACTGGCAAGGATTCCTTTAGATAACTGTGTGCAATGTATGCTAAGAGAGCCAACAATTCCATCTGCAGAATTCTAGGAACCATATGAGAAATGGCTATGCATCAAGCAGGTTGGTAGACTGCTTTGGTTCAGGTAGACAACAAATTCCCATCAGCAGAGAAGGAGAAAGAAGTGTGCGGTGTTTTGTGGCTGCAGCTTTTTATACAGCCCTGCAGAAAACTGGTGAAGTGACTGGGAAGAGTCCAGCCTTCCATTGTGTGCAGGAAGCACACAAGGTCACCACAGTCACCAGGGCAGTGCCAAAGTGGATGCACTCCAGCAGCACAGCCGGGTCAGCAGCTGTAAGCCCTGGACTGACGCTGCCTGATGTCTTTTGCCAGTACAACCTTTCACAAAGATGCTCTGCTCTAGAAAATGTTGCTAAAAGTGGATATATTCCGGCAACAGCAACTGGAAATCAACACAAAGGATGTGGTCTCTTTGCCAACAATACTGGGTATGCCACAAAAAGTCCACCTTTACTGGCAATCCTATTCCTGTAGGCACGGTGGGAGCCTGGGTATTCGAGCGTCTCTGGCATAACAGCAATGCTCAGAGCAGATTTTGTAAAATTGCACTGAAAACAGCTGTGGAAGGCTAGTTCTCCAACAGGGGTTGGCCCAGCAGCACTCAGGGGGCAGCATATGGCACACCGGCCAGCAATGTTCTCTGGCAGTAGCCACAGGAGGGGGATGTTCTATTTTCTGGTACCTTTGCACTGCTGAACTGCAAGATGCTGTGGAGGGGAAATGGGAAAAGCAAAATAATCTCTCATTATCTTCCCTCTGAGGTGCCTCAAGACTATTTTCTAGAAATGACTGTTGTTCTGGGAAAAGGTCTGCTGCAAGAACTGCACAGAACTGCCTGGCAGGAAGAGCTGTTCCAGTTGCCATGCACAGCTCACCTGTCTCACCGGTCCTGTAGATTTTTAAAAGGTAGTAACTTACAGAACGGTAAAGCAGGAATGATTTTAGCTTTCCCTGTTCTATCAGGGATGGTTTGGGCGCTCCTCAAATAACTGAGCCTTCCTGCACTGGGGTGGGGCAGGAACCTCTGTGGAAAAGGTAGTGTGGGCAAGCTGAGAGCAGAAGTGAGCAGACCTCTCCCTAGGTAGGTCACCCCCTGAGAATTACAGCCCCGAAAGACAAGCCAGCACAGCACAGTAATTGTCTCTAGGGAAAAAGAATTCAGACACAACTTTTCTGGCATGCTGGGGAGGTGGGAAGGAAAATGAGCATCTTCCTCCTGCTTCAGATAATCTGTGAAGAGAAAGGAACTGGATCTTGGTTCTAGACATGTAACCTCTGTGAGAAGAACAACTTATGCCTGTTCTGTGCAACTGTCCCCAGATCAAGATGAGGATGTTGATGCTCTGCAACACATTTCCCTTCTCATGGGACTTCTGAGGCAGATAGCTACACATTAAACCATAAAAAGATCTTGCTGTAGATCCACATACTAACAATTCTCAGCAGTAAACTTCATCACATGCTTTTTAAAAAAATGTAACTTAAGTAATGTGCTTAGAGGAACATTTTAAATGTGTTGATATGAGAGTCATCAAAAAGCCTGAAATGGGTCCTGAGAACTGAAGTGTATTATCTGTGGCTTACAGCCTTGGCTAAAGAGTGATAATCACAAGTAACAGGCAGGGAAGTTTTGAGACAGTATCATATTCAGAAAAATATTTGAACTAAAGCCATATCAGAGAGTACAGCCATATCCTCTATGCCTCCCTTTTTCAGGCTGTGGTGTGTTTGATAACCACTGGACCTCGTGCTCTTAGGTTTACCAACTCAGGGCAAATTTGATGATCTAGAGGCCACAAGGCGTGATCCTGGAGAGATCTTCCACCAATGCTCAGTCTGAACAACTGCCTAATTCCAAGACTTTGTGCTATCTTGCCCTCCACAAAACACAAGCCTTTGCTCCCTGCACTATAGCAGCTCCGTGGATGGAAAATGCTGACGCGTATACACAGATGTGGCTTTGCTTTAGACACTTCAATATCCAATTTTACCCTTATTTTACTCAGATTTACTTTTGTCTTCTTACAGAGACTCTAATGGGAGAGAATAAAGGGACAGTTACTCCTCCTTACCTTTCAGTTCCTGTTAAACAGACAAAGCTGTTCCTGTAGTTAAAAACTGTAAGACAATGCAGTCTTCTCAAATTTGAGCTCATCCCACCTTTTGAGCTGGCAACTCATGTAACTCCCCAAAGAAGGAGAGAGTGGAAGATTCTCTGGGGTCGCTTGAAGAGAATGAACCCACTGAAAACAGTTATCTAGCTGTGCCAAACCCAAACTGAACACACATCAAATTTAAGCTATAAGGCAGCAGATCAGAGCTCTGTAAATCGCCCTGATGTTTGCAGAACGGTGAACCAAACCATTAGAGGCAAATGCTCTCTGATCCAGCGTGCTTGAAGACACAGCTATTTTTCCTGTGTCTAATTGGGATGCAGCAAGCTTGTTTCCCCTTTCTGCTTTTAATATTATCACACCAACCATCTTTTTTCCTGAAAAGGAAAATGAAGCTATCCCAAATGAACAGATTTGTGTGAATACAGCCAAAAAAATTTCCATGTTTATGTTAAGCAGCTTGGCAATCATACAGTTTCAGCAAATTTATTTTTTATTATTCTTGCTTTATAAGTAGTAATGCTTCACTCCTTAAAACCTCATCATCTTTAGATCTTGTTCTAAACTCTCTTCAACTCTACATCTTAAAAGAGCAGAGTTCTCTTTTGTTATCTGGAGGTTTGCATCACTCCTCATTTTCAGTAGTGCATCCTGCAGATAGATTAAGCTGAGATCACCCACCAGTTAATTTTCTACCCAAATATTCTTAGTATTTTCTTAGCAGCTCATCTTACTTTACACACTGATCTAAGTCACTGATATCAAGCTTTTGTATGTTGCTATTTTTAATGTGTTTTGTATTTCATTAAAAGCAAACCCCCTCCTGCCATAGACCTCAAAAGATGTCATGATGATACTAGAAATAAATGCATTTAGTTATTTCAAAATATTATGTATGGTTGGGAAGGTTGAGCACTTCACAAGCTGCTGTGTCAGGGACTCATCACACTGGGTCCCTGGGCCCTTCAGCTTTCCTCAGTTGCTATCACTTGTGTCACAAGCCTCCTCCTTCAACTCTCCCTTGGCTGGACACAACTCTTTCCCTTCAGAGAAGTAGGTACTGTGGGGAACACACGGTCACCATCGCAAAAGGGCACCCAAGATTTGAGAGGACTCCAAAATACCACCACATCCCCTTATTTAAATCTGTATATCTTAACCTGTCAGTAGTTGCTTGCATTCATTTACACACAGCTACTTCCTTCAGTATTCCTGGCTTTGAAGAGTCAGGGCCCTGTAAGTCAGCACTACATCCCTTCTCAAAAATAGAAACTCCTCCTTTTCCCTGTGCCATCAGTTCTTTTGAGCTTTTGGCTAATCAAACCATACTTCTTCACCATGACCGTGACTTCCCTCTGCACAGACTGTAGGGGATTCTTTTGATTCCAGTTCATGGTTACAATACCCAGACAACATTTCAATCGTAGCTGGATATTGTCTATTTACCAGATTCCCTCCTCTGTGTTGCACTCCCTCCATTCTCACATCTGACTGCTTTAGTTCAGCCTCAGTCATTCCTTGCTCACTTTGAAAGGGAATCAGTTTGAGGCTGGCCTTTTAGCAGTGTTTTGATGAACAGAATATGACTTGCATTTCACACTTAACTCAATTTAGGAGGCGGCAGTTTGAGATACTAGAAAACTTGGCAATAAAATGCCAATTAGCTGGGACTTAGCACAGTGCATTAAGACAGTGTTTGAAATACCCAATAGTCTCCCACTATTCCCTATTATTGAATTGTATCTATTTAGTCCCATTACGTCCTCTTGATAAAGAGATTACGCAGTCTTTTCCTTGCCTGTCCACTCCACAGTTCTCAGGTGGATTTCACAGGCTCTCCTTAGCTCCACACCACTGTAACCAGCTGCTCTGGCACCAAACCCCACTCATTTAAAGCAAACTCTGATGTATCTATACCATAGGTATACTGGTAGCACAACAGCTATGAATGAAACTGAGGAGTATCTATTGATGAAAGAAAGTTGCAACAAGGGAAATTGCAGTTAGGTATTATAAAAAATTGAAAAGAGCATGGTGAAATACTGGAAGAGACTGGTGGTTGTGCAATCTCCTTTCGTGGAAGTACACAAAACTTGACTGAGCTGACCCTGAACAAACAGCTTGACCTTTGAGGTTGGCTCTGCTTTGGGCTGGAAGTTGAACTGGATGACCTCCCGAAATCCCTTCCAGCCTAAATTATATGATTCTATCGTTAAAAATGTATAAGCCATCATGAGCACAGGTATATGATTTTTTTTTTCCCATTTGCCTATCTTTTAGAAGTGTTTTCAACTAAAATATACTGGAGTAGGAGTGATTTAGTGTCTCTAACCAGACATCCAGCTTAGCCATGCTGTATCAAGCTCTGGAGCTTCTATTTTGACTATATCATAAACTTAGGTGTCTGAACATAGATGCATCAACATACATCAACAGCCTAAAGCGGATGGGAAAAATACTCCACCTTTCCCTCATACTAAACAGTCATGTTTCAGACTACCTCTATAACACCAGGGGTTTAAAACTGTACCTGACATTGTAACAGCCTGAAGTACACCTATAGGCAAGGATCCTTACCTGGAATATGGGAAAGTCCCTTCAGGACACAAAAGGTATTTAAAGACATGGCTGTGATATTCCTAAATAGTATAAAAAATAAAATCCTTTTTATTACACTTCCACCAAGGCACAGAGATGGGCTCCTCCCAATGAGGACACCCTGCTGCTACCATCTCTTCTGCTTCCCTACTTTTGCTTCCCCTCCTACTTTCTCCAATGCTTTTTCCCCATTTCCTACTCCTGAAAGACACTCCCACTGAAAAATGAAAATCACAACAATGAGCCTTTTCTTGTGAGGCAGAGACCTCTCCTTCATACTTGGTACTGCCTTTAATATTAAATATTGCTGCCATAAAGAAGGTGGTAAAATTCTTCATTCATGGGAGTTTTGTTGATTTAATGGCACTTTTAAAAGCATAGAACTTCCTTATGCTTAAGCCATGGTTTGCATGCAAGGTTTCTTCCTCACCCTTACCCCTGCCTCACAAGCTTATTTTTGGTTTAAATCAAAGGCTTTTTTGTACATATAAGCCGGAGCTCTGGGAAGTGTTTTACATGGGCATAAATACTTAATTGGGCTCCAGTGCCAAGCTAACTGTTTGGCAACAGCTGGTACGTTTGCATAATTTGGACCAACTCACAGCACAGTGGTTTGTTACGCTGCATTTTAGCACTCGGGACTTGGAGTTATCGAGTGCTAATGCTGAACGACGGGAACTGGAAGTTTGGTGGAAAACAAGAAGGAAGGCTAGTACAGCTTTCTTTACATGTGAATAGCTCGCGATGTTCCTCTTTAGGAACATGTCTGCACTACAAATGTATTTGCTAGAAATACCAGCACAATTGTTCAGGCTTAGCAACAGTTCTGTAATTAAGCCTCAAAATCTCAGCTAGCCACTAGGAAAGAGGGGAGCATACATTTCATTTTTACCTACAGAATTAGGTCAAGCCATGATTTCTGCACTTTCTAACAAGCGTTTGACTTCTCACTTAACTAATATTTTTAATTGGGCTCATGCAGAGCATCACAGAAGATCTCTAGCTGACCCATTACATGATGCTACCAAGCATCCACTATCCAGAAAAAAATTGAAATAATAATCAGAGGCCTCAGGTCAAAAAGTTTGGGGTGTTCTCATTCAAAAGTTCCCAATTAAATTTGCTGTTATTCTACTTTGGGGTCAGAATGAGAGTGCACCTCTTCTCTTGGGAAACTGCAGGAGCTATAAGGATGGGTATGTGACTGGGTGTCGTGAGCATTATGCAAAGGCTTCATACGATATTTGTCAATAAGAAAGTAACTTTCAACACATCCAGTGCAACTAATGTCTGTGTTTATATTACTGCTAAACAGAGGTCTGGGAACAATCACATGAGTGATTTATTTCTGACTCACAGCCCACTTATCCTTGTCTGGCCATCGTTCTGCCTACCACATAACCTGGTTCCTTGGTGAGCTCCTGGCTGAACTGGTGAGTACCTTCATGACCCTGGGTCCTGGAGGTCCCTAGCACACCCCTGTTTGCTGGTCATGCTTCAGGTTTTGCTGCCTGAAGAGGAAACAAAACTAGCCTCAAGGGTTTAGGCAAAAAATAAAATAAAATAAAATAAATAATTAACTGAATTACTCAATGGCTGAGTAGATTCATGCAGTTGTTCACAAGTGTCAGTCTCCCCTCCCAAATACCTTCCCTTGGTTTGTGGACTTCATGGCCCAGTTCCTAATTAGCAGCTGTTATGAGCATCAATAACGTCAACATCACCAGTAGAGAGGGCACCAATGAAGTTGGCCATCTATTATCTCTTGAGTCTGACCTGTAAGAATTTCTTTGTTACTGTGAGAACTTTACAGGAATGCTTCTTAAAATCATTGGCCCTCGTTTCTTTGTGAATGAGATTCCAGGTCAACAGCTACCTCAGAAGCTGAAAATGAATTCTAGATAAATGGCATCCAGATGCAAGGGCCACAGGAAAAATTTCTCTTTATTGTTGCCATCAGCTGCCTAGCAGCATATAGACATGAATCCAAATCAGGAACCCAGACGCAACGTTCTGCCTTCAGGACAGGTAGAGGTCAGTGATCTCTAAATCTGGGGTCCCTCACACTCTGAGTACTACAGAAAAATGTTTCCAACAGGTTTTGAACACTAAGGGAATACAAGATGAGGCTAGCACCCCACATATCTCGAAGGCTACAGACCCAGAGGATCATGTTTCCCTTCCCTGAATGCCTTTGACGTTACGGAACCAGTACCTGCTCAACAACAAAATAAGACTAAAATCTGTTTAACCCACAGACCAAAAAACCCCATAGTATTAGTTGTAAATACACCTCATGTAAGTTTTATTTCCATTTGGGGTGGGGTTGTGAGTTTAGCAATTACAAATATTGCGCTGCAATTCAAGCAAAAATGCTTGAAATAATACAGATTCTGCACCCTCAAATATATCACAGTAACCTGTTAAATACAAAATGCAAAGCAGAAATGCAGATTTTTGCCCCTGGAACCCACCAATTCCTGGATGCCAAACACGCATTAGTGGTGTTTAGATTATTTAGAAAACTTCAGAGGATTTAGATGTTTTAATATATCACAGATCTTTAAGAAATACAAATCAAATTTGTCATTACTGTGAATACTAATATTTTGATTTTTGACATATTATTAAAGATGCAAATACTATTAAAAACATCATAATGACAAAGAATTTTAAGTGCTTTTCTTCAGCCCAGCAGATTTATTTGAGAAGTGTTATGTGTGGGAAATATTCCCACTGTCCTTCAATCAATCAATAAATTAATGTAATAAACCAAGAGGAGCATACTTGTAATTCTGAATACAGCAAAGGCATTGGAACTCTGCAACTTGGTTACATTTTTGCCTTCAGCAAGTAATTAAACCTCCCTCCTTAGTTTTCCTGTTGGCTAAGTAGGAATAGCTTACTTCAAAAACAAGTTGCAGGCATTATCAAGAAGCAATTTTATCCCCATTTTGGAGGCAGGTAAGGTACTATCAGTGGAGAGTAAAACATCTTCACAGAGAGGGGCACTGCGACAACCTGGCAATCATGAAATTGAAGATTCAGCGTGGTTAATATAGTGAGATTAGGCAGGTCATGACACTGCAAGCTGGCATTATTTTCCTATTTGGCATCAGGAGAGACTGCCTCCATAGCACATTTGCCTACCTGAATATTGATTGGGCTCCTCCGGTTACACACGGAACCTAAACTGATTAGAAAACAATTAGGAGCTAATCCATATGAAAAGTTTTATTTCTTCTCCTTGGCCGGTTAGCTTGAAGCAGCATGAATGGATTTGTCTGTAAATTTGCCACTCGGTTGCAAAAGCAGGCAACAAGTTCATAAATTATCACTGCTGAATCAACACTGCACTGTGAAAACACAAGTCCTTATTCATTCTATTGGTCAAGCACGAGAAGCTCTACCATCTTTAGTTACCTCACAAAAGAATAAGAAAAACCTAGGTATGGCTTCTTAAGAAAATACTCCCTTATTACAGTTGACTTTTGTGCTGTCTTGCTGAAGCTGTAGTGCTTAATGCAGTCTCTGTTTGTCCCTTTAATAGCTCGCTCAAATACTAAAGTAACAGTCTAATGGAAAAGTTCTCAATAACTGCCTAATCTGAAAAAGAACCTGATAATGATGAAGACTAAAAAAAGATTTGCTTTTAAATTTTATCACCAGGAACTAATGCTTAGTGCTACTCCACTCCTATGCCACATCAACAATTTCTCTGGACAAATAACACTTTTTTTGTTGTTGTTCAGCAAAACTAACAGCGCCCGAGTTTGTACAGATTTGTACCCTGTGTTCCCGAATCTACCCCCTGCTCCCTATGGAGCATCATCTCCGAGGTTTTTACCGTGCTCCCAATGCTACTCTGCCTCCCTCACATCCTCTATCCGCAGTTACACAACATTGAAGCTACACCGGGGATGACTCACCATCTCTAACTGCTGTACAGATCAGAACAGATAAAAATATGTGTGCATATATATAACTGTATATATCAGAATATTTAATACTCTATTTAAGAACCCGCATATATCAGAAGGGTAGGCAGAATTCAGCCCACTTGGCTTCCTCGCAGAAGCCAGAAGCTTGTCTCTTTTCCTATGTACAGCTAAAGGTTTTTCACAAAACTCAGAGGAACTTCATGTCTTTGGAAATACCACTCATCTATGGAAGTTAATGAAAACTGCAAGGAAGGCAAGAAAAGAGGCAAAAAGAAACAGCCTAATGTTAAAATATATGACGTAGATATGCATATGCTAGGCTGGTTTTTCTGCTGCTGTGGCTCAAAACAGACCCAAACCCAAACAAACTGCTCTGCTCCAAGATGCTGTTGCAGCTGCTCCATAAATGGAGGCCATAAACGCTACCTGCCATTACCTGGATATTTGCCACAATAGTTCCTTTAGCTTGAAGAACCGTTATGTTATACTGCTGCAACTGAAATCCTTATGTTGGTACTTGAAGGAGATACTAGCAGGCAGCTCTCAAGCCTTTTCCTGCCTTTGTTAGGATTTAGATATTACTTCATCAGAGATATCTTGCAAGGAGGTCTCAATGGTTCTCATGATGTCAAGGACTGAAGGGTAACTTCAGAGGGCCAATAAGATGAATGATTCTGTCTCTCTAGTCCAGAAGAATTTTAAAAAAAGAATTTAAAAGTACTTCTTTGGTTTACTAGGAAGATTCCTCTTAAGGAGACAGAAGAATCTAAAGAACTTAAAGAGTCTGCCACTTCAGAACTTGATTATGGGAGGAAAAAACCCCCTACCTTAGCGCTTATAGATTTAAAATCTAAATACCCTTTACATCAGCTGTTTGTCATGAATCAGCTTTTCACTTTGTATTTTCTCCACAAGGTGAAAACTTTCAGATGTTTATGAAAGGCGGGTAGTTTTTGCAGAGCTAAACACTTTAAACAGGTTCCCTCGAGAAGCTGGACTCACACACTCTGCTGCAGTAAATCGGGATGTGGCCTCCACGTGTCACACATTCTCCCGTGCAACAAAGGAAGAGATTTCACATTTGGCAATGTAAGTATTTTTAGACTAAAAATGCTTTATAGTTCTGTTAGAGCTTTATGTACTATTTATGTTTATGTTGTGATGAAAGACCTTTCTTTTTCTTTGGCTGAAGAAACATTGGTTGCACGGGAAGCCTAGATTTGTGGTGCCCTCCGTTGTTTCTCTGATGTTCCTCGGTTTCATGAGTGGTACGAAGCACAGAACTGTCACCGAGCAACCTTGAACGATTCTCAAGACAAAATATTAGCTTGAGATTAGAGACAAGGGTCCTTATTTCCTTCACCCCTTTTGGACAACTAGCATTTATTCATTCTGCCTCCATATAATGTATCTTCACAGCTACTGATTTAGGACTCCTAGATCATCTCCCTGTGTACGCCACTGGGGCTCTTACCCTTTTTTAACTGTGATTTTCTAAACCAAACTTCTCCAAACCACTTTCTGGATGACTACTGAGAGTGACTTGCAGAACAAAATTTAGTCACACAACAAACAATTTTCTTTATCACTTCTTATGTGGAAGAAGAAGTGAGACAGCACTGAATTCAAAATATACTGAAGAATATTTGGAAACAAGAGGCTGATACTTCTTGAAGTTACAGCACTCCAAGCCACTACTGGAAATAGTTTTTGGACAAATGCTTCTTGAATTCTTGTAGGGCTTGCAGCCCTGAGAAAAGGCAAAGAACATAGCCAAGAAAACACAGCATTCCTGGCTGTTACAAATAACTTAGGATGATTCCTCACAGCAAATAAGGGAAAGAGAGGGAGTGTAGTGGGAAAAAGGCAGGAGAGGAAACTTTAATATTTTTGTGATCTCAGTGGATTAGACCATTACCTTGAAGATTTGAATCTTCCACTGATCATGGAGAAAAATTGAACTATTTTAAGTGAAAGAAAACAGTCACAGAACAAATGGCTACTTAAGGATAATGGTAGTACTACAGTGCACATTCCATAAATAAACTATTTTCCTATTTGCTATTAAGCAAAGACATTTCATTCCTCTTTCCACCAAACACAAGAGAGAAAGTAGACACACAAAAAATTGCTTGTCCTCTTCTAACCTAGACCACGATCAGAAGCCTATATGTAACCTAAAAACCCAATCAACAAAACAAAACCAGAAAGCACTGGCACAGATACACTGGCTGAAAAACTCCTCCTGGCCTTTAGGGTTTTCCAAACTCAGAGGCAATAGATGACACGTTCCTTCCTTTGTAACTCACAGTTTGCTTGAAGGATTTTAACCCTACATGGAAGCATTCTTCCTCTGTCATGGGGTTTATCCCTCAATTTCAAGGCAAACTCTTTGGGTGGTGGCTGTGAATATTTAGACATAATAACCTAGGGGAAAAATAGAAGAATCTCACTGTCTTGACTCTTATTTATCTCTACAAGGGGAGCTCAGGCAGGCAGACACCATATTTCAAGCTCTGATAATTATGGTGCAGGTCCTGCTGGGTCACAGGGTGGGTCTAGTGCTCTTCCAGAGCCACTTTTTTTTCAAAAAAAATCAGTGAAATGGCAAAAGGCAAAGCAGAATAAAACAACTTCTGGAATACTTTTAAAATGCTAGTTAGATGAAAACACAAGCTTTAATTATTTCTAGGCTTAAATATTTCTTCTTTTTGATTCACCTCTCAGAATGGTGCCCCATATGTTTGGGATGTATCTCTTGGTCATACTGTCCTTTTCTCATTCTGGTTTCCAGAATGTAAGAGATGGTGTGTATCAGAAGGATTGTAACCAGCACTGAAAATATAGCATGAGGTGAACACACCAAACATTTTAGCATGCTAAGTTTGCTGCTGCATACCTTCAGCCACCTCTGGAGAGGTCTAACAGTAACTACAACCTTTGCATTAGAGACCTCATTGAACGTATGGATCTTGTGATGCTCTGATGTATTGGTGCACATCACCATTATTAAACGTTTTCTGTTAGATTTCCAGGTTGAAACAAGAACAGCATCACTTCCTTGGCTATTTATCTGAGATGTAAGAACAACAGCAGAATACAGAAATGGTAATATTTCCATAAGCATGCCAAAGGAGAAGGGGAGGCACAGGTTTCAATAACCGGCGCCCCTGCTGGCAAATGTTTGGGTGTGAGATGCCTCCTGCAATTTTGCTAAGTTGAGCTTGCTGCTTAAGTTTTATTTACTAACAACCCTTAGAGAGGTATTAAAAACATGAACCATTTACAAGGAACTTCTCAATATAACAGGAACTAAGGTTTGGTTTATGTCTTCACTGCTGACTGTTAATCTATACTATGTGTGCAAATTTCATGTGTGTAGTGGAGAAATGAACAACAAAACCCACGTAGAAAACATAGCAGGTAGTGGAAATGGAATTGAGAGTCATTCTCCCAAATCCTCACAGGGACAGTAAACTGCAGGACTCCAGGTGCCAAGGAATTCCTGGACGATGTTTGCAGCTTTGCTTACTTTGTTCTTGGCAAAATGCCTTTGGGTTGCCAAAGGGTTCAGCCCTACAAGATGTGGTATGAGCTTTACCTCAAAGGGCTGATATCAGGTTCCATGTTGCAAAAATTAGATAAACACACAGAAGAAATGATCTTGACCTAGTTCTGCAGCCTTGAACTTCCAGTGACAGCTTCTATGGAGCAGCACTTGCTTTCTTGTGGGGAACAGCAGGGCTTTTAAGCTCTTTGGTGTATTTTCATGCAGGAGGTTGCCTCACCGGTTAGACTGGAGGCTTTCTGGGGTAGGCATAACACTGAACTGCAGACTACATACACGTATCCACTTCTGTGCTAACACTGGGATCACCTTCCATAGCTAAACACAGAATATCAACACTAAGCATTTGGTCCCATTTTCTCTCCCTCCCAAACACACAGCTTCACTGATGGCAATTCTGTACAACTGCCTGGTCCCTACACACACACGGAAGGAGCATTTGTGAATCCCAGAATGGGATTTAGCATTAAGAGACAAATAGCTTTGTGTGTGCAGAGCAGTGAAAATTGGCAGCAGGCAACATCTGAGGAGCCAAGAAAATAAATGTTTCATAAGCTACCTATTCTTCCCCTCCTCCTTATCTTAAAGACTTTCAGGGACATTGGATGCTCTGCAGTGTAAGTGATTAGCTAAAAGTCCCAAATCCAGGATCGGAGAGGGGAAAATAGTCAAATTGCTTCCATGCTCTTTCACCACTCAAACAGCTCTTGTATTTGTTGCATTTGGTGCTCACCAAATCATATCACTCAATTAGCTGACCATACATGACACAAATATTTGAACACCCTCCTAACTGCCCGGCTGTATGGCTTATCTGGTCTCTTTAAATTGACTTCTGCAACCATTCTCTCAGCATCTAAGTAGAGGTGGAAGTCCAGAAAACCTTCTGGCCTTTCAAAGCTGTATCACAGATTAATAAAACTTGAATAAATCTGCTTACTGTAGCTGTTTTGTGTAGAGTAGCTGCTCTGTGCAGTCTGAGAGTCTTGAGGGCAAACAGCCGTGGGCAACAGCAAAGTGCTCAAGGGCCTGGTGAAGCCTAGAGGAAGCGGTACTGGTATTTTGGTATGGTGCTGTCCCCCTGCCATGAAACACTGTGACCATTTGTGGTTACTGCATTTACCATAAGGTAACCAAAAGATGCTATTATCATAAATCAATCCTAGCTCAGGGAGGTGTATTTGGCACTCTTCCATATGCTTTTCCACAGCTCAGGCTCCGCACGTTTCTTTGCCCGTTGCAGGATAAACTGCTGGGCGGTACCACTGACTGCTCCATCCCCAGACAGCTTTTTTTAAGACTGACTTCCTCAAAGTGACCTTGTGAGGGTCCACACAGTGTTTGCCCTCTATCCTCTGAGCCAAAGACATAGGTATTTACTTCATCTCACAGAAATGAATTCTGTGTATTCAGAAAGAATTAAGCTAGAAAGTTTATCACGGGAGTGATTCAATACTGCCATAGACATGTCCATCGTTATTATCTTGAGAGGGAAGAGTCCACATTTATCACACTCTTCCAACATTATCTTTGCTTTTAAAATTTGTGTTCTCAGCAATTCTTCACTACCCTCATCTTAGCTGAGAAACATGGGACAACTGAGCCGTGACACTTTGGAAAAGCACTGAAAATTCTGGGTTCCTTCTCCCCAGCACTCTTGACCACTCAGCCACGTACTTGTTGGTCACGCTGTATGGAGTGAGTGATGGGACCTGCCAGCTGAAGCAGGAGGACTGCCTGAAGCATCTCAACAGCCTGGAGGCCTGGTGATACGTTTCCCTCCTGGCTGAAAGCAGAATTTTGCGTTTGGACGGCTTTGACATATCTCTGATGTTTACAAATCACTCCGTGTAGATAGGTTTCTGGGTGTTCTACTGCACCAACTCCAATGCAATAAGCTATTTAAATGGATGACCTTGAACTGGAAGGAGGATCTGCCCTCTCTGTACCAAGAGAGCGGCGCGAATGGGAAACGAAGGGGCAGGGAACTGCTCTTTATCCTGAACATACACAACTACTCCTAGCGCTTTCACAGGTATCTCTGCTTCTGCTGGATCTAAAAAGCCTGGAGTGAAGACACCTGGGGCACTTGGGGAGCCTATTCTACCAGCTCCTCCCGGTGGTCAAAAGGAAGCAGAGCACAAAACTTGCTTTTAACATCTACATTTTGCTCTGAGGAGAACGTAATGAAATCTATTCTCCACAAGCTTTTCTGGACAGTGCCTCAACCACCTGAGCTGCCCCTTCACCCGACACTTCTGACCACAGCCTCAGACTAGCAAATGAGATGCTCAAGACAGACTTGTAAAACCTTGAATCCACATGTGCTTTCCACCATAACTTGTCAAATGCCATTCAGCACAGGCACACGCAGCTCCTTCACCTGTGACGCTCCACACCCAACAGCACAGGCAGCCTGATCTCTCTCCTACTGCACATTCTGTGCAATATCTTATAGAAAGAGGCAAATGAAAATCCTACAACGATCTTGGATGTTGTGATGCCCAAGGGATATGAAATTGGAAGAGGCTGTGCTGAAAGATATCCTCTGCAATACAGCCCTTCCACTTTCAAATGACTAAAAGCACCGCCTCCACCAAGGCAATGCGTATATTTGAGAGGTCTCCTGACAGAAAATCCTTCCATTGCAGGCAGAATCTTTGCTGGCAGCAAATTTAGCAGCAATGAAGTGACCACACTGTGCCCCACACACATTCTTATGCAAAATCATCCTTCCCATCTCTACGAAGAGTAGATGTTCTGCCAGCCATTCAGCCTCACGCTGCTGCAATGCAAAAGTGAAGCTACTACTGAACGGAAGTGATAGGTGATTTGTGAGAGGTTTTTCTATAAAAAACCAATAATCCAATTAAGATGACCAGTGATGGATGTGTGGTTAAAGACAGTCCCAAACTTAGCATCCTTTGACTTCTCTTGACTACCACATTTGGCAGTTAAACAACAAAACCAAATCCTTCATCCAGGCTTATAGCTTTAATGGTCAACAGCTAAAGAGCATCCACCACCATCTCCACAGGACTCTAACTCCCAGCACAGACCACAAAGGAGTGCTCAAGCTCAGCCCCACTCACTGGCTTGCGATCCTACGTCTCAGAGGCTGAAGGGGACCTTGCAACAGGGGAACGTTTCAATTAGCAACAAAATCTCTCTTAGAGATGATGGCTCTTAGTGTATTTCACAGTAAATTTAGAAATTGCTCTGGTTGGAAACCACTGGCAGCCTCATCCACAGTAAAATTAACACGAGAGTACCATCTACTTTTGCCTTGACCTGCCTGTAACACAGCACCTGAATTTGTTCAGAATTGATGCCATCCAGTTCCTGTATAAGGGACCTTAGAGCTGGGGTATAAGTTTATGAGATGAAGAATTTTTTTCTTTACGGTAATTTGAAGGGATTCCTGTTAACTTGTCATGCTTGCAGATGCCTTACTCCAGTACTGAGGAGAGGGAAGAAGCTCATTAGTAGTAAATCCATATGACAGTACACAGAGGGAGAGCTAATCCAGTCTTCATACCTGGTACAGTAATGTCTGTGCAGTCAGAGGAAACTGAACCATGTCATATTTCCTTCTTCTGTGCCTTCTAGGGAAATGCTGTCAGCCAACAAAGCCAGGCACAGTCATTTCAACCAAACCCCTTCACAGTGGGAAAGGGAGGTTGTAGAACTGGCCAGTAGCTGCAGACAGCACCGAGGTTGTGTGAAGGGTCTTCTTGCTCAATGGGAGCAACATCTCAGCACTTGCTGTTTCTGACACACGGCCGTAAATTCTGCTAGGATTATGCACTTTACCGCTGTACTCAGCAGAGAAATAAGCAGGTCTTTCATGCCATCACAGAGGTATGCTGAATTTCCATAAGGATGTGGGGAAAACACATTCCAAACCAAGTATTTAAGAGTCTGGAAAAGACTGAGGTCTGTAAAATACTGGGAGAAACATCCTGTTCCACTCGCCACACTAGAGCAGGATGTCACAGCAAATCTGGAGAGCTCTTATGAGGGGGACACTGTATCTGCTCTGCCGTGGGGCAAGGGATGCTGGAAACCTCATGAGAGCAAAGTGAAACAAACATCTTGTTTACAACAACTTTGCAGAACATCAGAGACACTGAAGGTTGGATGCAGACAGATAACAACACCATAGTGGAACTGGTAAAGTGGGTAAAAAGTTGTTTTGTTTGTTTTCTTCAGACCTTTCATATAAGGGAGTAGTAAGGGAATAGTTTCCTGCAGTCTTACTTCTTGAGGAAAGGGCAGCAGCAAGTCACCATCAGCGTCTCCTCAAGCGTTGATGTAACAGAATGGAAAAAAAGGAAGGACCTTTGAGCCTGTGCTGCTCCAAAAGGACCAGTTTTCAGTGATCCCTTTGCTTTGCTCTAGAGTGACAACAGTAGCAGTCTGTGGAAGGAGAATCGGGTGCTCCTGGATTTCTTTCTCCAGTACTGTAGCCTGCCGGTTCTTCTGCCCCAGTTTCCCCCTTACTCAGTTCAGGCTCCAAATCATTCTCTGCTGAGTTCAGACCTCTACAGTTCAAAGACTTTCAGCCATTTTGAGAAAATGGTACTAACGGCTTAAAATAAAGACCAAGACATGTATTTTCTGCCCATCCTGGATTCTGGCACTGGCAGAATCTCACTCTAATGACAAAGCATCAAAAAAAAAAGAGATGGAACCCTGTTGCCAGCAAGGCCAAAGTAGCTGTTGGCCATCAGACCAGTCAGTCATTTTCTGACAGCCCTACTTTGCGAAGTAGAAGGGAGAGCTTTGGGAAAAGCAGGACTGCTTGGCCACAAGACCCGCCAGGCTTGCTCTTCTCCTCTAGGCAGAGCTGAATGGCTCTGCTCCCAGGGGAGGAAGGCTCTCCCTTCACTACCAGGTGCTGTTCCTGAAAGGTAGCTACAGCCTCGGCTGCTGCTCTAACCCATTCACATCTGTACTCCTTGTGCTGAGAGGGAGCAGATGCAGTAAGGGATAAACACTGCAGAAAACACAACTGCACTGACATGAGGTGGCCCAATGCTTCATGGTAAAACTTTTTACTTGTTCCCAGTAAAGTGGCTGAACACATGTTGGAGGAGGCTTAAAAAGGCTTCACTGTCTTTTTGCAAGACAATGAAGATATGCTTCTAACTGCCCATTTTATACTTCACACCAGAGTATTTCCTGAGGCTCTTGCCAGCCTTTCCTTTATTTCACTTCTTCAATCAATAAACCATCATGAATCTCATTTCCATTTGTAAGTCCATTACTGCAGTCACTCCCTCTCAGCTGAGCCGAAGGTCTGAGATATTAAATTGTACCTACCACTGCATTTCCACTAATACTCTGCCTCTGTTTTTTGGAAACAAATTTCCACTTGGTTTTGAAAACATCTGCCTGGAGCTTGAAAGACTGGCTGACTTATAGCATGCCACTTAGTGGAGTCCTGGCAGAGGCGTCTGGTTGCCCTAGTGAAATAGCATCCCTTCATTAAGTCACTGGAGGAATTCTCTGTGCCAAGGAGAAAGGAAAAGCAACAGAAAGAAATGGGAAGGAAAGTAAAAAAAGGAGAAAAAATTATAGCTGGTAGGAAAAATTGTTTTATTTTCCACATACAAGTTATGCTTTGCTACAAATAAAACTTGTAATTCACAGTCAATATCCCAAAGATTGAGGAAGAAGGGCAGAAAAATAAAAATGCAACTAGCAGGACTTATCATCAAACCTCGCTACAGGAGTCACATCCTCACCTAAGGGTCTCCGAGGCATCGCACACACTGGAACGGCACATTCTATAGACAGTATCTCCTCCCAGGGCTGATTCATTATAGTCCAGTGAACCTCAAACTCCCCAGTTCAGTGCTGGAATAAACTAGATTGTCCAGGGTACCTTCAGGACTAAAATCTCCCAATGGCAACGATCAGAAAGCACAAACAAAATGCAGTTGTTTAAATCTAATAGGAATATCATGTAGTTCACACTGTAAGCTTTATTGAGTAAGAAAATATTGTAACATATTTGGAAGATTTTCTGGTACAACAGTTTCTAATAGCACCTCCATGTCATAGGCCCACAGAGCTTAGTTTTAAACTTACCAGCTAGGCAAAATTTGCTTGAACTTCAGAGGCAAAGCTAGGTTCCTGTGTGCCATTAAAAAACCCAACTCCATCCTCAGCAATCAGGTAAAGGAAGGAAAAAAACAGAGGAAATACTAACCCTACTCAATTCTCATGTTATTGACTTTTCTTTCTTCTTGTCTTGCCAAAACATGACGATAGTGGGTAACCCGAAACTAACCTCAAAATATGACCAGGGTATTCCCATGTATTCTGTGTACCATTAAGGATAGCTAAGCCTCTTCCAGATACAACATTTTTAATCCTACTTTATTCTGAGAATTTTAGATTACTGACTGAAAACAGTTCAATTTCTCTTGACTAGAACAATAGAAATATTGAGGTTGGAAAAGACCTTTAGGATTAAGTCCAACTATAAATGTAACATTGCCAAGTCCCATACTAAATCACGTCCATGAGCACAAGGTCTACACATCTTCTAAATGCCTCCAGGGATGACAACTCAACCACTTCCCTGGACAGCCCATTCCAGGGCTTGACAACCCTTTCTGTAAAGACATTTTTTCCTAATATCCAATCTAAACCTCCCCTGGAACAACTTGTGACCATTCCTCCTGCCACATAACCTGTTACTTGGGAGAAGAGGCTGACCTCCTCACTACAGCTTCCTTTCAGGTAGTTGTAGAGAGTGATAAGGTCTCCCCTCAGCCTCCTTTTCTTCAGACTACACAATCCCAGTTCCCTCAGCTGCTCCTCACACGACTTGTTCACTCTACCCTTCACCAGAAGAGACCTGATGCTCTTCTGTGATTTTAAATCATAAGAAAACCATCCTCAGGACAGTGGTAATTGAACTTCCAAAAAGCTGAGGCCTTTGTATCATAAACGCAAACCATTATGTTTGAGAGGCTTCACATTAACACACAAAACAGCCTTTCCAGATTATATCATCTTTTGCAGGGTCTCAGTCACTCACTACCTTTGTTTACTAGTTTTGACCAAGTTACCATTCTGTTTACTGATGAATTTAGGATGCAAGTATCCTCGGCAAGGTACAGACGGGCCAGCAGCTCCCACGATGGAGATCTGCCAAAACCAGGGTCAGTGCTGTTTCCTGCACTGGACAAGGACATTATTCTGCTGAATTAATCCATGTCTAAGGTTAAAGAGACTTCCAATTTGCTGAAGCACACTGAGAACCAACATACTGGGAAGAACTTCTGCTATTTCAGCTTCTCTATTCTCCTGCCTTAGCAGAGGAACACATAAGAAATATGTTTAATTCCCAAGAGTCCATTCACCACTTCCCCAACAGCTTTTGTACTCCTGGATTACACTGCAGTTATTTCAGCACCTATGATTTTCACATCCCAAGTTTAGCACTAAGAGCATGAGTTATAACAGAGGGCATTTAGATCTACAGTATTTTGGCACAACTGTCCACTGTAATAGAGATTTAAAACTATCACGACATTAAACACATGACAAGTTTTACAAAGAATATTTAGTTATGCTTAACCAAATCATGCTTATGCCCAGGACCCTTTCAGTGACAAGTGCCACTAAGTAATTGTACACAGGAATAAAATATGTGTTCAAGTAAAGTAAAAATCACTTTTCATTTATGCTTTTCATGGGTACAATGAACTCTCTCACAGGTAGGCTATGCTAGAATGGGACTCTCAAATGCCTAACCAAAGACAGCTGACTAGAAATTGCCTCTACTGATAAAATATCCTGTATGTCATGCTCGCAGAAGGCCTACAGGGAAGATGGGGAGGGACTCTATCAGGGAGTGTAGCAGCAGGACAAGGGGTAATGATTTTAAACTATAAGAGGAGAGATTCAGATTAGATACAGGAAGACATTTTTTCATTACAAGGGTGGTGAGGCACTGGCCCAGGTTGCCCAGAGAAGCTGTGGCTGCCCCATCCCTGGAGAGGTTCAAGGCCAGGCTGGATGAGGCTTTGAGTAACCTGGTCTGGTGGGAGGTGTCCCTGCCCAGGGCAGGGGGGTTGGAATTTGATGATCTTGAAGGTCCCTTCCAACTCTGACCATTCTATGATTCTATGATGAAGGTCAACCTAATCTTTTAGCTACTCTCAGTGAAGAGAGAAAGAATCAAGGGTGAGCTTATCTTCTCAAGTAGAGTCTCTGTCTGATCTTTTCTCCCACCAAGTCTCTCTGTCCATACCTGCTTCTTTTTCCACTGCTGCTGGACACACACACTTCATGGTTCTCATGCTGTTTGACAATCCTCATTCCTTGCTGTTAACCCCTTTCTCACAGCAGCCTTTTGCTGTTGCTTTTCCGTTTTCCACTTCTGTTCAGCTGCCTACTGAAGTACTCTGCTTTGCTGACTGCTTTAATGGTACAAAAGATGTTCTCCTAAAGTTGCAACACAAAGCCCTTCCCTGGATACAACCAATTCAGTCAATGTTAGCAGTACAGATGACTCAAATCTCTAGGAACTCTACTGAGGGGAGGGAAGCGATTCTGGCTTCCTTCCCAATAACACAGGAAACGCAATATCCTCCTTCGGTACCCACAGTAATGCTGCAATCCTCAGCTGCTAGTTCACTGCATCTGACTGTAAATAAACACAATCCACAGAGTTACACTTCGGATATTACCGGGTAATCTGGGTAAATACAATAACAAAATATTTATATTGTATGTTTAGATAAATCTGCTCTATTCTTGCAACACCCTTGGAGAAGTCCTTTGTCTGTTTCCTTACACGCTCCAGCAAATACAGGGGTAGTGACACACCTTTCCATACGCCCCTCCTGTGAATGCTTCCCTTAGGACCTGCTGCCAGCATTTACTCACGCCTCTCGGCCTGGGGCTCCAACAAGCCGGTCTGACCTCAGGCTGTGGAAATGCTACAGCTTCCACCCTGCCTTGCAACATCTCCTGGGTGCTATTACGCATAGCTACAGCTACAAGGATGGGTGGAAATGAACTTCCACCAGCGTTGGAGCAGGGTAACTTGAGAGGATACTGGAAAATAGCCTATGTCCTCTTTTCTGGTTCAGGCACATGAAAACAGCTTTGCTGGTTATCGCGTCTAAGTAAGGGCAGCAGTAATTCGGTATCCCCACTCCAACTGTCTCCCAAGGTTCTCAAGACTCCTTAAAACGCACTTGAATCCCAAAGCCCACGTGGAAGGAGGGGTGGGTCCCCGGCGCGCTCTCCCCGCGGCGCGCCAAGAGATGGCAGCAGAGAGCCCCGCCGGGAGCCGCATAAGCCCCGCCGGGAGCCGCACAAGCCCCGCAGCCGCCGCGCAAGCCCTCGGGCACTTCCCACTGATTTTCAGATCGATCCGAAAAGGTCTTACATGCGTTTTGAATTTAAAGCCAATAGTGGAAATCATCTTAAAGTGACCCGTAAAAAAGAATCTCATCTTCACTAACTGGCTTCTAAAGACACCAGCACCCACCCCTGGAAGGATCCCAAGGACTGGAAATGACCAGCACTCGCTCCTTCAGCAAGCAGAAGGTCCTGGGAACGTGTCGGAGCTGTACAGGGAATCGCACAAAAAGTAGGTCCCTCAGAACTTGCAAGAGCCACTCTGCAGGTAAGGGATCCCTCAGTGCTGCAGACAGCTTCAGTGCACACCGTTAAGACAAGTCCCACATTCCCCTATTTTGGCTCTTCGATACATTCCTGTCCTGTTATTCTTTGCTTGGGAAAACAGTTCGTTGTCCTGCTCTGATGAGGAAGTCAGATGAGTTGATCAGTTCTCATTCACATCTTGACGTAAATGGGCCTGGGCCCATAAGTTCCCTAGCCACAAGGCCAGAAAGGGCCAATTGCCCAGCCTTGCCTCTGCTTCGGGGTTGGGTACAGGCTTGGAGAACTCGAGGAACAAATCCTCTCATTCCCAAAGCACAAAAATGAAGACAGACACAAGTATGGAAAAACTAGGAGGTATCTTTTGCATGCCCAGCTGCCTCCAAATTCCTGCATAATCATGTTTGTTTATGGGAAAGTTGTTTTTCTTACATCAGCTTTGGCAACAGTTGATATAATGAAAAGATATCTTAAAGAATATAAATGACATTAGGAATGTTGCTGCTGTTAAGTTAGTAATTGTGCTTTCCTACACAGCAGCGTGAGAATCTGCCCTGGTATCTCTGCCATCAGCATCAGCTCTTGCTGCTCCAATAGCTGCACTTACGCCTATGTTAATGAATACCTTTATTTGCAGTTTAACATGAGAGGTTAAGAAAGCAGCTTAGCTTTTCTGTATTACTCTGTAGTGCCAGCCCTACTCTGGGACTCTGTATCCCCTCACACAATACATAACAGGTTCCAAACATGGTAAATGCTAGGATTGGATTCTCACAGGCAAGACTTTTCAGAAGTAATTTGAAGAACTTGAATCATTTGTCAGTCTTCTAGACTAACCATTCCCCATGGATGAAATACAGAGTAAAGAACGGGCACTAACTCTAAGTAAGAAGCCAAATATGTTTTAGTGTGGCTGGAAAGCTCCAAATACTGAAGAACAGTAGCTGGGGCCTTGAGAACTTTGAGTTTCACCAAAGGTCAAACGACACGAACATGAATCTGAAAAGCTGAATGAAACGATCAGTCCCACCATCTGAATCTGTACTGATTTCCTCCAAACTTGTCAAAACTTTGATATTGCAGGCTGCTGCTTCTCCAATTACACACAAATAAATCCCCAGCTGTGTTAGTCTCCAATTCTGACTTGGGTCAGATAAGGTGAACACGACTATTTATCCCTGCATGAAAGAGGTCTATAAAGCTGGACTTCTACAGGACAATGGAAAATGAAAAACAAGTTTGGGTTTTTTTTGCTTCTAGGCCCCTTCAGCCTTTATTCCTTTTGATTCCATTTCATGAGCCTATGCACACCCCCCCCCATGCATACACAGTGTCTCTTTTTATCTAACTGCCACAATCCAGTGTTGCAAGACACTGGCCTTTCATTGTATCCAAGGGCTCAGTGCCTTTGCTGATGTGCCATCACAGGCAGCCTAAATGCCCTCTTCTTTTGAGAGGATCCAACATCAAGGGGTTAATTCTGTCACGCATCATTCCTGTGATTTGGTAAGAGTGAGGCTTGTGCATGACAGACTCCAGAGGTTTCTGCAAGATGCAGATGAGGTGAATATTCTAGTTAAGAGAGTACCACATAAATTCTTTTATAACAAGTCTCCCCTGGGGAACTGCAACCCCATTTAGAGAGACTTGTCATAAAGTATGAGACTTTGAAATCTTGTAAAAAAATTAACCTAAAAATAATACCTCAAAAGTCATAGATGCGAAAGTAATATAAAGTTAAGAGATACAAAGCCTGTAGAAATCAAGCTATTATAATGCCAGGATAATTATCAATCCTTTCTGAAAGTCTTTAAATGGATTATCAAGCAGAGCAGGGTTTTTTTTTAATTATTATTACTATCTTCAGTGATACTTTAATATCCTTGACTTGCCCTTAAATATCAAATAAAGGTACTGCTTGATTTACAAGGATTAAAAATCTCTTCATTAATGGCATTGTAGGGGTTTCACAATAAATGTAACAGCATGGTGCCCAGAAAGAAAAACCAGAACCTCATTCGTGCTCCCAAGTGAGAGTTACCATTACCTTTTAGCCATCAGACTGGGCAAAGTGATGAACTCCTTTAATGAACAGGTGAATCGGGGGTCAAACCAATTAGCAGATAAGGTTTTATTTAAAAGAGGAGTTTAGAGGTTCTTGTGAAAGGGAAGATAAAAGCTTTTTCTGCCAGTTACTGCAGTCTCTTCGAAGAGGGGTTTCATCATGAGGAACACTGCACTGAGGCTGGGAGGGGGGGTGTACCGTCAGATTCTACCCCGCTAACTCCCCCTCCCCCCCCCAAAAAAAAAAGAAAAAAAAGAAAAAAAGAGGTTTTTTTCTTCCTGTATCCCCACCAGGCCACCCTAAAAGGCCCGAATATTACTGGAGTGGGGCGATTCTGGTAATTGGACGGAATAAGACTGAGAAAAAAAGACACAGTAATGGTTGGAAACTTAGAGATAACAGGAGCGTGACCAGAAACACAAACCCTATCTTCTAGTCAAACATCCACTGAGGCACGTGTGGACACAGAGAATTCAATTCCTGGTTTCTACCTAGGAGGGCATTACTGAGGGAGGTACAAGGACAAGAATTACAAACCATCCTGCAGAAGCAGCTCAGAATTTCCCACTGCACGCTTTGATGTGCTCTAGCTCACTACTTCTTAGGGGATGTACTTAGTTTGCCTTAATTACTTCCACAAATTGTCAAGATGGTAAATTTATTTTTCTAGCTTAGTTTATATGAATTCCTTTGTCCAAGGGATTGTCACAGAGGACTTGGCTTGTTGTGTTTCTTCCTGAAAATTTATTCTGAAAAGCATTGATAGGAAAGTTTGAAGTGCTGGCCAAATACTAAGCAGGAGAGTTTTATTTGCAATAAATGCAACAACATATTTAGAATGGAAAATTATCTAGCACACTCAGCACCCACGCAATCAAAACCTGAAGAAGGATAACCTACCTGAAACCCAGTTACCAGCCTAGAACATGTGCAAGTTCTAATCCTCTTGAAAAGAGGGATTTAGTAGCCTAAAAAGCTGTATTCCAGTTCAGCAAATTCAGAGTGACTTTCAAAGGGATTATACTTAAGTATACTTATTATACTTAAGTATAATATGAATGATAGGAATGAATTATACTTAAGTGCTTTCGGGACCAGGTCACAAACCTTTACCTTTTGGGTTTCTGCAAAGAGCTTGGTCTGTACTTAAGTTCTGGTTTCTAGAAGCTCTCCAGGCTTGCTCTTTGGACCCTTATTCTTTTCCCTGGATAAAACAGTTGGGAGTTTCATAGGACAATATGCAAATATCAAGAGGAAAACACAATACCTACTGTATGTAATTTAAATTTCATGTTTTATTTATCCCTGTATCCCATTATTTTGTATAGATATTCACACTTCAACACACACAGCCTCCAGAGTACACCAACCCACTTCTTCCTGTGAAGTGACCCAGAAAAACAGGCAGGTGATCAGCCTGAACCCTGACAAGAAACAGTTTAAGTCCATTTCACAATTTAGTAAATAATTATTTCACAATTATTTTGATGGCATCTTTATTTTTTCAATCTTTTATCATCACAGAGAAAAGCCACGTGACTCAAAATCACATCCGAGCTGTCCGTACAACATCACTGACCCACAGCTGACAGATCAGGAGCATGGCCAACAAATGCATGGGTCCTTCTACAGCCCACCCTTTGTCTACACCACACACTCCCAGGATTCTCAGTGCACCTAGGCTTTCAATGTCTACAGGGGAAAAAAAATAGATTAGCATTGTTAGATCCCAGTTCTGCAATGATTCTTGAAGTACTCGGGAGATACTTCTTGATGTCAAGAGTTGTGGCATAAACAGATTACACTTTCTTTTATAGATGTTTCCAGCATTTGTAGTTGTGGAGAAAAGCTTGACCTTGTTCACATGCAGAATAATTGAAAAGTGAGGCAAGTAAGTCCTCCATTTGGAGTCCTGAACTTTTAAAACAATCTCAAGATCTTTGCAAGAGCCTTCCAAGAAATACAAGGATTTAGGTGTAGGATGGCCCTTAGAAAACACTACGGCTTTGTCAGCAGCGGTTCTGCAGTCAACATACAATACACAAAAGCTATACTTGTTTCACCTTTTTCTGCTGTAGAAACCCCTCTAAGTGCTTTCAAGTGCTACATGTGGAAGCCTTGCTGCACACCTGGAATCCCAGCTCTCACCACAGCAATTCTCTTTGTACACCTATCAATCACTTGACCATTTATTCTACTTGTTGTCATACCAGCAGTTTGTGATGGTAATTAAAGGTAAATTTACATCTCTCAAACTATTTACATTTATTTTTTGATGACAGTACTTCACTCTTCTACATGAACTGAGTGTTATTGGCCTGTGCTGTCTTTTCAAATCCTTCTTCCTCAGCTCTCCTAGTCACTCAGCCCTGAAACAAAGTCTTGGAATATTGTCATGAGATGTCATACCGCATGCAGCAAAGATTCTTTTCACAATTTGAATAAATTAAGCAAGAAATATATCAGAGTGTTGTCTAAGTACTATAATGAATTCACTGTTAAAGTTCCAACTAGAATAATGTTTAAAAAGTGATAAAATGAGGAGAAACTGTTTAATTTCATCCAGGTTCATTACAAAATATTTAGCTTTAACCGATTTATACAGCAAGTACAGCATCCTAAAAGCTGGTTCTGTTAGAGATGAAGGAATGGAAGGGGTTTTATTCTAATGCTACCTGCAGTTTTAAAAAGGTCTGGGTCTCATGGTGTGGTAAAGGCAGCCAGACATGGAGTTCACCCTACCAGAAAAGCCCAGAAGTATCTCCAGTGGCACAGTGAGACAGTTTTACATGTTTAGGCAGCAGGACAATTCTCTCAAACTCATGTGAGGGGAGATAACACAAAAAGTGTAAAAGAACAGAAATAAAGAGAGACAGAAATAGTATGTGTGAATCAGCACCACCAGTACCAAGTAGAAGAAATAACCGTATCATCTGAGTTAACTGATGAGATTTCATATCAGAAGTTCACAATGAAACAACAGGGAGACCCCAAGATGCACGTACTTTTATAGAGTCACAGAATGGCTAGAGTTGGACAAGACCTTAAAGATCATTGAGTTCCAACCCCTCTGCCATGGGCAGGGACACCTCCCACTAGACCAGGTTGCTCAAAGCCTCATCCAGCCTGGCCTTGAATTAGATTTCTTTCAAAAAGGTTTCCTTATAAGGCATTAAAAGATTAAAGATATGGTGATACATTACAGCAGAAACCGAGTTGTTCTGTGCAACACTCCTATCCACTGATGTACTCTTTTACAGCCACAGTTGCAATAAAGCCAAATACACAACGATACGTTACTCCACGCAACAGTTTCTTTCCCGTGTTTCTGTCCAAATCAAGATTATTGGATTATTGCTATTGATCCCTGGAAAAGAAAGGCAACTGCAAGGAAGTACTACTCAGCTTTTCTAATGAAATACCTGATCTAGTAATTCTAAAAGGCTGTATAAGACTAGGGATCCTTCTTGCAGCAGTTACACCTCGATTTGTTTTGGAAAAATAGAGGCCTATTAACCAAAATGTCAAAAGGCATGAATTCCTTTGTGCTTTTATCCTGCTGCAACTCCCATTGACCACAAAGAGACTGATAAATTATGTGCTACCTGTGCTGTCACCCATCACATTCACAACACATTTAGAAACCAGCTTCACAAGTTATCTGCAAAACCTGGTGCAAGCTTGCAGTACTTGTAGTAACAGCCTCTCTCCCTAGCACTCTTTCTGTTCCTTATTCCTGGAATCTACAGAACAGTTTCTTCTTACCAATGTCTAAAAAGCAAATGACAAAAAGGAATAATGTCATGATTTTGTTTCAGCTCAATCTAGATTCAATCTAGTTCTCACTAGTTATGTGCTGGGTTTTCATAACACCCCACACACACCCCCCAACTGTTATAAATAATAAAACATGACAATCTAAATCTTTCCTGCCTTTCTTTTGTCTTTTACTTCCATTTTAGTTATGCTTAAATACATCTAACTCCCAATCAGACACTC
>VZTM01039289.1:321448-340971 GCA_013400555.1 Jacana jacana
AAGGTCACAGTTTCTGAAGCTATTCAGGCAATGAACTGGTCATATATAATCAAGAGCGACTAAGTGACTATATTTTGTTTCATTATTTTTATGTCCTGAAAAAGCCTTGTAGGAAAACAGCTTATTGCTTTTTCCTACTCCTTTAGAACGAGAAACAAACACCAGATTTTCTGATTTACTGTAAATAGTGGGGAGGAGGATGACTATGAGGATTTTATTGCTGCACAACCGGCACATCAGTTATTTGGGAAAGTATTTGCTCATCTCATCAGCTATCTTGTGTACTAATTAAATTGATGAATTATTGGACAGGGAGAAGTCTTCAAAGCTGTTTTAGGAATGCTGGAGGCACTTTGTAGAATCAGAAATGCAAACAGTTTGATGGTTAACAGGATATAATTAAACGCACAAGTGATGTTCCAATAGTGCCTGTGGGTTAACCCAGAGCCTTCTCCCCCTTCCCACCCCCAGCCTAGGTATATTAATGGCACTGCATTAAGGAACTCTTAAACACTTCGCTTCAATATGCAGGTAGTTTATTCTTCAGAGAAGCCTGTTCTTTAATGACATTTTTATTTGCTTAGCATATTTTATCTTGCATGCAGTGTTGACATGACACCCCAGCTGAGTACCGCTTCCATACAGAAACATGCCAAATCCCATGTAGTGCAATACGCACACAGACAGCAATTATTCCCTCCAGTATTGAATTAAAAAATAGATTAAAAAAGTCTGATTGAACTGGAAAGGAAAAATCCTACCAAAAACGTTGTCTCTATTCCAGCAAGTGTACAAGCTGCCTGATATCATGGTGATAAAAACCATGAAAATAGTAATATCAAAACTTACCTGGAGTGTCTGGGAGAAGACCTGCAACTAAACAGACAATTTAATCTTTTATCAGTTTACTGAATTCTTATTTAAAGGCTACACAGCCAGAATGGCTGCAATAAAGTTAACTTCACTGCCAATAACATTATTTTCACTGTGCTCCAAGAGTGCTGGTCACCACTACATCAAACAGCACATGACACCTTTCATTCCACCTCTGTCTCACAAACGGAAGGCAAAAACACAGTGGTCTCTTGGTCTCTGATTTCTGTCTTGTTAAAACATAATAAGGAGGAAAACAACCCAAATTTTCTGAAGTTCTTGCGCAAGAAAGGCTTAGTCCTGAGCGATGATTTGTCTAGCCCCAGAATCCAAACTGCATTGTATAGGATTATCAAACACCTTTGTATTTATGAAAAGAAGTTAGATTGATGTATTTACAGGCAACTGGAGGCTCAGCACCCTGCAGATTATGATTTACTGAAGAGTTCTGAATTCACCCACCCTCCACCCTAATAGTATCTCATTTCAAATGTGATTTACTCCTAAATACCTAAAATTACTCACACTTCACCAAAATGCTTCTGCTTCTTGTTTCACTTGGCATTTTCCAGCAAAGTGTCAATGAAAAACCATCCTGAACAGAAGCGTCCAAGGGTGCAGAAGGGAAACAGACAATATAGATATAAAAATTCCAAAGAATCCAGTCAAGATAGTAGATTTATCATCCCCAAATCCAGTAAGGGCCAAAACCATTTAACATTCTCTTGCCTCCCCCAAATCATAGTATTCTTAAACAATTATTTAATATTTTGGGGTACACTCTTGGGAGGAAAAAAACTAGGACCACCTTCACAACTTCTGAGCAAGGCAGAGAGCTACAACCACACGAGGCAGCACAGGCACAACTTGTCTGTGATCACTGCAGGATCTTTTCATTTGGGTACCACTTCACAGCTCACTTCCAGAAGCTTGACCGTGATGCCACTTGTCACCTGCCACTAAAAATGCAAATCTTGTAGCAGTGATTTGGACTGAAGGGAGAAAAGAAGCCCAAGGCTACACAGCACATTTGTATCACATGACCTCCGATAAACAGGCCTGGGAATGCTTAAAAATTGTCTCTTTACTAGTTTCCTCAGCACAGTATCTCCAAACACTCACAATTTCTGCCTTCAAGTTGAAAACAGTGATACAATGCAGCCACCAGAGAAGAAGAACTGAAAACTGAAAAATTTGCTCAACTGTGGTTTTGCTACCCATCCTCCTCAGGGTGCAACTAACTGGCACAGGTTTATGGGTTAACAGTTATGTATAGATTCCAGTTGCAATGCTGTTAGAAATTATGAAGCTGGATACTAGTTTTGATGGACCTATTCCGTGTTTTTAGCTGAAAAACAACACAGAATTGTAGTCAGCGCTGGCAGTTGACTTGGAGTTGCTTATTCGCCAAAATGAATTTGAGCCAAGTATTTGATGGTATTCAGCAGTTTATTCTGATTTTTCAAGCCTTGTTTATGAACAATGGCAGCACTCCAGTCTTCATGAAATAAAGAAAAGAAAGTGACATAAAAGCAACTAAATTGGATTCTATCTGCCATTTGGTAGAAATACAAAGATAACATGAATGCTATTAAGGGATTTAAAGTTTGACATGTTGGCCCCTGCTAACAAACCCCACCCATCTAAAAAAATGTTCTTAATCATATCACTAGCACACACAACCTCCCTGTAAATGATCACAGTTCCAGGAACTTACTGTATTTCAGAGGGAATTTTGACAGAAGAGTTCAGTACTGCAGGGTGGGTTTTTCACTACTATAATTCTTGTAAGAAATGAAGTTCACTGAAAGCAGTTCCTTCTGTGAAGGTGCCAGGTCATAGTTGGGTTTCGCTAATGTTAGAACAGCATAAGAAGCACAGGAAGGCTCTACCTGAAAAGCAAACCATACCTCTAGTACACTTCTGAAGTTTGCAATTCAGGTGGTTTGTGCAACTTGCAATTCCTTAACCTACTCCATTTGATCTAAACTCTACTGCGAAATGAGTGAAGCTGATTTTGTTCCAACATTCCCAGGATCAGGATCGGTACCAGGATCTTTGTAGCAGCAGAGCGACTGTGGAAATGGAGAACATCTATAATGCCTTGCAGCAGTTAGACAAGTTGGGACTTCCCCTCTGTGGGCTGATTTTTCTTGTAAGTCGCCAGTGATTTATTCAGCTACATTTGGTAGGTTAGAAGCAGTTTCCAGAATCAAACTGTGGTGCAAGCCAGAAGCAGTTTCCAGAATCAAACTATGGTGCAAGCAGTTCAATTTCAAGAAAATGCAAACCAGAATTGCTTACACAAAGCACCAAGCAAGACTTATGCTGTTACACTGTATGTGAACAACCAGGTCTCTGTTACCCGTCCCACAGGTGATTAGCAGTGGTCAAATTCCCACACTGTCTGCATCCTCCTCCCTAATCAATACATGGGTCCAGGAGAGTTACAAGAGATGATTCCAATTCCCTAAGCAGATGTGACGAATCCCTTGTACTCCTTGACTCACTAATGAGTGGTGATACCAGCTGCCTGTCTAAATAAGACAGCATTATTACATGAAATTCACTTTCCTTTGTGCAGAACCCACTACAGGAGGAAAAAAAGAAAATACTATCTGCTTCCCAGTGTCTGATCAACATTGCCTACTGTGGAGTCCTTGCTACCAGACAGGGAGAGGTCTGCTGGGGTGCTTCACCCAAGAAAAAGCAAGCTGCATACCTCAGAGGAAAGGCTGGTATGAATATACTGGCAATGCCTCCAGTAGAGGCAGAAGGGATCTGGCAAAACCAGTACTTTGACAGTATATTTAAATTGTGATTTACAAAGCACTTGCCTATCTCTTACTGGTAAAACCTACTGCTACAAGGAAAAAGGTAGCCTGTTGCTATGCTACTGTGGTATTGTGCACTGTTTAGTTTTGCCCATTTTAGCAGCAGACCACTGCCCGATGAGACTATTAGATAAAACTTACTTCTGTCACAAAAATCTTTGGCTGGCTGGAGAGTGGTCCTGACGTGTTTGCTCTGAACAAGTACTACCTGTAACATGTTGAGGAATGATCTGAACAAATGCTTAAGAGAAAAACTTGGGTTGTTCCCATTACCTTTCTTATTAGCAAATGGAATTTACACATAAAATGGAAAGAATCAGAGAGGACAGCACTGAGAGGGTACCGATTAAGGAAACGGGCTAAAGCAGATCTCTTATGCCGAGGCTTCTAACGCCGTTTCACACTTCACAACCCACTGCTGGCGTTTGGCACTTCCCCTGATCAGAAAGAACAGATGACAGGCCAAAGGAGGGGCAGGAAAAAAGATCACGACTACTTAGTATCAGAGAAGTGTTTAATGCTAATCAACAACATTGTTTTTCCCTCTCCCCCTTAGGAAGGAACACAATTTCTGCTGAAATAACTCTTTTGGGCATGCCTTGTTTCTCTAGGCCACTAACATAAAAGCTGGATTTCTAATTGGAAGCCTTCCTCGTGTTCTTATATAGCGATCAAGAAAACAAGTAGTCCAGGCCATTTTCTCAGGCAACTGGATTACAAAAGCTGCTGACAGCTTCCTGGAATAGAAGATTTCAGCCAAAAGCAATATGCAGTATCATTCAGACTTGTGCAGCCAAACAAATGCATTTTTTTAACCCTGTTACGTGAGAAGTTTTTACACTAGCTACACATTAAGGGAATGGTGTCTGGAATGGAACCCAAAGATATGGCTTCTGCTTGAACCACAAATTAAATTAAAGCAAACATTTTAAAGCAGTATTAACATAATAAATCATAAAAGGCAGAGACCATAATTAGTGGTGAGAACTAAACTAAAATACTCTGTCCATTTCAGTATATTGCTTATTAAGAAAAATGCTGCTCTCCAGAGATGTTTTCCTATGTTGTTGAACAACTCTTTTGTCCTACAAAACCAAAAAAAAACCCTACAAGGAATGTATTTGTAGGAGACTGCAGCAGCATTTTAAAAAGTGGCTTGATTTTTGAATATCTAGGTTCTAGATCCCACAAAGCCTGGTGCTTAACTACCCTTACATACACAGTTTAACAATATTTTCATAGCAGAAAGCCTTGCATAAACAGTCAGATGAAAACATAGTCAAGCAGGTATAATCATAGAATTATCAGAATGGTTTAGGTTGGAAGGGACATTAAAAGATCATCAAGTTCTAACCTTGCCATGGGCAGGGACACCTCCCATTGGATCACATTGCTCAAAGCCCCTTCCAGCCTGGCCTTGAACATTTCCGGGGATGGGGCAACCACAGCTTCTGAGCAACCTGTTCCAGTGTCTTACCACCCTCACAGTAAAGAATTGCTTCCTAGTATCTTGTCTAAATCTCCCCTCCTTCAGTTTAAATCCCTTACCCTCATCCTATTGCTCCAGTCCTGACAAAGAGTCCCTCCCCGTCTCTCCTGTGGGCTCCCTTCAGATATTGGAAGGCTGCTATAACACCTCGCTGAAGCCTTATTTTCTCCAGGCTGAAACAACCCCAACTCTCTTAGCCTGTCCTCATAGCAGAGGTGCTCCAGCGCTCTGATCATCTTTGTGTCCCTCCGTCCGACCTGTTTCAACAGGCCCACGTCCTTCCTGTGTTGAGGGCCCCAGAACTGGATGTAGTATTCCAGGTGTGGTCTCACCAGAGTGGAGTTAGAGGCAGAATCACCTCCTTCAACAGGCTGGCCACACAGGTACTGGCAAACAGTGATTCCTGAGGCACGGGACACCCAAACTTCAATAACTTGTTACTTCTTTGTGCCGCCTGAGAGTTTGGGAAGAAGAACTCAAGTACCCAACTCCTATGCAATTCCTTCTCTTCACTAACCTTGTCCACCAAGGCTGTGTGAAGAACATTTTCCCATTCTTATCAAGGCCCTAATACCAAGAAAGTTAATATTAAGCAAGAAAGTTGGACTAAAGTTCAATTTATTGCTTCTTGATAAGGTTTGCTTATCAGCATTCTCATTTCAGCAACTTCTACAGTTTATGGCAGTATATACAGTTCTATATTGTAATAAACCACTCTTCATGGTTTTTAAGAAAATATGGAGTTAAGGATTAGCCAGGAAATACTATTACTGGTACCAAACATCTTTCAGTGCCACACGACTGATGGTTTGGCATAATCTTTCCTTTCCCGCATGCCTGATTTTCATAGAGATTTTGGATTTTAATTCACACAGCAGTCACTTTTAATTAAAATCTGGGATTTACAGATAAGAAAACTAGGCATTTTTTCACAGTATTTTTTGCATGTAGCACTCAGCATGCTTTAACCCATCTTGGACTTTTGCAGAAATGAATTCCTCACCTACCGTACTCTGCAGGTTAAACTGACCTGCCTGTTGTTCACACAGAAACAAATACTGATCAATGTAGCAGCTCTGCTTTTTCATCAAGCTTCAGCCCTAAACAAGTGTCCATGTCCACCCAATTCCTGCAGGCAGTCCCACTGAAGTGAAGGGAAGCAGGGCTGTTTCTTTTGGGATGTAAAGAAACATCTGTAAAATTGTTTAGATCTGCCTCAACAACGAGTGAGTGATTTTTGATTGCAAAACAAGCAGCCAGGAACATTTTACAGGCTTTTTCTAGTCACTTAGATTTTAATGTTTAGAGCAGAGGAAGGCCCAGGTGAGCTGAACTGAAAGGAATGAAAAACTGAACTGAATCCCCTTGTAAAAGCTCTCCATCGACTCAGGTATGTTAATGCCATATATTTTATGTAAACGGGCACTGTACAGGTTTGTAAAATTCCATTTAAATTTTCCTCAAAACATGACACACTTATTTTTGAAAGTAACTCTGGAGCTGTGTTTGAAGACAATGTTTAAGTACTTTGTTCAGAAAATCTCTTGACTTCATGAACCTCTAGTTACCTTGAACTCCTGTTCCTCTTGTTGAGCTCATGGCTCCAATCGTTTATGACCCTCTAATTTTTCAAGGGAAACTCCACTAAAGATACTCTGAAATTCAGCCTTCTGTTCTTCCAAATAGCAACTACAGAGCACACAAGTATCTTCCCAAACTTCCATGCTGCTCCTTTTATCTCCCCTGAGTCATCCTTCTCTTAATTCTGACATATTCCCTAATTAGCTTCTCATAAGTAGTTCAGCCTCCTGTATATATGCAAGTGACCAAGCACTGAAGAAAGCAGTTCACTCCCTTACATCTGATATCCTGGGCATTGTTTATTAAAAAAATAAAATATCTTTGCTTTAAGGATACACATATTAAAAGATGCTGCTGAAGTTTTTTCTGCAATATTTTGGGTTGAGTTGTTGCAGTATGAACCTGGGGCAGAGACTTCGATGGCTTCCGAAGAAGCAGAAGGGTTTGGTACATGTGGTTTATCTGTAATTCAGCTCCCTTGAGTTCATTGATTTTGACTCTTGTAACAGGTTTAGAAAGCCATGAAAATGAAGGTCTTATTAAAGCATCAGGCATATTTTTCTACTTGCTGCTCTTCAGAAGAAATGCATAGATTCAATAGGTTCTAATTTTACAGGTTAATTACTTTACCACAAAACAATATCCGTAATTCAGGTGTTGGGAAGCATCAGAATGTAGGATACAGGAGCAACTCATCGGTTTCTCAATCAGAAAGAAATTGGATCAAAATAGCATTCACCATATGCAAGATGCACTGGATTATTACTAAATATAGCTACAGCTGCAGAATAAATACAAGGGGGAAATGGTACTGAAAAAGCATTTTTTCCCTGTGACTGACATTTTAGTCTATATTTGACCTGATTTTCTATATGTTTGTCAAAAATTGTTGATTTACTAAAATTCAATATTGTTAATGAGCTACATGAGAACAGAGTAAGCTATTCAAAACCTTAAAGCTTTGAATCTTTTTTTTTGTGTTTAACATTGAATAAGGGTAACTTGTGATATTTACTGTGTTTTTACAGTATATGTTACAGAGGTCTTTGTGGACTACGTTAATCCTTTTTTCTATTAACTATGTAACTTCAAAGTTCACTCTGGCATTTGTCATACACTTGACGATAAGGGTCAGGCAAGGAGGAACAAACTTCATTAAAGAGTTATGAAAACAGCACGAATTGACATTCAAAGCAGGGACAGTACAGTTATTCAATCCTTTACAGCTTCCATCCAATTTAGCATAGCTAATATAATGGAATATAGTTTTTCAGCAACTGTATTGCCAATGTACAAAAACAACAGAGTACAAGAGCATTTTTCCATGCTTCTATAATCGACATACACTCTAGAACAGTCCAAGGTTCTCTCTGCCTGTGTACTCAGTATGCCATTAACCTTCTGCCCAATCTGTTGCAAAAATTACTTTCCTTCCTGCTTTTGTATATTAACCTCCAAAAGTGGTAATAAACCTTGTAGCTCAAACATTAAGACCTTATGTAACTGCAATTAGAGTGCCGATTCTTTACTGACAGGTCTATTGCAGAGCTGCAAAGTAGAAAAGACACCAAACCCCAGCATTTTAAGTTTCCAGGTGACACAGGAGGGATTTCTCAATTATGTAACAGACACTTCGAATTAATTTGCTCAAACCTTTGCACTGCAGAGCTATTCTCTTCATTTCAATATTTAGCCAGACTTCAGCCAGCGTAACTGAAGTTTTCTAGCTAGTTTTTTTTCCCCCCCATCTCCAGCTTTTTTTTTCTAATCTGCTTGACTTATTTTTAAAATAGGGTTGAGCTGTTTTGGAGACCAAGACAGTACTGTGTTTCTCTAGTATTAAATACTTAACTGTTCTTCCCCAAGAAGGCTAGAGAACTTATTTGTCTCAGAGCAGGGGTTCTGAACTAAATGCAAATGCCTACTGCACAAACCCTGCAGTCTGAAGTTTATAGTTTTTAGGTTTGATGGGGTTTTTTTAGATTATTAAAGTATCATCCAGTGACCATAAGTCACAAATGCATCAGTACACGCACGCTCCTCTCCTAAGGTCAGCAGTGAAAGAGAGGAAAAAAGTAGGGCTCTTCATCCTTGGCCAGTGTCCTTCTCAGAGAAGGATTAAGCCACACGACCATGGCAGCAGAGAACTGACCTGCTGTTCTTTACACGGCCAAAAACTTGCTATGAGTGGTGGAGGTGGAAGTTTTTAGATCATCTGAAGAGCAAGGTAAACTGGTGTTCCTTCGCAGGAGCTCGAAGGAGCTGTGTGCTCAGCCTCCACCAACATGACTGCAAAAAGGGCAGGGAAGAGGAATAGGGGAGAAGCTGGCACAAAATAAAGGATCTTTGGCCAAGGATGTGGAAATAGGAGACAGAAACAAATGTCACAAGAGTTCTCCCAAGCTTATAGCTAGAGGCCCCACACTGTGTTCCTTCTGCTTTCCAGAAAGTTTCTGTTCCATATCAAAGAATATCACTTTGCTTCATACAAACAGCTCAGTACACTATCCAAGAGTCAGGAATTTCACTTTTCCACCTGGCATTACTCTGACATTTCAGGGCCAACTTCACTTGCTGGAATCCACTCCGACACATTGAGTAGCCCTCTCCAGCAGTTACTGAGAGTATTGCTATTTTAAATGCAACAAACTTCAAATATTTAATCAAGCTGAAAATATGCATGCAGGACAGATATTTTAAAATCCAATTTAATTGCCAGTAGTTTGTAACCTGCAGGGCTAGACACTTCATTACCAAAAAGTGGGAAGATTCACACTTCCCCGGCAAGAGGTACTCCACTGTGCTCAATCTGCAAAAACCTGAGAAACTGAACTTTTAAAAATAGTGATCTAAAATAGCTCCTTCTCAAGGGCAAGTGCCATCATTAATACTTCTAGTCCTGAAGTTACTTTACTTTTTCTTCCTGGAAGCCCAGCAATGAACTTAAAATGTTCACCTTGTATAACCTAAGCCCATCCTCTAAAGTAGGTTAAGTTACACCATCTCAGGAGCCAACCTACATCAGCCATAGCATTACAGACACAAAGGCAAACATGACCTGAAGTGCCTTAGCGTTCACACACATTTCACAGGAGGAACACAGCACATGGTTAACTCAGAACATTTTTCAGCTTGTTCTTAAGTTTTCTATCTTACCCCAAATGACTAGCAAACCCCTTATGCCAGGCACAATCCCTGGGAGCTTGCATAAAATCACTGATTCTATAGTATGGGGGCCCAGAAAGATGAAGTTTTCTTTCTGAGGTTACATCCTCTGAATTCCATACCTTGGTTAAAGTGGTCTCACCAAAGACCAGCTGTAACTTCCAAGGTCAGTTCCCTGGACAGACTTGGCTCAGAACACCACCCTTCAAAACTACATTGGGATATAGTGGCTGCGGGAAAAGCAGGAGAAAGAACAGAACTTTTATTTCAGCACGGATTTTTCCAGCACAAGAAGATATGCACAGCTCTCTCGAGTCATGTGACCACTAATATGTTGGGAATGTACTAAGTCTACTGTTGACCGGCTCGGATTGAGTTGGAGACTTAAAAGCAACTAAAAGTATATAAAATACTTGGAGTCTGCTTTCTTTAATTTTAATTCAGTAAGATTTTTGGAGAAAGGCAAAGACTGGAAAATTCATCTGTAGCAAAACATTATGTTGAAATAGGAAACAAATGTTCACTCTCCTCCCTTTTCTCAAGCAGTTATTTCATGGCAGAGCACTACCTGGGATAGCTCTGTGTCAAAGATTCTCTACTGATAGAATAAAAGATCTTACTTCACAGTTAGTTGCCCAGGAAAGACTGATGCAAGCATTTGGTTATTATGTTGGAATCTGTACATAATGCATAATTTTCAGCACCTGCAGGTAAATAGTATCCCATTTCAAGATTATTTATGCACAGGCTGTATGTTTGCTCAATAACACTACCTTTTTTTCTGCTTGGTAACTTCTTTGCAAGTAGATGAGCTTGGTAATCTTCCCGACTTTGGGGAATTCTGCTATGTAGAAAAGTGGCAACCAGCCATTCCATATGGTTTTCATTCCCTTTGGTCTAAAGGACTTTCTCTGTCCTGCTATGTGAGCATCTAAGAGAGATGAAATAGAACGTTTTATAGCACAGATATGAAGATATCACATAGCCAATGTGTGTAAGGGAGGCAAAAGAATTTTTGAAGAGTCATACAGACCATTTGTTTTTCTTTTAAACATACATATTTGTTTCTTTTAGGTTCCATATAAGGCAGTCACATTACCCAGTGTCTTGGTTTCGGTCTGATCAGAAGAGCCCCTTGCCAGCCCTCCTGGTTCTCATTCTGTATGGGTGGCCTCCTCAGCCAAGTTCTCTAAAACCAGGAGTTCATAATAAATATTTAGGCTTTTCCTAGCTGCTTTACAAACATTTTCTGTGGTTAGTATAATCCCATAATACTTTTGAAAAGTTTTTAACAGCACCATTTTGCATATTATACATCAATACAGCTTTCCCAAAGTTTCCCACTTATTAATGAGCGTGCCCTATATGTAACAGTTATGGGGGTAACTTTGCAGCCAGGCATACCACAAGTCAGCTACCTCACAGCATAACTACCAGGGATCAAAAACCCAACAGCCTGCAGCTCTTCCCCACCTTTTCCATTACTTGACCTGAGTATGTCCTGCATTCTCAAGAGCTACACAGAGCAAAGGTGAAAATCTATGCATGTCTGGATTTGCCATGCTGGAAACCCTTAACCTCAGTAACCATGCTAAAGCAGTACCACTGTAGCGATTTGGTGTTACACAGGCAGCGTAATCTGCCTTCTGTACAAAAGGACTCTTCTGCAAGGAACAGACAACATTAGTATATGATCTTATCCAAGTGGAAAGAAGATTATTTTAGTACTCTAAGCTTTGCTTGACTCTAAGCAGTGAGATACTGTTTTCTTATAGGGACATAAAATCCATGTTTAGTTTGTTGTCCAAATGCCAGTTCATCCTGTTTCTTCTCATCGTTACAAATCTATTAAAGCCTTATCTAGAAATAGATACAACAGCAGGTGAAGTCTGCTTTAGGTAAAGTGTTCCCCAATCATCCTCACTTTTGGCTGTCTGCACTTTGAAAAGGCACCCCAATTCGTATCTAAAATAAGACTCTCAGATATGATCCCACCTGGATGATGGGATCAAGTGTACCCTGATGAAGTTTGCTGATGATACCAAACTGAATGGAGGTGCAGACACTTCAGCCAAGAGAGCCACCCTGCAGGAAGACCTGTATAAGCTGGAAGAGCAGGTTAATAAGAACCTTATGAAGTTCAAGGACAAGTGTAAGGTCTTGCACATGGGAAAACATAATCCAGGAGTGCAGCACAGGCTGGGATCTACCTGGCTGGGGAGCAGATCCGTGAAAGGGACATGGGGATCCTGATGGACAAGCAGCTCAATATAAGCTAACAGTGTGCTGCAGCAGCAAAGAAAGCCAACAGGATGCTGGGTCGCATCCACAAGGGCATCACCACAGAGATAAAGTCATCATTATCCCACTCTACTCAATGCTTGTCAGGCTACACCTGGAATATTGCGTTTGATTTTGGTCCTCTCTATACAAAATAGGATGTGGACAGGCTGGAGAGGGTCCAGAGAAGGGCCACAAAGATGACCAAAGGACTGGGAAGCCTGACATATGAGCAAAGGCTGAGAGAACCGAGTTTGTTCAGCTTTTGAGAAAAGAGGGCTTAGGGGAAACCTAATCACTGCATTCCAGTATTTAAAGGGTATCTACAAAGAAGAGGGAGACTCACCTTGCTATTGCCAAAAAAGATTGGACCAGATGATCCTCGAGGCACCTTCCAACCTGGTATTCTATGACAAGATGATGCTCCACCCTTCTATGAGTAACATCCTGAAGAAGATCTATAAAATACCTTTCAGGCCGTATGGCTGATATGCTGTCAGCTAGAGGAAGTGAAATTTTAAAACCAATTTCTGAAAGCCTATTGTCCGTCTTTCATTCAAAGTAGTTTCAGAAAATTCAACCAAGAATTGACTTCACAACAGAACCCTCCAGACACTCATATACCCCCTTTTGCCATGAATGCAATCCAGTGTTCAAGGTTTTCTACTTCAATAGAGACTATAGCCTTTCAATTCCAGTGAAGTCAATGGGAAATAGCCCTCTGCAATCAACTGGACATGTCATAATCAAGCCAATATGTTTTGCTGCTGACACTTTGCTTTGCAAGCCTAAGGTGAGTGTTAGACAAGCTTTTATTTACTAAGTCTACACACTATCTAAATAAGGGTTTGGGTTTTTTTTGTGGTCCTGTAGTTGGGTAGATTACCTTTAAGTGAAGGTTTAAACATTAAACAAGCCAATCCTTTGTAAATGCTAATTTCCAAGCTCTTAAGGTAACATTCTAAAAATATATATTTCCTTCTAAGTGCTAATAGGAAGATTTCCATGACCTTGTTCTTGTCAGCATGCTATTTAGAAATAAAATCCTGATTTGCAAAGTGTCAGATAAACACAGCTGTGCACATGTGCTCACTTGATTGCAGACTGCATGCGCAGCTTTGTTTACATGGGCCAAATCAGCTTGCAATTGCAATCAGCAGAGGCTTTACCGGGTCTGCTGGCTAAAATCTCCCACCGTGGACACATTTAGCATACTTAAGATGACCCTACATAAGGCTATCCATTGCATCATTGAGATTTGATCCCAGTCATGGTGTAACTTTATCATCTGGTTTCTCCCTCAGTTCCCCTCCCACAAAGTGTACAATACCAGGTTTTTCCTTCCCTCCTTTTAGGATATTCATTTTTTTTTCACAAGGGAAGAAGTTCAGCAGTGAAAGAATTACCTTATGAAGTTTACATAGAGCTTTATATCCTACCTGAACTTCAATCTATTTTAGCAGGCTAATTTTCATACACTTGATGTGCAGAAGAAACTCATGCAAACTTATTTGTCTGCAGTCTTCTTTAAAGCGTGCTGTATGCTTCTGAGCCAAGCAGCAATCAGCAAAGAAATATGCATTCTTTCTGCCTCATGCCAGCCCAGATCTATGCTAGAAGCAAGCTGCTTTTCATTATTTAAAACCAACCAATAATCTTTATGATAGTTTGGCTTTTTGTACAGAGAAAGGCTCCAGCAGGGCTGAATTTCATGAAAGAGCACAGCAATGTGGGACCTCGTGCTACTCCACCAGGTCATTTTCTCAGACTACCCTTCCCTCTCGCTCTGTGAAACCCTCTGGCAGCTCCCCAAAACAGTGATAGCGGAGTCAATGTGCTAAGTTTGGCAACTTGGCAAAAATGGCCCTTGCAGTTCAGGCCATTTTTCTGTACCTGCCAAACTCCCAGATGCCAACAGGGAACAAGAAGAGCCTTTCTTGATAACAAGGTCATAATCAAATTGACAGAAGAAGACACAGCAAGCAGCAGTCCCAAGTTCTCTACCTCTGAAACCTTACAACTAGGACTTCAGAAAAGTTAGTGCTGTTTTATTGTTTCTTGCCAATCTCTCTTTAAAATCAACACAAACCATCAGGGATGTGATAAATTTGGGAAGTGCTACTTGCTATTTTGAAATAACTTTTAGTTAAAAATACATGCTGCTCTGTTGTCTGAGTCAGAGGCTAAGTATCATAAGATTTAAGCTTCAATTTTAAGTTTCTCTTTTGCAAAGCTAGGATCGAACTGCTCCTAAGGAAAGACGATGATTAATGGTACTCAGGAAGGTACTCCTGCTCCTCCAGAAAGGGTGGTAGCAGCAGGTATAGCCAAATGATAACAAAAGATTAACTTTGCCTTCATTCAGAAGCAGTTTGACTCTAGAAGCCATAAATGAACAGCCAAGAATACAGTGTCAGATAAAGTACTTCCATGCATAATTTTTACTCAAAGACACATGTGATAGTTCCATAGGTTTTAAGGTCAACATGAGCCAATAAATCTAAAGACCTGCTGAAGCACAGTTCATTAAGTTTCTTCCACACATTCCTGTGTTCAGTGTAGGAATTCAATGCTTTCAGCCCATCCTCAGGAGACTACCAAGTTTCTACCACAAGAAGAGAGCAAGAGAGGCCAAGGAGACTCTGCACAGGGCGGAGTCTACTTATATAGGCCCACATATTTCCAGCCAGTCAGCCTCCTTGCATCTTTATAGGAGGGACCCTCCTACTTTAATCTGGGCAATAAATTAGGCCTGATTGTAAGCTGAATCAAAGGCACAACCTTAAAGAATCCTGAAGACCAACGAAGCAGGCATGTAAGAAAGACTAATATGTAGGATCCATCTACTCTGTGCAAGTCTTTTACTGTGCACCCTTGCTTCAGGATTGTTTTGAAGACAATCTACTTCAGGCCTCGGAGTAGGGGAAATCTTGGCTCCCATATAGAGATGATTATCTAGCCTTGCTGTACTATTTGCACCAAGAGGTATCTTCTAGTTCTGTTTTACTCTGAGATAACAATTGTTCATAAGGGTCTGGAAATAAATGAAAACAGGTTTTACAGAGGAGTACAAATAGTACAGAGACAGCTGAATATCAATTGCTGAGGAAAAATTTGCTAATTGAATCATGATGCTAAGCAGCCTTCCAGTACCTGAAGAGGATCAGAGGGCTGGAGCACCTCTGCTATGAGAGCAGGCTGAGAGAGCTGGAGTTGTTCAGCTGGGCAAAGGCTCCAGGGATATCTGTGGCAGGGTGGTCGGAATGAGATGAGCTTTAAAGCCCCTTCCAACCCAAAACATTCTATAATTTTAAGATGTTTCTTTTGAAGGTCTCTAAAGGTTAGGTGCCCAGCTTCCAATCTGCTTAACTCAGCCAAATTTCCCAGGCATTGTTTAAGATGACTTGGAAAAACTTTTTGCTCTGCCAGGTGCTGCCCCCACCTACCTGTCAGCATGTGTGCACTTAATGTGTAGAGCAAACCGATTCCTCTCTCCATAGAAAAGCACGGGACCACATCCTTTCTCAATACTGAATCTTAATTTTGCACCATATCTGCCTTTAGTAGATTTTCTCAGACTGTGTCCCTCAATCAGTCATCTTCAGGAAGTTGGGGAAAACAGCTTTTATGCATCATCAAAAGAATACCAAATTGTTCAAGGTGTTTCTAATGAAAAGATACTAAAGTAAGTTCTTCTCTTGTTTATATCCCCCCAAAATTTCTACTTTAAGAACTGTTGAACTGTAACAGCTACAGTTGCAGGTATAATCAGCAAGCCAGCTAGAGAGACTCCTTAACATTTGAAAATGGAGAAAGGTCTTTCAATGGTTAGAAGGAACTACTACCAAGCTGGGCACATCATCTCAGTAGATCAAGAAATGTATTGGCCATCTCAAATTCCATAGACATGAGGAATCTAAAATTAATTAAAAACCAAAACTTTCAATTAAAAAAAAGAAAAAAAATTGATATAAAGGATCTCTTCCTGCAGTGGCCTAAGTGGCTTACACCAGAGACTACCAAAAAGCAGATTCATACTTTGTTTTGGGTTTGTGGAGAACTGGCATGGCCAAAGGAGGCTTGCTCAGATGGTTAGCTTCCAGCTGGTCTGATACATTACTTAGCTAATACTTTTCCATGCAAGCAACTAAAAGGCCTTTAAAGGTCTCCAGAAACCACCACTTGAACAAACAGGTCTCAGAGCCAGGGGGGAGAGAGGCAAATTCTCTGAAGGCAGCAGCAGTTTAATCAGCTCAAGCGCAGGCACAGAACAAAATTTGGCTGCTGTCCCTTTCACAGCTGCACGACCTTTCTTTCCTGCTCAGCCCTTCAGCACAGAGCCTGGGAATGGAGAGAAATTTTTAGTTTGAGCAGAACACAATAGGAACATTGTTAAAGCTCTCAGGAGGCAGCAGTGTTTCAGAGCATGCTATATGCACAGTCGGAGCAGACATTAATGCTGGACAGTCAATTTGTTAGCATGTGTGTTCCCTTTAAGAGCTTTTGGACTAATAAGTAGCAAAAATACAGATTTTGATCTGTGTGGCAGACCTCTAACACTTGCAAACAGTAAATTAGTCAATGAGAGTTCAAATGAAGAGTATTTATTTCTGCCCAGACTACTGATTATGCAGAAATAAGTGAAAGCTAAAGCTATTAAAAGTAAACTTCCAAGCTCACCCTTCAGCGGGAAGAACAGAAGTTTAAGCACCTTACTTATTACTTAAGCTTTTCTAAGACCATATATCAATAAACATCAAACAGGTTTCTAATTCCATCTTAGTTTGCAGCACACAGAGGAAGCTGCCGTTTGGGGCAACTACAAAAGTGAGCATTCCCAGAGGACTTACAGTTACAGCAGAAACCTGTCAGCTTGGGCAAAAGATCGCTGCCTCATACTCTGGTGAGATGCACATAGTCAAATTACTGTCAGATGACCCACTTGCTAACCATCTAATTGAAAATATTTTAATTTTTCAGCCATAATTACTGTAACCTGCTAGTCCACTTGTTTATAAGCAGACAGATTTGAATAAACTAGGCAACTCTGCTCTCTTCCTTCCAAATTTTGGTGGAAACGACATTTCAACCCTCTCAAGGTTTTGCTGTAGAGGAAAGAAGGTACAAGTACTGCTCATAGCATAAAGTAGAATGATCTAGCAGATGAAAGTCACCCATAAAGGTAAGAGAATCAGTTCCATAATCTTATAAACCAAGACAAACAAACAAAAAAAAGCTAAGACCTACAAAACTAATTTGCTTTTGTAGCAAGGGCAACTCTGGCTTTTAGACAAGAAATGGCCTAGACATACTCAGAAAGCTCTGTTTTTACAAGAATGATTAATAGCAGTATTTTCTGAGTTACTGTAAATACTACTGGCTGGATTTGGAAAGTAGAAATAACACAAACTTTAAAGTTCATTCACTGGACAAGGATCCACAGGAAAGTTGCAAAGCCAGAGCCCCAAAGCCAAATAATCCACGGCTTTTGTGCACACAATTGGTAACTGCTACATTCCACTAGTCACTAGAGAGAACGTATCTTATTTACCTTAGTAGCCAGATTTTTAGTAACGTTGAGCACTTTCAGGTAGGAATCCTCCCAGACTGCGAGTCCAGTTCTAAAGAAGGAATAATGAGGAACATTCCAGGAGAAAGTCTTAGTCCATTCCTTTAACTGTGTAAGAATAACCAGATTTTCCAAACTGATCACACTGTTGTTGAATTGGCTCTTAACAGCCCTGTCAGCCCCAGAAATGAATGTTTTCTCTATTATAGAAATCCTTATCACTTAAAAGCGTACTTAGGAGTTCACACTACAATGAAAGACTACGCTAGGCAGCTGTACTCTTGCTGCTCAACAAGCCCCTGCTGCTCCAGTGAGGCTACTGTTACCCATTCCTGAAAAATTGTTTAAGTATGCTATGAACATCTATTGAAGTGAGTAAATTCATAATTCATGCTTTTAATAAACTACTGATCAAAATGTTTCACAGAGCCCAAGGTAACAGTCCACATGTCTGACCAAAAGCCCTTAATACAGATATAGGACTCTTGTTTCCTTGTAGTTCGGTTGTTAAACTGTGGCTATATGCGGGTACAATTCAAGCTGAATTGGAGGAGCAGGATGGGGAAAGAAATATATGCTCTACATGCTTTGGAGGATTGAGGAACCACAATTCCTGGAAAAATAGCTAAAGATTTCAAAATTAGTGGGTGGTTCGGCTACGTAGCTCCTATTAAATTTCTATCCCTTTGGGAAGATATTAAATCTCCATCCAGGAATTTGGCAGATGGTGGAGCAACATTTTTTCAAGATTAATTTACAAGGGGGTTGCTGGAGAGTTTGACTTCTGTAGCCCTTTTTGTAGCCCTTTTCTTTACTCGCCTCCAAGCTTAGCCACTTAGATTTGAGCATGACCAAGAGGTACACAAGCACAAACAGACCACGTTGTTACAGGTCTTCATGCGGGTCAGAGTAAAGCTGGTCCAGACTTGAATATGTTCTTGTGTCTTGAGAGAAAGCAGCTACCAAGTCATGACTCCACCATCATAATCACATAAATTTTAGGGAAATGCATGAAACTGACCTGTGACAACAATGTGTACTCTGCATAAATGGGTTAAGGACAAAAGACAACAGATCTCCTTATGAAATCACACAAACCAGTTCTCCATACCTTTACAGCTTGATCCATGTAAAACAAAACTGAAAACGAGCATAGAGGGAGAGCAGGCAACAACTCAGATCCCCTACCCATAAGGAGCAGCTCTAAACCCATGTGAACTGGCAGAGTAGAACCTTTTAAAGACGTTGCTGCGGGTGATGTAGGCAGCGTCACTTCGTGCCTTCATTATCTGTGATTAATCTTTTTTGTGCTTCAGACAACTGGTGCATAACTCAAAACCTGAGACCAGTGACCCAAAACCTGAGACCATAAGAGCCACTGCAGATCAGCTCTGTTCCAGGATCATAGGAATCAAAGAGGCCTGAAAAGTCTTCTTTGTGCCTTTCTGATATATATCTACACTTACTGACTAGAGACAATACAGTTTCCTTTTCAAAATGGCTATATGAGTGTCAGGCTGCGGGTTTCTGAAAAATATAGTGCAAACGCTTGACTGGGGGGCTCTGAAAGAACCCAGGAGGGATGCACTAACATTGTGGGACAGATTCACTGACATGTAAGACTTCTCCAAAACTGTACAACACACTAATGGCTTAACAGGAGACCCAGAAAGCTGAAAAAACCAGTAATGACTACTCACTAAATTCAGTAAGTTCTATAATGTTCAATACC
>VZTM01039290.1:2087-39804 GCA_013400555.1 Jacana jacana
AGAAGAGCAGATTTAGATTGGATATTAGGAATAAATTCTTTACCATGAGGGTGGCGGACCATTGGAACAGGTTGCCCAGGGAGGTGGTTGATGCCCCTTTCCTGGAGATATTCAAGGTGAGGCTCAATGAGGCCCTGGGCAATCAGATCTAGTTGGGGGTGTCCCTGTTGACTGTGGGGAGGTCAGACTAGATGACCCTTCCGGCCTGGACCATAATATTCTACATTGCTTGCCATTTTTCTCATGGAGGACTTAAACCTCCCAGGTATCTGCTGGAAATACAACACAGCAGAGAGGGAACAATCCAGGAGGTTCCTGGAGTGTGTGGACGATAACTTCCTCACACAGCTGGTAAGTGAGCCGACCAGGGAAGGGGCCCTCCTGGACCTGCTCCTTGNAAGGTGCCCTCCTGGACCTGCTCCTTGTGAACAAGGAAGAACTTGTGGCAGAAGTAAAGGTTGGAGGTCATCTAGGAGATAGTGATCACAAGATGATTGACTTCTTGATCCTTGGAGAAACAAGGAGAGGGATTAGTAAAACTGCCACCTTAGACTTCTGGAGGGCAAACTTTGACCTGCTCAGGAGACTGACAATATTCCCTGTGAGGCTTTCCTGAAGGATATGGGAGTCCAGGAAGGCTGGACATACTTCAAGAGAGAAGGCCTAAAGGCACAGGAGCAGGATGTTCCCACATGCTGAAAAACTAGTAGGTGGGGAAAAAGACCAGCCTGACTAAATAGGAACCTTTGGCTGGATCTCCAAAACAAAAGGAGAGTCTATGACCTTTGGAAGAGGTGTCAGGTCTCTGATGAAGCCTATAAAGATGTAGTGAGGATATACAGGGAGCAAATCAGGAAAGCCAAAGCACAGCTAGAGCTCAACCTAGCTTCAGCTGTTAAGGATAATAAAAAGTGTTTTTATAAGTTCCTTAACAACAAAAGGACTATTAGGGAAAATCTCCCTCCTTTATTGGATGCAGAGGGAAACACAGTAACAAAGTATGAGGAAAAGGTCAAGGTGCTTAATGCCTACTTTGCTTCAGTCTTTAGCAGTGGAACTAGATGTTCCCTGGAGACCTGGCCTCAGGAAATAAGACACAGGGAGGGGAAGCAGAATGAGGACATCACAGTTAGCGGGGAAGTGATCAGTGACCTGCTACAACACCTGAATGCACATAAGTCTATAGGACCGGATGGGTTACACCCAGGAGTACTGAAAGAGTTGGCAAACGTGCTTGCCAAGCCTCTTTCCATTATTTTCCTTAGGTCATGGCTAATTGGGGATGTCCCGATGGACTGGAAGGTAGTGACCAGCAGAAGTAGGGAGGTGATTGTCCCCTGTACTCAGCACTGGAAAGGCCACACCTTGAGTATTGTGTCCAGTTCTGGGCACCTCAACACAAGAGAGGTCTCGAGGTGCTGGAGTGAGTGCAGTGGAGGGCAACGAAGCTGGTAAAGGGCCTGGAGCATAAATCTTATGAAGAGTGATTGAGGGAGCTGGGACTGTTTAGTTTGAGGAAGAGGAGGCTTAGGAGAGACCTCATCACTCTCTACAACTACTTGAACGGACATTGTAGAGAGGTTGGTGCTGGTCTCTTCTCACCGGTAATTAGCAATAGAACAAGAGGGAACGGCTGCAAGCTGTAGCAGGGGAGGTTTAGACTTGACATTAGGAAAAAGGTCTTCACAGAAAGAGTAGTCAGTTACTGGAATGAGCTGCCCAGGGAGGTGGTGAAGCCACCATTGCTGAATGTGTTTAAGAGTCAATTAGATGTGGTGTTGAGGGATATGGTGTAGGGGAGAACTTGTAGAGTAGGGCTGATGATTGGACTTGACGATCCCAAGGGTCTCTTCAAACCTGAATGATTCTATGATAAACTGGAGCAAGTTCATTGGAGGGTCACCAGGATGGCTGGGACTGGAGCACTTGCTTTGTGAGTAAAGTGAGGGAGCTGGAGTTGTTCAGCCCAGAAAAAAAATTTGCTTTGGGGAACCTAACAACACGCTGTCAGTGCTGGCAGGGAGGTTGTCTAGATAATGGAGTCAGTAGGGCATGGTGGGAGGAGAAGAGGCAGAAAACATAAATTGAAATAGGAGGATCTGACTAGATATATGGAAGAAAAGGAAGAAAACAAAGTAAGGATAACTAAGCAGTGGAGCAGATAGCTCCAATGGGTTTTATAACCTCCATTCTTGGAGATTTACAAGACTTGACTGATAAAACCTTTATCAATCTGGTCTGGATTTGTTGTAACCCTGCTTTGAGCAGGAGGTTGGACAAGAAAGGTCCCAAGAGGCACTTCCTACCTGAAAGAGTCAGTGATTAATGCCACTCACATTGCAACTATATTTAGGTAAAAGATAACATTTTGGAGAATGCGAAGTAAATTGTTCTTCTGAGCAATTGCACTAAGAATTTAAGAGTAGGGCAGTAACACATAGCAGTGTCACAGAGAGGAGGACTGGCATGAGAATATGGCTGCTGACATCATTTAGGACTTTTTGATCAGCAGTAGTATAGCAGCAGTTACATCTGTAGTATTGACTTCAGAGAAGAGCAAATAATTTTGCTTTCTGCTATTTCTATCCTTTCTTAAATATGTGATCTTTAAGTCTGTGGATCACTAATCACTTGGTTGTCAGTGCGCATGGATACAACCAAATACTGATCTCTGTCTGTATCCTGAAAAAAAAAAAAAAAAAGCATATGGAGTCTGAGTATAGATACTGAGTGTACACAAACCATGAAAAGCCAGGCCTCTGTGTCACTGTAGTGAGGAGCAATCTTAGAGTCTTTATGCTGTATTGAAAATTTTGGGGTGTGTAATGTTTAATTTACAAAACCAAAGGAATGCTAGGGCTTTGAGCTACTACTAAGACTACCATGTCCATGTCCCTGGTAATAGAAAAAGAAGAGGTGGATACACGATAAAATAACACTTTTTATTCTCTGTTGTTGACAAAGATTCAGTTTAAGATATTCTTCCTGATTAATTTTTTTTCTGTGTAAGTGAACTGCTTTTCTCTTTGAGTTGAAGCTGAATAACCATTGGAGTGGTGGAGGAGAAAAGCAGAGGGTAATTAGAGGAGAATTGATGTAAAAACCGAGCATAAATGCTAATTTATTAATAATTATAAACCACTGCAGTCTTAGATGTAAAAATCCAGTTTTAAGTGGCAGGGATCTTTCTCGGCAATTGGCATTTTGGAGGCATTTTCCTCTTTCATCCACCAGAGGGCTCCCATTGTGTAGTTCTCCAAAACCCTTTCCATGAGTGACGCAGTCAGAGATCTCAGCAGAAGCCGTCTTCAAGTCCTTTGCAAAATTTCTCATTTCTCAGAAATTTTAACATAGCAAGAACTTTAAGAGTTGGTTAGAAATATATGAGTGATTTTTGTAGTTAATTATCATAGAATCATATAATTGTCTTGTTTGGAAGGGACCTTTGAGATCATCTAATCCAATCATCAACCTAACTGATAAAAAACAACAACCCATCACTAAACGGTGTCACTGAGGACTATGTCAACCCACCTTTTAAATACCTTCAGGGATGGTGCCTCAACCACTTCCCTGGACAGCCTGTTTCAATGCTTAATAACTCTTTTCAATGTAAAAATCTTTTCTGATATCCAATCTGAACCTCCCCTGGTGCAACTTGAAGCCATTGTGACTTGAGAAAAGAGACTGATCCGTCTCTCTCTCTACAGTCATCTTTCAGGTAGGTGTAGAGAGTGATAAGGTCTCCCCTCGGCCTCCTTTTCTCTAGGCTGAACAACCCCAGCTCCCTCATCCTCTCCTCTTCAGGCTTACTCTCCAGACCCCTCACCAGCTTTGTTGCCCTTCTCTGGACCCACTCCAGTACCTCGTTGCCTTTTTTGTGGTAAGGGGCCCAAAACTGGGCACAGTACCCAAGGTGGGGCCTCACCAGTGCTGAGTACGGGGAGATGATCACCTCCCAAGTGCTACTCACCATGTTGTTCCTGATACAGGCTAGAATGCCCTTGGCCTTCTTGGCCACTGGGCCACATTGCTGGCTCATGTTCAACCAGCTGTTGACCAACACCTCCAGGTCCTTTTCTGCCAGGCAGCTCTCCAGCTACTCCTCCCCAAGCCTGCAGCACTGGGGAGTTGTAGGGGGTGTTGTTGTCAGGGTCACAACACAACAACTTTGAAGTATATTCTATTTTTCAAAACTAAAATGGGTTGTTCTAATCTTAATCTTTGTCTTTCAAGATCTGTCACTATTGATGCCACCATTGCTATCCAGAGCATTCAAGCCTGCAATTCAGTGCCATCATAAAATTTGCCATTTCTCTAGATACACACAACTAGAGCATACCTTTGCTATTTCTTCACTATGATATTTTCAATAATTAATCCTTTTCTATTACTGTACATCTAACTTACTAAAACATTCTGTCCCACATTTGCAATTATAGCATTTCCTTTCTGGACTCTCATGGACTCTCAAAAAGAGGTGGAAAGTCGTGTTAAGTTTGGTCATGTTCATCTTTTCACCTTCATCTTTCAGTCTCTGTCAGTCTCTTATTTGTTGCATGACAGACAAGCTAGTAAGCGTTGGTGCAATCCTGTCTCTTTTACAAAATGACAGACATTAATGTTCGTTCTCATTCCTTTATTCCAGCAACCATGTTGTTTTGTCATTGAAGTGCCCAGTTTATTCCCCAAAATCTGTCCCCCTTTTTTGACACTGCCTTTGAAAATATGGAATATCCTTCAGAAGCCAATCCACAGAGCCTTCATTCATATCTTAAAATACTCCTTGCTACTAATTTTTGGTTTAATACCTAAAGTATCTGGCCAGTAACTGGCCATGCAACCAGTTAATGACCATGAAAGTCATAATTTCTGAATTTTTTTTCTACATCTTATTTATTTCTCCCTTTTACAGAAAGAGTTAATACACATGTATAACTGTAGTTCTCTTTTCGTTATTATTTTGTATCTTTTACATTGTGTTTTTATTAAAGTCTTCTATAGTGAAATTGGCTTTTTGCTTCTCACCAAACATCTTCAACACAGTAATAGTGCATGCTAGGAATTTAATGTTTTATCTAACAAACAAATGCAAAACAAGTTCTACTGGTTTAGATGATTAAATCTTGAGATCCTAACATTTACTAAAAAGTGATACAGATAGTATTCATTGGTACAAAATACTCAAAATGTGCAGATGTGTAAAATGATGGAAGGCAGGTATTCACTTAAATTATGATGTACTTGTTTTTATTTTGTCTATATATTTACTTTCATATTAAAAATAAAGTTTCCACTCCTATTTCTTCAATGTGTTATCATTTGCTCTCTTAGAGTCACCAAAGAAAAAAGGCCCATGTGAAGTTCAGCTGTATTTAAACTAGCTGTTGGCTAGAAGAGGCAGTGCACAAAAGAGCTAGGGGCACAGGTTAGTCATACCTGTTGGTAGAAGGGAAGGACATAAAGACACTTCACCAACCACATTTTCAGTCACTTAGAGAAGAAAAACTCTGCTGGGTATCTGGTACAGAGAAGAGTTGAAAATATGTACTCAGATGAGTTGATAGCCAAATTATTGTTTGGTCCACGTTGGCTACATAAAGGTTTTACAGCAAATATAGAAAGCAAATTCTTTGCAAATAGTATCAATACACTTGTTATTACAGAATGGTATTTTATGGTGTGAAACTGTTCAGTCAGCACGAAGAAGTCTTCAGGACACCTAATAGCAGCCATCCAAGAAGTGAGAGATCATCATGAAGATAAAGCTGAACTATTCAGAAGTATGTGAAGGGAGAATGACAGTAAGCACAAGTGGAAATGAGAGAGGTTCTGACTGGGAGGAGAAGCCTCTTCACCATGATGATAGTCAAGCGGTGGAGCAGAAAGAAAGCAGAGAGAAAGAAAGCAGAAATTAAGTTGATGAAACTATTTTCAGGATGGGGTTGGGGGGTGGGGGTGGTGTTGTTCATTGTATTATTGATGAAGCTATTTTCAGAGGGGTTTTTTCATTGTATTATTTTAATAGTGGAGTGTACTTAATTTTAATTTTTTCCTGTGTTGTGGTGTTCTTATTCTTAATGTTCATAGGTTTTCAGTAAATCATTCTTAAAAGTGTACTTTGCACTGTTTCAAAGATATGAAGAATTGTTAATGAATATGTTGACTTCAGAGAAAAGAAAGTAAAGACTACGGAAATACGGGGGGGGGGGGGNGTGGCTTCATTATGTATTTCTCAGGCATCAAAAGCATATCCCTTGGCTACATCAGAAAAGTAAGATCAAATCCTTAATTCACTCTGAGTCTTTTTTTTAATGTCCTTCCCCACTTATACATGTGGAATTAACAACATAAGGATATTTCAGAATTATATCAATTTATCGTTAAACTGAAAACCTTACAGGACTCTAAAATTGATGACATAAAAACCAGGAACTGCCCTGCATGATAATCTATGCCAGCAGCAATTGAGTGCATCTGACTTCATCAAGATTAGCTTGAAATTCTTTAGCAAAGAGAAGAAAAGGAATCCAGCCCAATTTGTTTGTCTACTCTATGTGAAAGGATACACTAGTATGTTAATTTTAGCTTTTCTTTCATTTTATCTTATTGTCTCAGATTCTGACTACGATATCAATAGTTCAAAGACAGAGTAGAAATAAATCACAAACTTAATTTGATGTTTTGTTTTTTAGATATTTTTAGTTCTATATAAGATATTATGTACTGTTTAAATAATGTAGATCTAAATAAAAAAAGAAAACAAACAAAAAAAAAACCCTGCCAAAACCAAAACACAAAACCAAACTAACCAAACTGTCTAAGCAATACAAAAACGAGGAACAAAGTGTACATAGATGAGGAGTGACTCAATGAAACTCCAGGAAACTATAGACCTGTCAGTCTGACCTCGATACCAGGGAAGATTATGGAACAGGTCATCTTGAGTGCTATCACTAGCCATGTAATGAGCAACCAGGGGATCAGGCCTAGTCAGCATGGGTTTATGAAAGGCAGGTCCTGCCTGACGAACCTGATCTCCTTCTATGATAAGATGACCCGATTGTTGGATGGGGGGAAGACAGTGGATATAATATTTCTGGACCTTAGAAAAGCATTTGACACTGTTCCAAACCACATTCTCATGGAAAAACTGGCTGCTCACGGCCTGGATGAGCGTACAATCTGCTGGATCGAGCACTGGCTGGAAGGATGATCCCAAGGGGTGGTGCTCAACGGAGTCAAATCCAGCTGGCGGCCGGTCACAAGTGGTGTTCCTCAGGGCTCAGTACTGGGGCCTTTCCTTTTTAATATCTTCATTGACGATGTAGATAAGGACATAGAAAACACTATTAGTAAGTTCACAGATGACACTAAGTTGGGTGGGAGTGTTGATCTGCTTGAGGGCAGGGATGCTCTACAGAGGGACTTGGATAGACTAGATAGATGGGCCAATGTTAATGGCATGGCCTTCAATGAGGCCAAGTGCCAGGTCCTGCACTTGGGCCACAACAACCCCATGCATCGCTACAGGCTTGGGGAAGTGTTGCTGGAGAGCTGCCTGGAGGAAAAAGGACCTGGGGGTGCTGGTCGACGGGTGGCTGAACATGAGCCAGCAGTGTGCCCAGGTGGCCAAGAAGGCCAATGGCATCATGGCGTGCATAAAAAAATAGTGTGACCAGCAGCAGTAGGGTGGTGATTGTCCCCCTGTACTCAGCACTGGTGAGGCCGCACCTTGAGTCTTGTGTCCAGTTCTGGGCTCCTCAGCACAAGAGAGATAGATGTGCTGTGTACAGAGGAGGGCAACGAAACTAGTGAAAGTCCTCGAGAATAAGTCTTATGAGGATCGATTAAGGGAGTTGGGATTGTTTAGTTTGAGGAAGAGGAGTCTGGGGGGAGACCTCATCACTCTCTACAACTGCTTGAAAGGGCATTGTAGAGAGGTTGGTGCTGGTCTATTCTTATGCAATTAGCGTGAGAACAAAAGGGAATTAGAATCATAGAATCAGATAGGTTGGAAGAGACCCTTGGGATCATCAAGTCCAACCATCAGCCCTACTCTTCAAGTTCTCCCCTACACCATATCCCTCAACACCACATCCAATCTACTCTTAAACACAGTCAGGGATGGTGACTCCACCACCTCCCTGGGCATCTGATTCCACTGACCACACTCTTTCTGTGAAAAACTTTCTCCTAATGTCAAGACTAAACCTACCCTGCTGCAGCTTCAGCTATTCTCTCTTGTTTTATCGCTAATTGCCCATGAGAAGAGACCAACACCAACCTCTCTGCCCTGGCAGATACGTACATAAGCTGCAATTTCATCTTTCTTTTGTGATTCTAAGTTGGGAAGAACAACTGTCTTGAAATTTAAACCAAAAAGATAATAAGGTTTTTCCATGTGTTTTATTGTTGTCCTGGCTGGTTATCTTGGCTGAAACGAGGAAATACTTTCCAAAATCTGTTGGGAGGGAGAGGAAGAAAAACCAAAAGCTAACATTTTCTGACTTGAAGCCCAGTTGAGCTTCATTGATGTTAAGCTAATAGATTTTCATATATGAATCACCACCTTTTTTTCCCCTCAACAGAATGACTAGACTACAAGAAGATTAAATATGTCTTAGTCATATATATATAAATGCAATATATTTATTTAAAGTCCTACTACCTCTGTTTTCTGTGTATCTATTTCTAGTCATCTTACTTTTCTCCATCCTTCTATCTGTTTTACATTTTTAAATGCAATACAGAAAACTGCCACAAGTGTACTTGGAGAACCTGAGAAAAGTACAGTTTTACATTCAGATGGGAGCCAGCATCAGTGCTCAATTTCACCATTTCATCATAGACAGATGATATTACAGTTGAAGAACGTTCAGGTTTGTAAATTTTTTTGTCAGTAGTCTGCTGTACTTTGCAGCATCCTTGCCATAATAGGTATGCTCTCTTGCTTACTTAGGTTGCCGATTTTTAAATTTATGATAAAGTCTATAAAAATAATGATATGTGCTTACATTTCAGTGATAAAAGCCAGTTTCTATCAGTGTGCTAATGTACATAATTGGTTCTTTACAACTAGCAACCAGATAATCTTTAATTCACATGTTCATACTCTGGCAGTTTAACTTATGGAACTGGGTTTTCTGGAAGGAGAAGGGAAAAAAAAAAAAAATCAGTCCTTACACTGTTACTGGACTTGGGATGTACAAGTATGATCACGTAAAAATCTGTGTCTGCATGGCTGTTTGTCCTTTCTTGCATTCTGTGCTCACTGAGTGGGAGGGTCACACTGTGTGGGACTAATAAGGATAGAGCTGCATCCCCCTCTACCACTCTTTGGAGACTTACTCCAGCAACTCCTCAGCACTACTGCAGCTCTGTACAGCTATTTTCAGTGCTTCTGAGGGACATGCTATAATAAAAATTAAAGGTAAGCAACTTGTTTAGGCAATTGACTACAAATAACATCTCACATGCGTGCACACACTACAATATTTCTATTTAATGTGGTGTGACTTCTTAAAAAATGCCATTTATCACTGGTTTTTTTGCCAATATTAACTATATCCTATGTAAACATAGTGTACACGGTAAGCATTTAATGTACTGCTATCAGTCTATGCTATAGGATTCTGCTCATGATTGTGTAGTAAATACATTGTATTTGTTTGTGGGTGACTGTAGATACAAGCTAAGGGATGCTAATGTAAACAGTCCTACTTAATTTGCAGTAATTTATAAGAACCATTAAACCCTTGCAAATTGTCACAATGCTGAGCATAGTTATTAATTTTATGCATATATGCACATTTAAAAATCTATGTATTAGTGTGTATCATTCTAATTAACACGCATACTGAGTAGCCTGCATCCAGTTGAGAAACTTGCAAGCCAGCAGCAGGGGCGGTAAGCGCAGTAAGTGCTCTCCAGAAAGGGGGAGTGCGCAGCGCTCGGGCAAACCCCAGGGAATGACGAGCTGGAGGCCCCTGTACCCAGCAGGCTGGTGCCAGCGACGGCGTTCCCGAAGCGCACCAACGCCCGCTGCGAGCGAGCAGCATCTTCGCCCTGCTGGCCTCAATCACCTCATCTACTCGTCCCGTACGTGTGCCGCCCGGGGCCGACGGAGCTGCCCCGGCTGCCCGCCTGGCCCCTCCAGGCTGCTCAGCGGCAGAGGGCTCCCTTGTCCGCGGTGAGCGCCCAGCCCCAGGGGGCTGCCGGTCCCGCTCCGCCCCGAGTCTGCGGAGGAAGCTCGACTCGCCGGGGACCAGCCGCCCTGCGGCGCCAGGAGCAGGTTCCGGAGAGACGGGGCAGCGGGTAGGAGCCCAGGGTGCGGGCTGCCAGGAGGGTGGGGGAGCTGCCCGGGCCGGTGCCTGGCTGCTCCCCGCTGATCGAGCTACCCGCTTGCCTTACCGGCTTGTATTATGGACCCTTTCTCCGGCAACTCCAACTCCGTCCGAAAGAAATTAAACTGCTGGTGCCGCCTCGTTACCGTCGAAGCCGCCGGAGACTCGGGTCGCTCCCTCATGCAACGAGTACACGAAAGACTGTGGGGCTGGAGCGACCCCAACCCGCCGAAGCAGCCAGCAGGAGAGCAGCCGAGCCTGGAGGTGGGGTGACAGCGAAGGAGTGGTGGCATTAGTGACTTAATTAGCAGGAGCCCTTCAGAAAATGAGACCTCTGGCGAATTACTGCTGCCTGCTTGTAAAGCAGGTGCAGGATATTAAATGATAATGTTATCTGAACGTGTATTCACTTTGCTGCTGTTGGGGAGGCTGAAAAAGTTAATGATGATAAATAGAGGGCCTCGTGAAAACAATTATAAAAATTGCGTCCTAGATATGTGATATTTTTTTTCACAGAAAATATTATTTTAAAATAGTTATAATTTTCTGTGTTTTGTTAATTTTATGTGTATCTCTACATTGCAGTCAACTAAGAGAAAAGCTTAATACCGCCTTTAGAGGACAAAAGATATGTTGTTGAAGCCAGACTATGTTTTTTGTGAGATATAAACCGTGAACCCAGTGCAGGCTGCTCTAGGCACTTGGCTATTTTGCAAGGCGGAGAAATACCATATTTTGGGTTCTTTTGCACTTGAACAATTGTATGTTGTCAGATTTAAAGGCTACTTCAACAATGAAACCAAAAAGTTTAGCTAATATACTGAAATTTGAAAACCTAGGAGAAGACTAGAAGAAAATTAGTCATTACGAATGGAATTAAAATGTATTGCCTTTACAACTAGTGTCTCTGAGTTAATATTTCTAAGTGTACTTCTGAGTTTAGTTAAGAACTAAAGTAGTATATTTGTCATTTATTTCTGAATTTACATAAATCTCTTTTTGTAACTCCTTAAATAGATAAATGATACATTTTGCATGTGATGGAACAGCTTCCTCTTTTCTTTACAGTCAAGAAATTCTTCTTTGTAGTTTTTTGATGGGGTGAGGGGAAAAGAGTGAGAAGATACTGTTCTGAATATGATTATTTTCTGTTTCAGAATTGTAGCCAACTGTTCTCATGTGTCCAGGGGGAGATGAAGTACATTGGATCCTGCGTAGTTTGGCTTTGTATGGCAGTCTTCCTTCTCCTTGCTGTTTCAACTTCTGCGGCTGTCAGTGACCAGACAGGTACTTCCATTTTTCTTACCTATGACAGACAAAATGCGTAAGTCCCAGCACTGAACAAATTTCAGCAAATAATGACAGCATGTGGAAAAAAAATCAGTATAAGCAGATTAAATTATATAAGTTGGTTTTTTTTTTTTAATCTTTTTCAAAACATCTAGGTTTGAAGCAGTTCCAAAGCAGCCTTTCTGTTTCCTGTGTTTGGAAGATCCATGTTTGGAAGCAGCTGTTCCTAGGAGTTTTGTTTTGTACTTTTTCAAATTACTGTACAAAACAAGATTCTAAATCAGACCTTGCAAAACTTTTGTAAACAAAATCATCTGGCTTTTTTAGAGTAGATCATTGATCACGTTGACCTAAACAAATTAATGCTCATGTTAACCTCACCTGAACTTAATACCCAGACCAAGTCATACGTTTCACAGATAAACAAAACCTTGCCCCTAAGAAGACAGGGGAATGGAATATAGCAATATTGTTTTCCATAAAAACTGATACCCATCTTCTGCAAATTTTCTTGTACTTCTTTATTTTCTTAGCTCTCTGACTGTCCTCCATGTTATCTAACTCACATAAACTCTACATTGACTCTTCAGAATGTGGTAAATTCTGTCTTAAAAGCACATTGCATGTGCTTGTAGAATAAGGAACTGTTCAGTTTTCTAGAATTGCTATGTGTTTGTTGTTATTTGACCAGAAATAAAAAGAGTTCTTTTTCATTAATTCTTCTGAAAAATGAAACTTAGTAATGCCGTTTTTCCAGAAACATGCTGAAAGTTAGAATCTATAATACATACAGCAGCTTTGAATCTCCAGAACACATTTGAAACTCAGATCCAAGAAGTTTTAAAAGTCATTGACTATGATAATAATCCTTTTACTACTTCTGGAAACAATAAATAGCAATATTTAATAAATAATAAGTGTAATTTGTGTGCTGTAAGGTAAGAATAGAATAATGCATTGTGAAGAGTCTGAATTTAAGTCGAAGACTTATTTGCCTTCTATCTTTAGGGCAGCAAGGCTAAGTGCTCCACTGGTGAATTATTCTTAACCCCTGTGAGACTGAGCCTACATCATAGCTGTGCAATCATTTTCTTTAGCTGTCTGAAGGCAGCTTTCTGTCTTTTCTTGTTGTTGCTAGATGTTGGACCATAGATGTGCTAAAGGTACTCTAGTAATACAAATGAGTAAGTCCAAACTTCAGAAATTTTAAATAAAATGCCAGAAAGTCTCTTTTATATCCTCTTTTTTCCCCCCTGAATGAGATGATGTCTTAGTAAAGGCTGGACCAGTAATAGAAGAATGTAACAGATACTCTGAGCTGCTGATAAACAGTGTATCTGAACTGTACATTACGTTCTGTTAGAAGTTTGTGGCTAGGCACCCAGCAGGGAAACTGAGGTTCTCCTTAACCCAGTTGCCACAAATGGATCAAATATGGGTGAAACTGAGCCTCTCGGAAGAGGAGGAGAGATTGAACCTCTCCTAAGAATAACTGACAGTGTGCAATTCAGAGAGGCTTCTGCGGTCTGAGGTGATACACGCAGACGGTGAGGAATTACAAGTAGTTAACTGCCAGCTTGAGTAGCTCTGGCAACCATCAGTTACCATCTGAAAAAGAAATACAAGCTATAGACCAGAAAGCAGGAGCTGACTCTGCAACAGTGTTGTGGTGAGGGATGCAGGTGTGTCTGCAAGCCTTCTGTTCATCTCCCCCATTCAGCTGAATCAATTACTCTGTATTGCTAAGTTGTCTTGTTCCAGTTTGATAATTTATATGCAGATTAATCTCCCCTCGCCCTCTCCTCTCCTCTTTCATTAGCTAGTTCTTTCTTGGCCCTATGTTCTCTCCCATGTACCATTCTGTTTGGATCAGCATCTGTCCTTTAATATCTGCCTAGGCAATCCTTTTGGTTTTCTTCCTTCTAAAATGTATGCCTAGCATTTATTTTTCACTGTGTTAATATGAAAGCTTTTTTCAGCAAAGCTTATTTATATAGGATCTTGGATTATGGCACTGACATCCTGAAATTTCTCACCTGATCTATTTGATTCTATAGGAATAGCCTTCAAATGCAGGCAATAGTGTAAATTAAAGGTAATTGAGGTAACTGGGGGGGGGGGGGCGCAGCCGGCAGAGGGAAGAAGTGCAGTAGGGAAAGGAAATCTTTTGTGCAAGAGAAATTATTAACAGGTGCATATATAGGGTGTGCTTTCTGAGTATACTTTGGGACTTATTCTTTGGGTTAATACCATAAAATGAATACTGCTTTTGGGAAAAAAATCTCAGAAAGTGACAGTGTGCTGGGTCTTCTCAGAGCAGTCCTCCTTAGGCATTGAACATGTGCCAGCAACCATTAGATTTGCATCAAGGATTTCTTTCAGTTCTCACTTGTCCAGAAGTTTTGATGTGCTAATTGTTCATCAGAAGGAAGCCCTCACTTGTAATGACAGAATATAGCAAATTGAGGGACAGAGTTCAGGAGTTTTCCACAATCATGTTTTTAACCTGACTTCAAGAATATTTTCTTCATGTTGTAAACTTGCATTTCTTTATTTTTGGGAACATTTGGTTTTGGAGTGTAGACATGAGCTGTTTCTGTAGTGATACATGAAGTTCTAGTTTGATCGTTCCTGAATGCTTCATATTAAGAATATTAGTATTCTTGTTCCCAGATCATTGCTGCTTTTTGAACTTTCTTTTACAGTTACTGCTTTTCAGAATCACTTGCTAACCCATGAAAAATGTAGTATAAACAAGGTCTAGGGGCTGTCAGGCATGGTGAATTTCCATTGCCTTTTGACATGGAATGTGTTATGAAAAGTATTTGCTATAGATTATAATTTTAGATAGGCACTTTAGCCCAAATACAGTGAGTGGTTTCAAGTATGCAAATCATATCAGCTTTTTGATTTTTATGTTTTAGTACAGCTAGATAATTTGTAAAATCAAGATAATGGCTCTACAGTAACTCTCATATACAATGTATTCGTATTCTTATTATTTAATACTGAATATTTAAGTTTGGATCCACAAACTATTGTTAGCATTGCAGTGTTTAAGCAATGCTGCCACCCTTGGATTCTTTGACTTGTAGATAAATACTAAGTCTTTGTGGCCAGTGAATAAGGAGCTTTAGGCATATAGAAGAATGTGGTTCATGAAAACCTACATGCTGTAGAAAGCCACTTCAGCTAGTGAGTAAGTAGTACGCAAGAGAGAAACCCAGACCACAAAGGGGAACATTCTTACAATGTGAACTAGATCATCCCAATTTTTTTTTTATGATAGAGAAAGAAAAAGCATTAGCTCCTACAGCCAGGATATTCACGTGGATATGAAGTCCTGTTTTTCACTACCTGCTGCTCTTTCTCATGAGAAAATCTGGTTCTCCAGGGTCTTCAGGATGTATAAGCATCCTAATACTTGAAATCTGTTCGTGTGGATTTCTTGTTCACGCCTGCCAAAGCTTTATGTTATTTATATAACTGTCTACATAGTCACCAGATTTGGAGTTGACTTCTTTCCTATATCAACAAAATTGTAGATTGTGTCTCCTTCATTCCTTTTTCTCATTTTTTCTCATTTTTCTATGCTTGTCTTAATTGACATGTATATTGTAATGTAACATTATGTGGCTTACAGAGTGAAGAAAGGAAAAAAAAAGATGACATCTGATTTCTGGTACTTCTGTACATAAGGTTACAGGTACATAGAAAATCTCAAATCTTGACCCTATTTGAAAGCAACCCACCCGGTTCAGCTTAGCTTCAGTATGAATACCTTTGAGGTAGAGTTAGAGTTGTTGGATGTCATTGCTGACACTTGTAGGTATGACACACTCTGAAGAGGTTCCTTATGCCTATATATTTGAAGCCTGATCCAGTAAGAGTGTGAGACAAATCCTGGCTAATATGGGTTTCTGCATGAAGCTTGAGTTCAACATAGGATGTGGGTATGTCTTAGGTGGGGCTTTGCTGCTTGGCCACATTCATTTGGCCAGTCATGCTTATTGATGGAAACCAGTGCCTTTGCAACGCACACATTGGTGGTGTTAGATGTCAGCTGAAACCTTCACCTGAACATAAAGTTTAATTATAAAAAAGCAGATAGGTACTTGTAATGTGAATCTAGCCATTACAGGTTACACTTCATCTGGAAGAGCCAAGAGTTCCTAGTCAGGAAGTGCACACAAGAGATGTCTGTATGAGTGAGACTGAAGCGTGTACCCAAGTCCCCTGTTGCATGGGAAGGAAAACTGGGCATGGGGCCTAGATGGAAGCTGCAATGTGCTTCACCGGGTGCCCTGATCGTTCCAGGGATTCAGAACATTTCACTGCATGTTGCAGCAGATAAGTTTAGATGCAACGCCATTGCTTTAATTTTGTTGCATAATGCTACTAGAAAACAAAAAAACATTCTTACTAGCATCTTATTGGAGAGAAGGCCAATGATGTGTGATATCCCTGCTTGATTTTCAAAAATACATGTTTTCAAAATTATTAGGTTGATTTTATTATTATAAGCTCCTACGTAGAACTCATTGATTTCTAAAGATTAAAGTCTGTAATTTCTCCCACAGATAGGTGATCTCATTCATTTATAGGTATGTTAACTTCAGCTTTGACATCACTATTTAATATGAATTGTGTACTTCATTACAGACAGACCCAGCTTTATTACATGCAGAGCAATCTAGTGTATAAATACAAGCTCATTCTTTTTACTGCTTAGTTGGTTTTATAGCCATGTATTCTATCAAGTCAGGTGGGATGCATGGTTTCCCTGCCTGGATTAGTGGTAAGGGTTTGTCTTGTTCTTTTTCTTTCCTAAATGTCTTTGTGCAGACCTTCAAATTCAGCTACCAACAGGATGAAGAGGTAAACTGTCTTTTTTGTCTCAGGCCACATGAAATTTAGAGATCTGCCATCGGTAAGAAAAATCTTGGAAGAGATTGGAGAATACTCTTTTTGACTGTACAAACCATAACTGCAGAAAGAGTTTTCATCAATCAAATTAAAGTTTCAGCAATAAAGTTGTCAGAGAGGGTTTGGTTTTGATATTTTAGAGTTTTGCCTTAACTCTCTGGTAAAGAGTAATGTTCGGCTAAAGAAGTGCATCAGCAGCATGAGCTAAAAGAAGATTCATAGTAGCCCTTTCCCTATCCGCGGTTATGGAATACAACCAAAAACACTTACATGGCCTGTCTTCGCTGTGACTGTTATGCCACTGGTAAAAATAGGTCCACATCCAGTGTGCGGCATATGAGGAATCATTGCTATTATCTTGATAACACAGAAATTAAGGCCTGAGTCTTTATTTGGACTTGGAAAAAAGTGGCTAAGAGGAATAAGCTAAAGCTCTCTAGTCTTTTGCCAATCAGCCCTCCTGTAAGTTAATGCTGGAAAAGACCCAGCAGTTGTGTCCCAGGTTCTCAACAGCTTACCACATCAGTTCAAGGTAATGTCAGCAATAAGTTATATCTGGCTGCTCCTATTGTAAGTAAAGCAATTTAATCAAAAATGGCATCTTCCCCATAGTCTTTATATATACATATTAAAAAAACCTTGCTTGAAGAACACGTAAATTTAAGAAAAATGTTTGTCAGTGGATGTGCAACATACTATAGCAGCTTTGGCCAAATCAGGCTTCCTTTATGCCAATGCTTTTCTTCTAATTATACCTCTGTACATCTACCATAACCACATTCAGTGTTCTAGAATAGCTGCAGATAACAGTATATCGTTTAATAATCTGTGTACATGGTGGAAGGCTGAGGTTTATAGATTAAAGGGTGAGCCTGTTTCTGGCCCATAGTGTGTAAGTGTATGTCAAATGGTGTATTGAAAATTCTATGTTAGTATGTAATTCCAGTGAATGCTTTTTACACTACTTAAAAATACCTGCAAAACAAAATGATGAAAGATTTAGTTTTGTTTTCAGAAGTTCCAACATGATGTTCTTTACAGTTCTGCATCTTTTCTGGGGAAAGGGAATTTACAGTGAGAATTGCTGGTGGTTTTAATCCATGTGTTTCATCTCATTTCTTCTGAAACATTATAGCTATCTATCTGTATAGGTAACTATATGCATATGCACATATTTAGGTATGTATATGAAGGAAAGAAAGAATATGTTGTCGTAGTGCCTTAGAAATAAATTAATTAATTTATAACTAATGTTACTTGTCACTGTAGATTGCAATTTAGACATAAAGGACATGGAACTTTAGGAATTTGATGAAAAAATGTCTTCCACCTAGTCTGTTCTTTAAACAATCAGTGCATTTTTCATTGAACTGACACCTTGGAAAGCCCCTTGATATTCACTGTTCAGTACCTTCTGAACTGTTCTACAATCTCTTTTAGTTGCATAAGTGCAACATGGAGCTCTGTGCTTGATAAGCGCATGGGCCAAATTTTGCTTGTCATCTTCGTTTGATAGTTTTATCAGGGTTCAGCAGAGCTATTTGCAAAGTTTGTTAAAGAGCGAGTCCTATTTCCGACTGATGCACAAAAGTGACATTTCCCTGTGTTTTCTTCTTAAAAGTGCATGGTTTTGTGTGTATATATGAGAAAAAGAGATGAAAGGACTTGATGCAAATAAGATACTGCATATTAATAACACAGTGTTTGGTCTAAGCATTCAGTTAGATTTAACCTTAGAATTTACCATGTTTACAGATTTTAGAACATTCTGCTTGTCAGACTTAATCAACTGTAAAACTGCTTAATTTTTCAACCATTTTTTTCCAAAATATAAATATTCCTTACATTGTTTTTTATATGACATGATTATGTCCGTGTTAATCCACATTTTGAAATTACTGTTCACTGATATAACAATAGATTGTTGTGATGGCAATCAGGAGTTTGTGCTTTATCGTTTCATGTTCATTAACAGGGTGAAAAAGAGATTTTTTGAGTAAGATAGCTAGAAATAAAAACAAACAAACAAACAAACAACTTTAGAATAGATGTTACTGCTTTACAGACTATTCTAGATGGAAAGAGCTCGGTAAGAATTTAGAGTTTTTCTTCTGGTTATATTGTTCATGTGAGATTTGATCATAAACAGCTGAATGAATATGTGATAAGATTTGTATCTGTTAATTAATATTATCACACATCTAAATATAATAAGGTTTATATCTGTTTATATGATTAGAAGTCTAGTATGAAGTCTGAAATATCATTGCTTTTATTTATATTTTGCAATTAGGTTTATTGCTATTTTTCATATCCTAAAGAATGAAAACAAAATATTCCTGTTAATATTACTATCACTGTCATGATAGTGTGTTCTGGTGCATTTTTCTTTGATAGAATTTTATGATAGATACTAAATTGTACTCTCTTTGAAGGTGCCGTGTGTCCTTTAATGAAAGCACTTGTCAATCGTCTCAAACATATCAGCAGAGACAGTCTTGGTATTTCAGGTAAAAGACTGCATTAACATGGGTATCTAAATTAATTGCCTAGAAGTGGATGTAATTATAGTCTGACTGAAGCTGGCTTTAAAAGTGAAAGGACAGCACAGAATGCCAGTCCCATGCTCCAAAAGCTTCTGTTATATTTGGGAAGGTGGGGTTAAACTCAGAACATGTTGTTCTTGGAAAGTATTGATTCAAGTTCTGCAGCCACACTCATTTCTGCTGTTTTTCCCAAACATCCTTTGCTCTTATCAGTTCAGATGATAAAAGGAAATAACAAATGCATGTCTCAGGTTGCAAAGTCATCTCCTGAGTGAATTTTGCACTGATAGTTTCTCTGGAATATTGGAAGTTTCTCTGACTTAAGGTACTGGTGTTCAAAATATCTTGTTGGTCTGTACTCTAAAAAGTCACCAAGCACACTAAAATTCAGTATTTACCTCTGCTTTTTAAAATACATTATATAAACTAAATCATGCTATCATATTTTACAGGGTTTGATCTGGCACAAAGTTTTTCTTTGAGGCAAACATCATGTGGAGGGGAAAAAATCTGTTTTAAGCTGGGAAGCGCACCTCTTATCAGAGACACAAAGTAAGTAAGATTCTACCTTCATTCTAAGTCTTTAAAAGTCTGACCTCAGTCAAAATGCTACTAATGAACCGAGACACTGAGCAGTGTATTGAAAAGATGCCACAGAAAGACAAATATGGCTGTTTTCAGGCATTTTTATCTGTCATTTTTTTCGTGGGGAAGCATTTTGATTCAGGTGTGGTTTTCTTCCACAATCTGGAATTATCTGAGTACAAAGTTAATTGCAAATATCTTTTTCTCAAAACCTGATTCTGATAACTCTACCGTTTATATGTAAATATTTATAAATCAAAGGGAAAAAACAAAGACATTAAGAACTTTCATGGTGTGACAAGAACTGTTATACTAATCTTCCCTCAGTTGAAATGTCTTTCCTCTCTCTCATTGCTGCTGACAGAATTAAAAAGCAAGAGAGAGGTGAAATTAGGCAGCATCCTGTCTTGATACAGAATGGAATGAAAGGCAGACACTGTATGAAAAATCCAAAGGAAGGTGAGAGAGAGTAAGGCACAATGGGGTAGGACAGATTTAAGTTTTGCATGGGGATGAGGAAATGGCAAGAAACAGGAATGCAATTTTAAGTTGCCTGTTCTTAGTGAAGAGAGAGATCAGACGTTCTTGGTTGACATGTGCTCTGAGTCATGGGACTGTGGCTTCTGTACAATGTGTTCTTGCGATGATGAGGGAAGCAACTGTATTCCTATGCTTTCAGGCTGGGTATTCTCTGTTGCAAGAGGTCTGGCTCCAACTTGCCTAGGGAAAAAATACACCTGGCCCTCGGACTTCCCCTTTTGTTGGATCCTGGGCAGAGCCAAGAAGGGCTGTGGGTAGTGTGAGGCCAGGGGACAGGGAGAACAGAACAGAGAAATCGGAGGCACACAGACACAAACCAAAGTGATCTTTGGGAGAGGATCATGATTAAAGAAATAGGATGTAAATATTTGATTATCTGCACTACTAGATAGATTCTTAGCTTTTCTGAAGCATTAGATAGTGTAAATGCTAAATTTTTATGCTTGTGTAATCCTGTACTTTGTTAAACAAAGTAATTTCCATCTTTTTCTTTAAATAACTTTAATATTTGCTATGAAGGAAAAATTACTAAATAAAACTACTTGACACTGAGAGCAGTCTATTTTTATTAGAGCCTTCCAAGTATTATCAAGATTCTTTAGAAGAGAAACAGGTAACATCAGGTGCACCCATACATAGAATTATAGAACATAGAATGGTTAGAGTTGGAAGGGACCTTAAGAATCATCAAGTTCCAACCCCTCTGCTATGAACAGGGAAACCTCCCACTGCAGCAGTTTGCTCAAAGCCAATCCAGCCTGGCCTTAAATGCTTCCAGGGATGGAGCATCCACAACTTCCCTGAGCAACCTGTTCCGGAGACTCACTGCCCTCACAGGAAAGAATTTCTTTCTAGTATCTAATCAAAATCTCCCCTCTTCCAATTTCAAAAAACATGGGACAATTTTCCTTTAGGAATAAGAAGGTAAATTGTGCTTTGTGTGCAATGAAATGCATATTTCAAGCTGACTTATTATATTGTGAAACTGTAAGAAAATCAATGGCAAAAATGAAGTGAGAAGAGCTATAGACTGAAAAAAGTTGATTAAAACTATGCAGTTCATAATACTTTAAGGGAAAATGCACTATTCAAAAGGATTAATTTCTAAGAATTCAGTACTTTTGGATGGGGTCTGACAGGTGATTTTGAGGTTGAAAGATGCCAAGTTTTTTCCTACCTTTTATTAGTAGGCCTTAATACTAATGTCGATGCTTTATTTATTTCCTTCTTTCACAAACATTTTATTAATGGATGTAGTGAAAATGGGGAATACATGTCATGGCTAATAGCTGTGGATTAGCAAAGCCTCAACTCAGCACTTAAAAGAAAAATACCTAGAAAGATACAATACTATTTTATTTTATTTTAACTTACGTTATGAGGTGGGTCAGAAATCTTAACTTTTTTTCCCCCTATATTTTATCTGTTCAACTTTTTTGATGGAGGATGATGCTTTGAGACAAAAATGGATGATTATAAAGAGTAAACTTGGAAAGCGGGTGGTTTGACTCTAATGGTCCCTTATGTCTCATGGTTCTCTCCCTCCCCATTGTTTTCATCTGTGTATCCTCATTATGAAAAACTAAAGACAAAATCTTTCCAGTTTTCCCTAAAAATATGCATATCTAATGGATGAAACTGTAGTTGGATGAAGCAACTGAGATGTTTATTAATAAAATGCGTAACAGTGCTAATGTACGAATAAAATTAGGGTGAAATGTCCTGTTATTGATGTTAATAAGGTACAAAATAACCTTTTCTTTCAGCTTGATGTGGACATAAATAATACCTCTTACATATAGTTCCCTGAACAAAATAAGGGTTAAAAGTATTTTCAATAACATTCAAGCATTGAAGAACTTCCATTAAATCCTAGTTGTTCTTGGAGTTAGCCTTGCTCGTGACTTTTTAACCTTTCTTCACAGAAAAATGCATGTCATAATTAAGAACAGAATTTACTTTTTCAGTCAATGTGTTGAGTATATAATAGCTTCCTGTATTTGAGATAATGCTTCAGACAAGATTTAAAAAAAATATTTGCTTAAAGTATTCTTGATAGTCTTCTGAACTTCTGAGTTGTTTTTTTTTTTAAATAAGGGCAGAGGACAGTGAGGAGTACAAAATCGGATTTTGACATGGTAGGGTTACAATGAAGGATAGGAACTGACTTATCTGTCATCATATCTTTACAATTGGTCTCAGCTATCCATGTACAATATTTTGTAATATATTATTTTTATGCTAATCTTCTTTTACATCATGTCAGATTGTGTGGTTCCAGACCCCTGGTGTTATTAGATGCACAGAGGTTTTTAGGATCATTCTGCCTCAGAAAATATCTTAGCAGGCATGTTGTGCAGTAAGCAGCAGGACAGTGTTTGCTATCCATCCTGCAGGAAACTGACAGTATCTGATTAAGCTGACTAGCAAGTATCAAGTAACCTGGCACATCTCTTCTTGCATTTCATTCATTCAGTTGTAGTGTGGGTAATAGAAAGCTATGCTGTACCATTTTTCTTGTGTGATGCCATTTTGGGTTTTTGGTTTTGTTTTTTTTTTTTCAATGGACCTGGAGTAGTGTTTCATCTATTTATATGTGGTAAATAATTTACAGTGCAGTGTCAGCTTGGGAAAACGATTATGTCTATTTATGTTGGATTCCAGTTATATCTCTTATCTCTTATTGTGAGGCAGTTCTGTACAATTTTCTCCAGACAGGAGATCCTTAGCTCTTCTTCTGCTCCACATAAATAACCATTAAATATTAATTTAATTCTAATCTATTAATATTTCCAGGATTAAATAGTTATTTTTAAATTAAAACACTCTGAGTTATATATTGCAGTTCTTACATGGACTTTAATAAAGTTATTCCTGAGCAAACTAGTATAATTGAGCCTTTGAATCCTAAAGAAATCACAGTAAAATAGAGGTATGCAAAAAATTTAATTGTATAGTTGTAATAATAGTAATTGTGTATGTTTCAATTTTTTTTCACAGAATCACAGAATGCTATGGGGTTGGAAGGGACCTCTGGAGATCATCTAGTCCAACCCCCCTGCTAAAGCAGGGTCACCCAGAGCAGGTTGCATAGGAACGTGTACAGGCGGGTTTTGAATGTCTCCAGAGACGGAGACTCCACTACCTCTCTGGGCAGCCCATTCCAGTATTCTGGCACCCTCAAAGAAAAGAAGTTCCTTCTCATGTCTAGATGGAACTTCCTATAGAATCATGGAATCACAGAGTTGTTTAGTTTGGAAGGGACCTTTAAGATTACCCAGTACAAACATCAATCTAACTCTGATAAAAAACATCACTAAAATATGTCTCTAAGCACTATGTGAACCCGTCTTTTAAATACCTCCAGGAATGGATTGTGCCTCAACCACTTCCATGGGCAACCTGTTCCAATGCTTCATAACTCTTTTCAGTATAAAGATTTTTCTTAATATCCAATCTGAACTGCCCCTGGTATAACCTCAAGCCATTTCCTGTTGTCCTATTGCCTGTGACTTGGAAAAAGAGACTGACCCCCACCTTTCTACAAACTCCTTTCAGGTAGTTGTAGAAGGCAATAAGACCTCCCCTCAGCCTCCTTTTCTCTAGGCTAAACAACCCCAGCTCCCTCAGCCTCTCCTCATAAGACTTATTCTGCAGACCCCTCACCTGTTGACCTCCTTTGGACACACTCCATTACCTCGATGTCTTTTTTGTGGTAAGGGGTCCAAAACTGGACACAGTACTTGAGGTGGGGTCTCACCAGTGGTGAGTAGAGGGGGACTATCACCTCCTGAGTCCTACTCACTGTGCTGTTCCTGATACAGGCCAGAATGCCACCTAGGCACTCTGGTGGCTCATTTGACAGTGACCAACACCCAAAGGTCCTTTCCTGCCAGGCAGCTCTCCAGCCACTTTTCCCCAAGCTCTTGTTGCTGCATGGTGGTGTTGTGACCCAAGTGCAGGACCCAGCACTTGGTCCTATTTGTCCAAGTTTGTGCCCATTACCTCATGTTCAGTCACTGGACACCACTGAAAATAGACTGGCCTCATCCTCCTGATGCCCACCCTTTAAGTATTTGATCAGATACCCCCTCATTCTTCTCCAGACTAAAAAGACCCAAGTCCCTCAGCCTTTCCTCATAAGAGAGATGCTCCAGGCCCCTAATCCTCTTTGTAGCCCTTTACTGTACCCCCCCCAGCAGTTCCCTGTCCTTCTTGAACTGGTGAGCCCAGAACTGGATACAGTACTCCAGATGGGGCCTCACTGGGGCAGAGTAGAGGGGCTGGATAACCTCGCTGGATCTACGGGGCGCACTCTTCTTGATGCACCCCAGGATGCCATTGGCTTTCTTGGCCACAAGGGCATATTACTGGCTCATGGCCATTCTCTTGTCTCTCATGACTCCCAGGCCCTTTTCCACAGAGCTATGGTCCAGCAGGTCACCCCTGATTTCATTAAATACATTATGGAGTCATATTTTGTTATCTAGTTTAACATATACTGCCAATGCAGTGTATTCCAGTTTGGCACACAGTTTGGTAACAAGAGCAGCACAGGTGTCACACTCAAAGGAGTGCTGGTAGTAACCCCTTTGGGTCTGCCAGCAGAATTCAGTACTTCTGGATGTGAAGCCTTTTAGGCTAATCTTTTTTCTCTAGTTGCCTTAAATAGCAGTATGCTGAAATAATTTCACTGTCCCTCTCTAAATCAGATGTCAGTTGTCCCTCCTTCTCACTTTATGGGTTGCTGGTGGACCATTTTTTTCTCCTCTGAAAGCACCAATAAAGGAAATAATAAATTGATTTCAGCAGAATTTAAAAATATTTTTTGAAATTGAATGAATGTTTATGATTAGCAAATCTTAATGGTACAGTCATGGCTTTCTTATTTTGTAGTTTGTTTGGCGTGACAAACCATATTAATTTAGTGAAGAGTTTATCGTCACTGACTGTTAAGTGATTTCAGAGTTACAGCAATTGGGGATTACTCTCACAACTTTTTTAGGAATTCTTTCACTTTCAGTGTAAGATACTGTGAAAGAGCTTGGATTTTGACTGTATTTGGACTCACGCACTCCTGCCAGGACAGCTGTGGCTGTGGGCTGGGCCATATTTCAGAGAAAGTGTTTTACCCCTTCGTGATGTCTAGTTACTGGATGCAGAAATACTGTTCCCATTTCTGTCAGTATATTACAGGCTTGAGGATTCTTTCTGCTAAGTATAGAAATCAATGATGAAAGAATATTCTTGTGGGCTTTTGTTTATTTTTAATGCTAACCTTTTTAATCACAAAAAATTGCATTTCATAGAGCACATCAACTGAGGCTATATCCAGGCTTGGCCTTTTCATACCTAGCACTTTGTTCCCCAAAGGCATCTATCTCTGCATGTCTTTGTGTCCATTTACTTTACAGTATGTTCTCTGCTTGTATCTTCTAATAATTCTTTCTGCACCAAAATAAAAAATACCAAGATCCTTGCATATGATTTCAGCAGTCAGTCAATGTCCACATGGGCATGACTTCTGATTAGCTTTGCACGTGGCATGTCTTCTTGAAAAATAATATTAAGACATATATATTAAGACGTCATATACCTATTTCTTCAATGCACTATAGAAGGGATAGATGTGAACTTCACCAGTTTTCAAAGATTTCATTGGGAACTTTTAAAAAATCTACTGAAAATGGCAATGAGGTGTCACCCCTGTTTGGTGACAGTAGTTACAGTTATGCTAACCAGATTTTAGCTGTGCTTACACAAAGTCCTGCTAGCCTTTGGTCTATTAAAATATTAGATAATTATGAAAGAAACCACCTCTCCCTTCCTCTGTATCGCATATTTATTTGAGGTCATTTGAGCTGTTGGAGCCAACAATGCTGACTGCAATGTCTGGTATTTTGGTTGCAGGGTATTTAAAAGAAAAGGGCCTTGTCTCTAGAATTTGCTTCCAGAATGTGTGAGCCTGAATTTAGTGTGAGTCCTCATGCTTTCTTCAGGTTTTTCAAAGTAGTGGATCAGAAGCTGCAGTGATACAATCTTTCTTTTTCTGATTCTGGTTGAAAGATACTGAAACTGTGTACTTTCTGTTTATTTCCAGAAACTCAAAAATTTACTGCGTTTTATAAATTAAAAGTAAGGATAATATAGAGACTGCTGTTAAAAGAACAAATTGGAGCTGTACCTACCAATTATTTAATTTCATAACTAAGGTGAAAACTGGGGCCTTTTACCATAAAAATGATAGGACAATGTTGCATTTAAAGAATGAAAGCATGTGAATATCTTTTCTGCATATTTGGGCTTGTTTTTACCTGGCAATTTAAAAGAAATATACCAAGATCTTTTAATAAAATTTAAAATTCAGCCTTTATCTAATTAACATTAATTGTTATATTGGGCTTGAATCAACCTATAATTTGACATGCAATTTACTATGCAGAAAGAATTGGCAAAGCAAAAGTAATGAAAGATAGGTGGCAGAGAGGAAGAATAGATGTAAGAATATATAGTATTTACACTGAAAGCAGACTGTGAGGGAACACAGAGCAGAAAAAACATTTTAATTCCACTGACTGTGGCAAATCTGAATTCTTTGATCTCTGGTGTGCTCCCCAGAGAGCAGAACTTTTAATGTGGCAGCATCATACCTGTTGAATTGGTAAGTCAGGGTTGGATGAAGCAAACTGTTTCTTTTCCTTCCTCCCTGTCCCCTGCAACCCCATCCCCCAGCAGTGTTGTTCTTGCCATAAAGTACTAGCAAAGAAAGGGAAGGAGCTTCAGGTAGATGTGTACTTTAAGGGCACAACAAGAGTGTGCAGGAGAGCAGAAGCTTTTGTGTAGGGGCAGCCTGTCATTATCTTAAGCAAAACCTGAAATTGCACCTTCAGTTTAATGGTTTAACTGGCCCTGTGGAGAATAATTCTGTTGTTCTGATTAAAAAAGTGGCAGCATCTAGGCGATTTAACTTTTGCTATATATTCCTATATAGAATTCCTTTTTATTTTCATCCAGTGTGGATAGCAAAACTAGTTTTCAGTTTTCATATTGAATAAAATAGCAAAACTTAAAACATATACTGTCATAGATACCACAATTGCTAGACAAAATAACTGTGTTACTAGATTTCTAGATTCAGCGTAAGTGAAACTAGATTGAGCGTACGATCTGCTGGATCAAGCACTGGCTGGAAGGACGATCCCAAAGGGTGGTGCTCAATGGAGTTCAATCAAACTGGTGGCCGGTCACAAGTGGTGTCCCTCAGGGCTCAGTATTGGAGCCTTTCCTTTTTAATATCTTCATTGACGATGTAGATAAGGACATAGAAAACACTATTAGTAAGTTTGCAGATGACACTAAGTTGGGTGGGAGTGTTGATCTGCTTGAGGGCAGGGATGCTCTACAGAGGGACTTGGATAGACTGGATAGATGGGCCAATGTTAATGGCATGGCCTTCAATGAGGCCAAGTGCCAGGTCCTACACTTGGGCCACAACACCCCATGCATCGCTACAGGCTTGGGGAAGTGTGGCTGGAGAGCTGCCTGGCAGAAAAGGACCTGGGGGTGCTGGTCGATGGGCGGCTGAACATGAGCCAGCAGTGTGCCCAGGTGGCCAAGAAGGCCAATGGCATCCTGGCTTGCATAAAAAATAGTGTGACCAGCAGAAGTAGGGAGGTGATTGTCCCCCTGTACTCNGATTAGTTGTGGTATTGAGGGATCTGGTGTAGGGGAGAACTTGTAGAGTAGGGCTGATGGTTGGACTCGATGATCCCAAGGGTCTCTTCCAACCTAAATGATTCTATGGTTCTAAGGCATTTACGGATTCTGCCATAGATTGTTCAATTTACCAGTATATGAGCTGAAGAGAGCCTTAAGTCAATCTGGACTGTGGGGAATTTTCACTCTGCCAAACATGCTCACTTTTAAAAGGTTTGTGATGTTGTCTTCTTTTTTCATTGCCATCATCTTTGAAGAAAAAATTCTCCTAAAAGTGAGTGCAAGATAGTACTATAAATCAATAGGGAGGATGCAGATACAAGTTTGTAACAAGACCTGTGTTTGATAAGAACACTAGTCAGAATAGTTGTAGAACGTAAATAGAGTTGCAAAATTAATACAGTTAAAGCTTCTTAGAAATAGAGAGTAAATACAACAGTGTTATATGTAACCACACAGAATTCAATGAAATGTACTGGATATAATGCATGCAGCTGAAGATAGACTGTAGCCTCCATATGTTGTGGTATAAAATTAGAAATTGAAAGATCATTTATCAGTTTTGCTGATTGGTCTGAGAGGATTCAAGTGTCTTTGTACAATGTATATAATTTCTCCGGCTTAAGCAGCAGTGCCATGTGCTTCAGAAGTCATTTATTAGCAGACTGAAAATAAATCTCAACCTGCAATAAATCATTTGGGGTTTTTTTCTGGCTTTTATTTAACACTTTCTGAAATGTAGCTGGCAGACATTCCTCTTTAAAGCTGTACCTACAAAAAAGATGTTTGTGCTGATACATCTGTGTCTATGCTGGAGCTTTGTAGTTTAAAGATGACATAGATATTCCCTTCCTCTACCTTGCCTCTGAGTTTTTAGTCTTTCTGTCTAAAAATAGTTCATGGCTGTCTTACAGTGAAACTGCTTGGTGCTTTATTCATTACACTGATTTTCATTTCTTTTCAGTTGGTCATAAAAGCCTTTTTGGCCTCTAGCATATCTCTGTAGTTAGCTCTTTGCATTTTTTTTCATCACGCCATAAAACATTATTTATTTACAGAGACAAATTGCCAAATTTTTAAAAATACTTCTTCAATTTTGCATGAAGAGTCCATGCCCTGGATTTTTCACTTGGAGGCCTCCATATCAATTTGATTTCAGTCATAAGCTTACAGAGTTTGCTGATTGCAGTGTTGTCTCAAGGGAATATTTATCATGTCACAAACTCATTTCAAAACTTGGAATGATTTCATAAACTTCAGCATGAAGAATAGTCTGTAATCTATAGAAATTAAGTCCTGATGTACAGATATTGGTGACAGACCCATGTGCTAGAGATCATGTTATTTTTGAATTTAGTCAATGTGACTAGTTGCAGAATCTCAGCATTCTATTAAAAAAATAACAACCCCAACCTAAAACTACTCTGAGATTGAGCATGACAACACAGGTTTTTAATAACTTGATTTTTCCTAATACAGATTTAGGCCTTTAATTGCCATAGGAAAATGCATGTATCTTTTATTTTAGAGATTCAGCTGGCAGTTTTTTGCTACGCCCGTAGTAGCAGTGTATGTTAAAGTCCTTGATAAACTTCCATTTATCTCTTTTATTCAGTTTTCTCTGTGAACTCTGCTGAGAGTTTACTAAGTTGTTCATAATATATGGTGAGCAGTGCTGATTACTAAAATGCTATTGAATGCATATAGAATAGCAATAGCTATTTTATGACTATGGAACGTGAAGTTTGCTTTGGACTGTTCCTGAGAAGTAACTACACGGAGAACATTGTCAAGGTGCTGTGACTCCATGCATCTTATTTTTTATATAATCATAGAATAGTTTGGGTTGATGAGTCTTACAGGTCATCTAGTCCAACCTCCCCTGCAATGAGGTTCATTCATCTTCAACTAGATCAGGTTGCTCAGAGCCCTATCCAACCTGACCTTGAATGTTTCCAGGGATGGGTCATCTACCACTTCTCTGGGCAACCTGTTCCAGTGTTTCACCACCCTCATCATAAACAATCTCTGCCTTATCTCTAGCTTAAATCTACCCTCTTTTAGTTTAAANGTTTTTTTTTTCTAATATCTCTTGTGAAATTAAGTCCCTGAGAACTGAGAATGTTTAACACAGGAAGTTTCATTCCTGTATGAACTATGGACAATATATGCTAAAGACAGTAATTCATAAGAATAATTATATGGACAGAGACATTGGAAGAAAATGTACTATAATACAACCAAATATAGAAGATAAATTGTAGTGGTAGTTCAGTAATGAAACAGCATTGTGATGACCTGAATGTCTGAAAGTGTTAGATACAAGAAATGACATCATACTTCTGTGTTTCCTCAAAAAGTAACATACACTTCAAAATGGTTTTTTACTTTTTGTAGGTTACTTTCCTTTCCACAGGGCTTTCTTTTAATTTAGGAAGTGATAAATGATTGTATTGCTGCTCGTATGCAGAGAGAGATATGCTATGCTACCAGGAAATTACATAATCTTAAAATTGGTTTGTTGTGAAAGTGTTAGGAGAACTAAAAAACACTTTGTGATTCAAGATAGCTGATAGGATTTCATGGAAAGGAAAAATCTTGACTCATTAACTGGTTGGAGTTCTTGAAAGATTGAAGAGTTATAACAGTCTCNATGATTTCATAAACTTCAGCATGAAGAATAGTCTGTAATCTATAGAAATTAAGTCCTGATGTACAGATATTGGTGACAGACCCATGTGCTAGAGATCATGTTATTTTTGAATTTAGTCAATGTGACTAGTTGCAGAATCTCAGCATTCTATTAAAAAAATAACAACCCCAACCTAAAACTACTCTGAGATTGAGCATGACAACACAGGTTTTTAATAACTTGATTTTTCCTAATACAGATTTAGGCCTTTAATTGCCATAGGAAAATGCATGTATCTTTTATTTTAGAGATTCAGCTGGCAGTTTTTTGCTACGCCCGTAGTAGCAGTGTATGTTAAAGTCCTTGATAAACTTCCATTTATCTCTTTTATTCAGTTTTCTCTGTGAACTCTGCTGAGAGTTTACTAAGTTGTTCATAATATATGGTGAGCAGTGCTGATTACTAAAATGCTATTGAATGCATATAGAATAGCAATAGCTATTTTATGACTATGGAACGTGAAGTTTGCTTTGGACTGTTCCTGAGAAGTAACTACACGGAGAACATTGTCAAGGTGCTGTGACTCCATGCATCTTATTTTTTATATAATCATAGAATAGTTTGGGTTGATGAGTCTTACAGGTCATCTAGTCCAACCTCCCCTGCAATGAGGTTCATTCATCTTCAACTAGATCAGGTTGCTCAGAGCCCTATCCAACCTGACCTTGAATGTTTCCAGGGATGGGTCATCTACCACTTCTCTGGGCAACCTGTTCCAGTGTTTCACCACCCTCATCATAAACAATCTCTGCCTTATCTCTAGCTTAAATCTACCCTCTTTTAGTTTAAAACTATTACCCCCCATTATTTCACTGGACCTGTCTCTGAGCAGTTCAGAATGCTAGATAATTGCCAGTTCAAATTAATCTATGAAACTAAAAAAAAAAAAAAAGACACTAGTATTCACCAGGAATGCATACAAAGCAGGAACCGCTTCCCGAGATATGGGCGAAAGTGCACTTGCAGGACCAGTTCTTGCACTCAGGACCCTCCACGAGGGATATGCTTACTTTGAAGTCCAGAACATCAATTCCAGCATTAAATTATTAGCATTGCACAGGAATAACATCTAGCAGCTGACTCGCAGGATTAGTAGTTAATGCTCACTTATTTTATAGGTAAAGGAAACTCTTGGAAGCAAGGTGTTTGGGGAGGGGAGCCTTTTAATGCAGTAGGTTGTGGGTTTTTTTTTTCTAATATCTCTTGTGAAATTAAGTCCCTGAGAACTGAGAATGTTTAACACAGGAAGTTTCATTCCTGTATGAACTATGGACAATATATGCTAAAGACAGTAATTCATAAGAATAATTATATGGACAGAGACATTGGAAGAAAATGTACTATAATACAACCAAATATAGAAGATAAATTGTAGTGGTAGTTCAGTAATGAAACAGCATTGTGATGACCTGAATGTCTGAAAGTGTTAGATACAAGAAATGACATCATACTTCTGTGTTTCCTCAAAAAGTAACATACACTTCAAAATGGTTTTTTACTTTTTGTAGGTTACTTTCCTTTCCACAGGGCTTTCTTTTAATTTAGGAAGTGATAAATGATTGTATTGCTGCTCGTATGCAGAGAGAGATATGCTATGCTACCAGGAAATTACATAATCTTAAAATTGGTTTGTTGTGAAAGTGTTAGGAGAACTAAAAAACACTTTGTGATTCAAGATAGCTGATAGGATTTCATGGAAAGGAAAAATCTTGACTCATTAACTGGTTGGAGTTCTTGAAAGATTGAAGAGTTATAACAGTCTCACTTCATTACTCTTCTTAAGGACTACTAATATGAATCCATATTATGCCTAAGATTACATTTTTTACAGCATCCTAACTTTTGTTGTTGCGATTACATGTAAATTCTTTAAAGATTCTGGATTGATCTTGTTCTCATACACAAGTAAATGTGAACTCCTGTCCAACTGGCTCCAGGTGGCCCTGCCTGACCAGGGGGAGTTGGACCAGATGATCTCTGGAGGTCCCTTCCAACCCCAATCATTCTGGGATTCTGTGATTCTATTATAGACTATGCTGTTAATAGATTTTCTTCCTTGAGAACACAATGCAAAATATTGGTGATTACAATGATATTTACTTTACTGTCATAGCTCTTCCACACTTCATTTACTATTTGAGGTTTGTAGTAGATAATATGATGTTCCTAGAATTTTCATCAGCGTAGATTTTTGAATCTTGGCCTTAATATTGAAAAATAAGATCACTGTTCATTTTTGTTCTCATACTTTCACATATAGGTTAGGTAGATGATTCAATCTCAGATTAGGTTATAGTTAATGGATAAGCATGCATTGTTTTAATGCAAAGGTGTTGTACTCTGGAGCCTTCACTGTTTTGAGAAAAAATTGTTAATTCCCAGCATATCAAGCTTCCTTGTTTGGATATAAGATATCTGGCCTGTTTCCCCAGCCTGAGAAGGCCTCCTAGTACGATTCAGTGCTCTTTCAAGTTGGGTTTGATGGGTTTCTTTTGATGTGAAGCTTAGAAAATATCCAAATTGACTTATCCAAACTACAACTGCTTGAAGCCTACCTTCAACACCTCTGTCTTGGGCCTAATGAAAGATTCTTAACTCTCTTTAAAAGTCAGGGTTTAGTTTTTTGTTTGGTTGCTCCTCTCCTAGCCCTTTAAAGAGAATACCTGGCCATTATGCAGCTGGGTCTGATAGTAACATGGTGAGCAAGTCACAGGTCCGTGACCCATGCTGTTAAACATAGTTATGACTTAGCAGATAGCAATGCAATGGTTGATATTTTTTAGCTTGATATATTTTAACCTCGTCAAATCTGTAACTTAAGAAAAATCTCATTATTACATAAAGCATAACAAATTCAGGCTAAACTGTATGTATACTTTTTTTTTTTTTTTCTTACATGACTTTAATTGGAACCTCATTTCTAAGACCTAAAGCTTAAAAAAAAAAAAGTGGTAATTTCCAGTTTCTGAAAATGTTATTGTCTTTCTGTGATGTAGATCAACTGTTTAAATCTTTAATTTTCCATATTCATGCATTTAGAATCCACAAATGTTAGCAGTTTATACAAACTGTAAAAGAGCATATCTAATAATTCTTCAGATTACAAGCAGAACATCAGGCTTAAATATTTGTAGACTAGTCATGCTGCGTGTAGGGGGTGTTAAAGCAAAAGTATGTTCTCTCTCTGTAGCTTCACTCTTGCAGCTGACAGAGCTACTTATTTCAGGTCAGCCCTTGGTACTGGTATCATTTAACCTTCTTTCCTACTCTGTTCTCTTCTGTTGGTAACTTAATCTTCACCTCTTATACCTTCTTTTTAGGGGAGATCAGTTGGAAACAAGATGGGTAGATTTATCCCTGCAAGTAATAGGGTTGTAGGTTGTAGTACTTTCAGTATTGCCTGCACCTTTTCTCTCAAGTACTTCTTAGCATGGCCTTTAGCCTGGAATGAATTTATTTGTAGGCAATCCTGCACGATGGTGATGATGAGACTAGTGATCCAAGCAATTATTTGAGGAGGTTATGAAAAAAAGCATCCTTGAGTTTGGTTTAGCTGCACCTCATACAGCAGTCATTTAGCTCTGCTTTTCCACTGCCAGCCATGCTTTTATGTCCCAAGTGAGCACCCAGAATTTTCATCAGAGGGATGCTGGGCTGTGAAATGGGTTGCCTCTTACCATCAGCCAGGATATTCTAGGACCCGGCAGAACAAACCAGGGAAGGAAGCGGTGAGCCTGTTCCAAGTGCAACCAGCAGTTCACTTGTTAGCACTTGTTCCAGTGATTCATTGTAAAAAGCTACCAAAAGTTTGAGATGGGGGTGGGTGGAGACTAAACAGGAAGATATGGAGAGTTCTAAGGAAACAACACATTTAGGCTGGGTGGCACAATATCATGCAGAAACACCCAAGGTAGCTCTCAGAAGACCAGTGTGAGAAGTAGAAGGCTGTGAGTCTCTCAGCCTGCAGCTCTGCTGGAGCTGGCTAGCCCCCACCAGGTGCCAAACTAAAAAGACAGTTCTGTTTCTGGAATTGGATAGCATCTCTAAATAACTGTACAAATGCTTCTACAGTGCAGGTAAATTGGTTATGAAAACCTCCAAGGAGAGATGGATTTCTTTCTCCTCTAATGAAGATTACATGAATAATATAGACCAAGAAAAGATAAACGTTATTCCTGATTTCTTCCGTCTTTTCCAAAATATGAAGTGCATCGTCTGTCTTCAGATTGAAATGAACATGGTCTTCAACAGACAAATCCTCTGTCGTAGTGTGCATTTAATTTGCTTTTCCAGACAACAGCAACCACTAAGATCTACAAATAACTAACACTGTACCATTGGTCTTGCTTCAGGGTAGGAAACATTTAAAAATACGTGTGGAACCATTTTCTTTGCTGGTTGTCTTTCAGAGGTTACAGTAATTATTTTTTTTCTCGAATATCTTCATAGTGTTTCTTGCTCAGCAGAGTAACTCCATTCCACTGTAGATAATATTTAGCATAAGAATCTAAATCTCTTTGACTTCAGAGGCTGCCAAATAACAGACTGACAACTAAGTCTGTTGTCTTTTTTCCATTTCTGGGAGCAAACTAGAAGGACTACATGAATGACAGAGCTGCTTATAAAATGTCTAAAGACAGACACGGAGGTAGACATTAAAAGAAGTATGTAGGGTCCCTTTAGAAGCATTTAAGTTCACATTCTCTTCTCTCAATGGTTGCCATACTTGAAATGTGTGTGAAAATGGCCTTGAGAGACCACGTAAAAATGTCAGAAAGCTTGACACAATTCTCAAATTACTTGAGAAAATTTAAATCTCTGCCATTTGCTTAAGCAAGTCTTAGATTTAAATTTTATAAAAGTCTGTTTGTTATAATACAATCACAAAATAACTGAAGAAACAGATAGATGGTCACACTTCCCCAGGTTCTGCTATTAATTTCCAAAGAGAAAGGTTTGTTGAGGTTTTGTGTATTGCTTCTCACAAATATGTCAGTTTCCTTACTGAAGCAATCAATTTACCACTGTGTTTCTGAGTAAGGAAAGTGTTGAAGACTTCTGGGGCACTTTTGCTGGACAATAAGACTATGTTTGCATGTGTACAGGGATGTTTCATTCCTCACTGTGAATCACAGGAGTAGAAATATTTTAGAAAAATAATTTGGATTGTTTTTTTGGTTGGTTTTTGGTTGCTTTTTTTTTTCCTTCCGGATTTAGCTACATAAAGGAGAATGAAGTCTGTATCTAAGGAGACCATGATTTCTGACAGGAAGTGATGAGAGTTCAAAGAAACAGTTTTCTTTTGTGTTACTTTTATAATTTCAATGTAGCTACACAATGATGTATATTGGTACTGCAGGGAGCTGTTCCTGACAGATATTTTTAAATTTTGATACATAAGCAGATTTAACATCTATGGAATGTGGAGAAATGCTCAGAGAAAGAGCACTTGGTATGAGGAACCTTACTGTATTCACACTGCAAAATCATTTGAATGAATACATCTTCTTATTGTAGCATCCATGTCAGGAGGAACAGATGGTACTGAAAGTGTCTATTACTGATGCATCAGTATCTGCTACAGAGGTGTTGCCTGACTGACACAGCTACTGAAAATATGTATGAGGAGAATCAGGTTGGAAAAAACAGACTGGGGTAAGAGAGGCTGGATTTTGGTCACTTCCTGCCACCAGCATTAGAAAGTCTCTGCATATTTCTCAGTCAGCAAGTGATTGCTTGGTTAAGAGAAAGCAGATGCAGAGGAAATGTTTCTCTTTGTGAAAAAACAAGAGTTCGACAGCTTTCTCAAATGTGTTCCCTATCTCTCAGACACTGAGATCAGTATGTTTGCTTGGTCCCTCACCATCTTCTAAGAAAAAGAAATGGTCTGAATGCAAATTCTGTATTTAGTGTAAGACCTGAGTGAATCTCACAGATTGATATCAGTCTTTCTGAACAACAGGTAACCATGCATTAAATGTCAAGCTCGAAAATGTCTGGAGGAACATCTCAATGCCTGCATACTGCAAAAGGCACTCAAAACTTTCTAGTACCCTGCACATTTCCTTTACTTCTTTGCATGTAAAAAGGCAGCTCACTGTAGTATATCCAATAATCCATTCTGTTGCATTGTGTTTTCTTGTGGTGAGGGAGGATACTTTGGAGGATGAGTTTACTTTAAGTGAAATTATAGCTTGCTGAAGTGGTCAGGCTCTACCTTTCTCCCCTTTTATGACTCCTCTTCCTTCACAATGTTCACTGGTGACATGGCTATCCTTTGCCACCCTGTGTACCTCTTACATGGAAAGATGTGTACTAAAAATTAGATAAGCTTAATTTACTGTGCAACATTCAAGGTAAGGTGTGATATTTTAGAAAGGGAAACATGCTGCTTGAATATAGTATTTTATAATATGATACTCTTGCTGCTTTCTGAATGTGCTTTGTCATCTTTTTATATTATTATATTATACTTATTATTAAAACAGGGAGTATATGTGTCCAGATCACACATTCTTGGTTTTGGTAGCCCTTGTTCTTTGCTAGGATTATTTTTATTTTCCAGATACAGGGAAAGTTCACTGATTGCTCTGAGACCTATTTGATTCATAAAAAAACCCTAAAATACCTGAGCTGAGTAAGGCAAGTATATAACTTTATCAGAAGTGCTGAAAGTTGCCTTCTACAAGATAAGGCTCCAAAAGCCTAAATGTTGACCTGAATATTCTCAAAACTTTATCACGTTGCAAAATTCTGCCTTAGGAAAATGAGAAGAAAAATTGTTACATTGCCAGTGTTCATTATGATATGTTACTACTTTTAAGTCTGTTGTTCTTATTGCTGCTGACTGATTATTTTTTCAGAAAAGTTAAAATGCACAGAAATTGGCCAAACTTGGAAAGTGGATGTATGTTTTTTAACATGACCGTTTGAAAAAATCAATGGAAGACTGACCTTTGACTTCAGTAGGAGCAAGAGTTCACCAATAATTTCTGTAAATAAGGATAAAGAATACTGTTGAAAACCCTCTGTGCAGGCATAACAGCTTTTATATTTCTATTTCTCTTGCAAACCCG